>VWZY01009508.1:237008-310640 GCA_013399075.1 Chloroceryle aenea
GGGCGGGGAATGGGAATCTAACACTTGTCCTAGAGATCCTAGGCACTTGATACAGGGTTGCTGAGTCTAAAAGTCAGATAGTGATGCATCTTCTGTTCCTAAAAGATTGAAGTTCCTTCGGAAGTACTTAGGACAGCAAGGAATGGGATTTTTCCCCATGGTGGTTAATCACTTAGGATACTTGATTTGGTTTTTTTTTTGTTATGTTCAACTGATCATTTCTGCTCTATTTCTTCTCATCCCAAAAGCTAAAATTTCCCTTTTGTCCCATAAGGCACTACGTGCTACTTGAAGAACATGGCAAATACTTCAGGTAGTAAAGGCTGATGACAGCATGATGATGATGTTAAACATTTACTTGGGCACATAGTTATTAAGAAATTCCCAGGAGAAGGTTAATCTGACTCTAAGCAAATCCTGTAAATCGGAATTAGTGTTTCATAAATTTTTACTGCTGTGGTTATATGGCAGCTGCATCTGATCTGGGCACTTAAGGGGGAAAAGCTGAGTCTTGTGATACCTGAATGACCGTCAAATTAAGTTCACCTTTCTGAAATTCTTCTGAAGTATTGTTTCTGAAGGTGGGGCATACTGGCATGAGTCTCCTGTTGGATAATAAAACTTCAGAATGCCACAGAATGTACTGCTGTGTCACTTTTTGGGCCAAAAGCAGATGATTGTTCAAAAAGACTTACTCTGAAAAAGAAAAATGAAATACTCTGTGTTGGAGAAAAAATAATTGCCTTTGGAGATCAGATTTGTTGGGAACTTGTTAGTTCTTAAGAAGGATGTGCCAATTAATTTTCTTTTAAGAAGAAACTTGCCCTTTCTTGGAATTAGGCTAATCCTTCCTGCAGCTTTTCTTCATCAACTAAAACCTCTCTAGTTTGACCTCCTATCTCACAATAAATAACAGAGAAGAGGGTTCAATGAGTCAGAGAATGACTTTATGAATGTGCATTTCTGTTTGATCGTCCTATTTTATCAGACTACCATTAAAAACAAAACAATAAAAAAGCCTGTCAGCCTGGCTGTCTCCACAGCTGTCTATATGCCTTTCCCAGCAGTGCTGGCTGTCAAGCTCATTATTCTTCCTCCGAGTTGGTTTGACCCATTCTTGTGCACTTTTGCTAGGCTGATGAAGTTTGTGGGATCTTGTCTCTTGGGAAATACATTTAGAAGGATAAGTTAATTCTGCTTCTCTCCAGTAAGCAGTTCTGCCTGACTTCTCCAGGGCCAGTATGTCTGGGTAGCCTAAATTGCTTATCCTGTAAGCAATAAGGTTTGCAAGATGATAGCTGAAACCCTCCCCTTTTCCTACTTACTGATGTGCTTTCTTGTGAGTGGTGTTTAAGGGCCTAGGAACCACAGAGAACAGCTAAATCAAGGAAAAAAGGGATAGAAGACCTACTATTTTCCTTAGTTTAGAATACAAACAAACAAAATATCCCTGGTTATTCAAACAGTATGTAGGTTTGCAGAGGGGGGTTTACAGTCTCAGCTTGCTAACACAAGTTGTGGAAGTGAGATTTTAATATGTATATAATTACTACACATGAGTATAGCAATTGGAGGAGGTTAGCACTACCTTGCCTGCTGTGTCATTACAATGAAAGAATCAAGGTTGGATTTTTGGAGCTGCTTACAGTCCAATGCTGTTCATTGTGACCATGCCCACATGAATTATAGGGTTTGGGTTTTTATTTCTGAATTTGTTGGCTGAATTAAACAGAGAAAGGATTTTTTTTCTTCTAGTTCCTGACAGAGGAACACACTTGAAGAGCACAGGTCTTTGGGTAAGGAGAAGGTAAAGAGTGTTTGTACATTTTTGGCTTGGTTTTTTTTTCCATGCTTTTAGGAAAGGGCATGAAATAGAGATTGATATTCTGGAAGCTCACCTCTGAAAGCATGTGCCCAAGAAAAGTGTCATTAAACAAGCTTGCTTTTTTTTTTTAAACTGATTTAGGTAAGCTTCTAGCTTCAAAGTACACTCTTTGATCAGTTGTTTTAGATACTATTAGTAGAAAACATGGTACCATGTAGTAATTGGAAAGGTAAAATAATTTTATTGTAGAAGTTAACACTGCTGCACGTTGGGTGGAAGGTAAGTCTGCTCCCTAGCTGTAAAGTTTTTATGGATTAAATACAGATGTGGGTGGGCTTTTTTTCCCCTCTATTAGAATATGAAGTGTCCGTTGACTTTGACTGATGAATTTTGATTTAGCTGTAGCTTGATTATGCTATAGCTTCTGATTTTTAACTATTCCTAGTGGTTTATCACTGCTCAGTAAGATGGTTTACCTCTTTGAAAGAGTATCTTTGTTACAAAATCTGAATGTCTTCATTTGTGGTCTGGTCTTAAAGTGTGTATGGTCTGTCTTTGATGTGGCAAGGGAAATCCTTGTCTGGTAAGCAGAACTGAAAACTAACTGCTGCATCAATTATTAATTGTACATTTAAAAAAAAATACAATAATTCACACACACCCCCCCCCAACCAAACAAGAATAAATGGCCATCTCATTGTCACTGAGCGTCAATATTTATTAGGTTTTCCATAATCTTTTCAAAATATCTCAGTAATATAAATCTTAAAGACATTCCCCTGGAAAAAATATATGTTCTGTTTTTACGAGGAGTGACACGTTAATTGCCTGCAGATATCTTGTTGGACTAATGAGTAAAATAACCTAATAACTAATTGAAACACCATTGAAATAAAGTCATTAGGAAAGTAGTATCATATCTGAGCAAATTAACTCCATTTTCTATCCTGAAATATCTATCTGTTGTGCTTTGATCACAGCTGAATTGGATCATTAACTAATTAAAAGTGAAGCCAATTAATAATCGTAAACTCTGGATATTTTTTTCCTCTTTCATAAGACTTTTCAATAAGGAGTCTTGGCTCTCTGAAAATTTTCTTCAGCAAATGTTTAAGAATATGGAATGACATAACTGATGAAACTCTGATCAGAAACAGATCCTTTAGACTATAGCTAGTTAGAGAATTGGCCAGCAAAACAAGGTTTTGTTGTGAAATACCTTTTCCATTTCTTTTAGTTCAAATGCCTTGCAAAACCATAGCTTTTTCTTCAAGGGATCTTTAAGGTCTCTGTATTTCTAGATCCCCTGGTGTGGGACTGGGAGCTCTTGTCCTGAAGCTTTAATTTCTGCCTTTTAAGCCTTTGGAACTGACAGAGAGCAGAGAACCTAAAAATCTTGTGAGGAAAAATGCAAGGCTTATAGGTGACTGGGCAATAATGTGAATTTAAAATCTATTATGCTGAAAATTGATTCTTTCTGCTTCACCCTTCCTCAAGATTTCCTGTGAAAGGGACAATTATTTTTTTTTTATTATTTTTTTTTTTTGTCCCAGCAGGGGAAAGGGGTTGTGTGTGTTTTCTGCAGAAAACCTGCTAGTCAGTATTCATACAAGTTGTTGTCACAGTCCTGTAGCTGGAACTTGTTTTGATGCTGCGTGGATAAAGGACAGCAGAAGGTTGTTGATGGCAGCACCAGTTCTCTTCCTGAGCTCCTTTGGGAGATATCTTTAGTTCTGTTTCACATTCCTGTGCCAAGTACCTTAATTCATGAGAAAAAGAACCAGCATATTTGTTGTTAAATGGAGAAGTTGAACAGAAGAACTGGGAATTTGTGCATTTCTGGACACAGAAAATTACCTCTGTGTAAAGTTTAGTGACAGATTTGCCAACTCAGTATGTCAAACTGGACTACATTCCTACAGGTTTTATTGTTCCATTACCTTTTTCACATTATAAGGGGAAGGTAGCATTAAAGGATCCACTATCTGGTAGTTTTCTTTCTGTTTTTATCTCAGAGTTTCACACTGGTGAAGATTTTTAGATATCTAAGTAATCTTTAAGTCAGTAGATTCAGAACTTCAAAATTCAGTCTGGCTTGTGAACACTTTTTCTCCATGGAATATACTGATTTTCAGAGAGTTTCAGATGGTTGTTTTGTATATAGAGTTAGTTGCTGAAATACCCAAAAGTCTTCATGTGAGGTGGGACCTACCTAAGCTCCAAAAAGAAAATTCTGCAAGACACTTCAGACACTGTATGTGTAGGCTACAGAGAGGTATGAAGATAGACTGCAGATTTCCTTAAGTGAAAGATCAGTTCAAGATACAAGGCTACAATCTGTGTCTCCTGTCTTTGTCAAATGATAAACCAGGAAATTCAGCTAAGTATTTTATTTATCTCAGATCATCTGCAAGATTTTGGAAGATTTAATTAAATCCTTCTTTTGAACAAAAGCTTTATGAATTTCCAGCACCTCGCCTGATAGCATAACTTCTGTGCAAACCAGAGTAAAATTGTCTCTGTAAAATCTTCTCACTCTCTGCTTTCTTTTAACTCTGAAGTAAGCACCTTTCCTACTCAGAGTGAGTTGATATTGCATATGGTAGATCTGCCTCCTCTTTTAGAGGTGGAGCTTGGCCAGCTTTGGAGAAACATGTTTTGATCCTGCAGCACTAAAACTAATGCCAAAATAATGAACTACATGAAATAAGATATTATTAAATGCGTGTTGCTGGAAGATAAAATATGAATATTCATGTAAAATGAAAACATCTGTTAAGGGTTAATTTGTGCAGTGTGAGACATACATATCACTTAGCTACCAACTAGTTGCAAAATGAGTCACAAAGGCCACTTAAGTGGTACATAAGATTTGTGCTGGCCCTCTGCCCAGAGGTAGATTTTCATTTAATTGTCAATGTTGCTTGTTTGGTAGGTCAATAAATGGGAGTCTGGTTCCACTATATTTTCTGCAAAATGCCAGAAATAGCTAACTTGACAATGAGGTATGGGAAATATTAAAGAAATACCTCAAAAAAACCCAACAACCCTAACAACCCACTTGTCCCGTGGAATTCCTCCTTGTGAAAAATTCTCTGCATGTTTTTTTCCTCTTCTTTTGAATTCATTTGAGGTGTTCCATTAAAATAAATGAATAAATCTGACATTATCACCTCTGTGAAAAATGCTGTTTCTAAATAGAGCTGTTGTGAAGTAGATAGGCAGTTAGGATTTAACATATGTGAGAAGCAACCCACACTTAGCAGGAAAAAAATATGTAATTTAATGAGAAAACACTCTTGTATGCCCAGTAAAACTTCTTTAGTATAAAATGCTTCACAAGAACAAACTACAACTTAGGCTGGCACGTATTTCTTCCATAACTCCAAAATAATTTCCCAAGGCAGCAATTTATGTTGCTTGTTTAAAATGCAGCATGAATGATTATGAGGTGACAAAGACTAACGAGACTTCATTGTTACTCAATTGGGACTTATAAGATTGTGCATTATGTGAAAGACTATTTAAAGGAAATACTATTCAAGAAAATTGGAAAAAAAATCAACACAGTAAAGCTCATTAATTTTAAATCTGAATTAGCTATTAATCCACATGGTTCTGCTTTCAAAGTTGCGAGAACAAAATACTGTTATCTTGTTAATAAAACTGTTGGTATGATAAAATGTAAAGTTGAATTTATTTTGGCAAGAAATAATTATTTTTACTTCCATTTACTGCTGAGTAGCATTGTTTCCACAGCAGAGATAGTTGTTAGTTATATACCCTTACTTTGTGCCTGTCACTTCTTAAAAATATTCCACGGTTCTGAAAGCCCAGAAAATATTTTTCCATTCACAATTACTCTATATGGTTATATTTCTGTCATTTTGTCTCAAACTATGAATTATCATTTTACTAATGCTATGTAACAATTCAAAATGTTAGCATTTTAAAAGGCTTTTGGGGATGTTTACCATGGATTGATTTTTTTTTTTAAGCTTCATTCTTTCTAACAACTTTCCTGGCCATCTGACACTGAAATATATACATACTTTTTTTTTTTTTAAACAGATTTATTTCCTTTTGACCATAAAATTTTGAAATATTATCGTTGGGCTCCTCATAAGTTTAAAGGTGTTGACACAAATTAAAAAAAACTTAAATGAATGTCTCCAGTTAACTATTGCCAATGTGTACTTTGTCTAATGTTCTAAAGTACATTGAACTTGTGCTTTACTTACTCTGTCATCTAATTCAATGAAATAATTTTAATTTACAATCGGAATAAAATCTAAGTTTACGTTCTCCTGCTACATGATGTTTCATCAGAAAAATGAAAATAGATTTTTTTCTCTCCTAAGAAGTCTATTGGTGATTTTGGTAATAGCTTTTTATTTCTGATCAAAGCTAGGGGATGCAAAAGAATATTTTTCCTTAATAGGTAATGACCTGCTAGTTTGAAAGATAAGCCTCACTTGAAGTATAAAGATTGGTCAAGAGAAAACAGCATGAAAAAAAGGAGCCATTAGACTGAAAATATCCATGGCAAAATGGCACAAGCCTCCTTTTTGAAAGGGTGTCTAGCCCACCTTTTTGATGCCCTCTCCTAAGGACACTACTGTTCATCTTTCAAGGAGCAGCATCAAGGATGGTGGGGTGAGGGTGCTGGGGATCTCTTAGTCATTGGCTTTCTTGGGCTTCTTGGGGTGCACCTTCCTCCCAGCACATATCTTTTTTCTCCCTGGTGCCAGGGAAGGTTTGCAAGGTGTCCCATCACCTCCCTGGGTACCCACAGAGTTGATGGTGGCTTCTCAGAGATGGCTTAGAGAGGATTTAGGCCTTTTCCACCCCTGGCTCTGCTAGAGCCAGTGCATGCAGAGGCTGCAATGATACTTGATCATTTCCAATGGACTCCACAGAGGGTAGTTTGAATCATGAATTTTTATTTTTTTTTATCTAGTGCTAATTATGTCTTCAACTAGAAAATAGTGTAAATTTCTCAGAGAAGAAACAATCCTAGAATATAATTTGAAAAAATTGTGTACAAATACAGATCTAAGAAACAGTTTTTGTAGCTTTTGGTACATCTGAACAGCTCTTGAAGTGTGCTTGGAATCTTCTCTTCTGGCAATTTGCAATCACTTTCAGTATACTGCACTTGTTGCATAAGGCAATTTTAGACTTGAAGTGCTCTGACTGAGGAGAAAAGATGTTATGTGTGTTCTGCATGTGGAAATAGCTTGTAATGGTCAGATCTGAAGGTTGTCTACAAACAGAATTTCTTTAGCTCCAGCCCAGACTGGCGTTGCTAATAGTGCTCAGGCACACTGTATTCTGGTTAGCTTGATTTTAGAATTCTTCTGTGTTCTGCTCCTGTGCAAAGAAGCACATAAAACCTGTCAAGGATGCAAATTCCAGGGTTGAAGACAAACACATTGGTAAACTCTCTCCTACACTTTCTTAGTCATATTGGTGGAGGATTTTTCACTGGTTTCTGCAACTAAGATTAAAAAAAAAAGCTATAGGCAGCATCAGCTGCTGTAGCTAATTAAGTGTATCAATAA
This sequence comes from Chloroceryle aenea, assembly GCA_013399075.1. Lineage (NCBI taxonomy): Eukaryota > Metazoa > Chordata > Aves > Coraciiformes > Cerylidae > Chloroceryle > Chloroceryle aenea. Next base: position 244,398 of record VWZY01009508.1, read on the forward strand.
TTATGAGAGAACTTCTAAGTTTGTGGTACTCACAATTACCTTATTGGTTTTTCTGAAGACTTGTCTCTGACATCCTGAATGAATCATGACCAAAGGCAGGGAAACCTTGCTTGACAGAGATGTTCTCTTAGGGTTCTGCAGGTAGTTTTGAGTTAGGGTAACCCAGTGCCTGGCTCCCTTTTCTAAGATAATAAAGTTTGATGAGGGCTGATTTGACTTGGAATTACTGATCTATCAATTAATTTCACCATCCTCCTGTCTTGGCAGTTGTAGTAATTCTTCAAAGTAGAGAAGAAAATAGTGGTGAGATTACTGAACTTTGTAGGTGTGTTTTCCCTACTCCTTAAATATGTTATCCCATAGATGCTGTTTGTTGCTGGAGGGCTTGGCCTTGGTCAGCAGCCGGTCTCTGTTGGAGCTGGCTGCGTTGGCTCTGCCAGACATGGAGGAAGCTTCCTCCACAGCTTAATGTGGATTGGCTTTAAAAATAAATCACAGGACGTGGAACTAAGTTGTATATCTTCATCACTCACCTCAACGAACTATTTTATAATCCGTGTAGACTGGAAAATCAACAGACTTTATGCTGTACAAAGGAGAAATAAGCAAGGGAAGGTAATAGATACGGAATCCACTTTCACAGTTAGTGTCAATGGCAGGAGAAAGCAGGAGCCCTGTTATCTCTGCACCATCAACATGCTGGCATGGTGGGAAGTCACCAGGTTGCTATTCTGTATTGCGGACACCAAGGTCCCAGTCATGCACCTGTAACAGCTTCTCCTGTCTCATCCCTTAGTCACTTCCAGTCTCTCTTAAGTGACTTTCGGTGTTTGTTTGTGGAATGAAATCAGGCATGACTTTCCTGGCACACAAGGACTGTGGAAACTTTCTGATGCATTCATCCATCTGCCATCCTCATCTAATTCCTATGTGGGACGCTCATCATGTTCAAAGTGAACGCTTGATCTCTTTATGGAGTGGGAAGTGAATTTTGTTGAAAGAAGAGTATTTGTCTAATGTCACTCTTGTTTTTATGACTTCAGCAGACTCATCTAAGACATCTGTCCTTTTGGAGAACTTGTCTAAAAATGGTGCAGTTTTGCTGTTAGTCACTTGTTCATCTGAGTTTCAGAGATTTCAGAACTACCTTCCTTTCAGCAAAAGGGAAGAGGGTCCATGCTCACTTACTGGTTTATTTTATTTATCATTTTAAAGGCTGTTATTAAAGAAACCATGGCAGAATAAAAAGTTCTTCAAGTGAAGAACAAAGTTATGGTACTTTTTAAAATAATTGTGGAAGTACAAGCTTCAAGAAAGTAAATGTGTAAACAACAGTTCATAGAACTAGAAAACTTTGTTCCACAAGAGACTGGTATTTAAGGTAATGGATCCATCAGGTGGCCAATAAAGGGTGGAAATAGATACATTTCTTTGCCCGGGCAATTGGAGTATTTATACTGAGTAAAGCTAAAAACAAGAGGCTAAATGAAATAGTTGCTATTACTGGTAGGCAGTGAGCTGCAGCTTTACATTGGTCTTATAAAAATGATTCTTTTCAAGGTGTTCACGTAGATATTTAATTCTGAGCAGTGTACAGATAAATATGTATGTCCTAAATGTTTACTGGTATCTGTCCACTCAAACGGCAGGAGTGGTGTTTAAATTTACACAGTTCCAAATTAGATAGGAAAGTAAACGTTTAATACTGTCAGGTTTCTTGAGAGACATGGATCTTAGAAAACAGTCCGAGTTGTCTCTGTAGATTTCATCCTTCCAATTCTGCATCCACTGTTAACTCCATAGTTGTGCTGTGTTTAAAATCTGTTGCTGATCTGATTAAATTCAATATTTTGAGTACCATAATAACCACAAATTTCTAAGCAAATATATATGTCCATAAACTCTTTTCATTTTGATCTTTTTTCCAAAATCCAACCAAGCAAATTATTATGTGATGCAATAATTTTTATTTTCCTGTCGTATGTTTTTTTTTATGATCTATAATTCAGCTAGTAAGAGTAGTTTCATGTTGCTTAAGTAACCTTTAGGTATTCTAATGTATTTTACACATTGCACTATGTTAATTCCTTTTAAAAGGCTAATTAACATTATCATCAATGTCATAATTTCAAATGATTTAGACATATCATTATGCTTAGTTATTGCAGAAAAAATATTTTATCTCTGATGGATATTAAACACTAGCTTTATGAAACTGCAATCACAGTTGTTTCGCATATTAGTAACACTTTATTTTAATCATTTTAATAGCACTGATTGTAATAAACTCATTTGGGATTCATGTAGAACTAACATTTATTTCCATAAAGCGTTTCACAGTAATTGAACATTAGTTCAGTTATGAATGCTGGATTGCTGCCAGGATATTTCTTTCTTTTTCTCTTCTGTTTCCTCACTGTTGATTTCGTAAACCCATCTTTCTGCTTTGTTACAAATGAGATCATTAAATCTAAGGCTTGATTCTTAGCTAGCAGAAATTGGACCTCAATGGGACTATTCTGATAAACTCTGATTGAAGATCTGGATGTTAGTTTTTGTGGTGTTTTAGTAAATCGTGGACATTTTAGTTCCAGAGTATTTTGTGACTTAGCCAACTTTTTTCTTTTATCTTTGCTATGCAAATGAAGCATGTTTCCACATGTGAATCAGTAAAAGAAAATAATAATGTGTTTATGTACTGTCCAGGGGATCTGTTTAAGATTACATTCCATTTTATTTAAAATATCCCAAGAAAGATGGTCTGAAGCCATTCATAAGACTGCTTTTATGCTCACATCACCTTTCATCATGGGAATTATTTCAGCAATAGCATTACTGTTCTGCAGTAATTTTTAAACAGCTGTTGAAACCACCTTTGTCCTTTGACTTAGAAGAAAAATGAGTTATTCACAAGTTATCAACTGTAATACAGAAATAGGAATGGTCAAAGCTTTCATTGTAAGGAAGAATTGCTTATAAGTTGTTAGATAGAAAATTATTCCCATTCTGAAGGAGATGCTTAGGATGTTGGATAATGTTTGTTGTAAATAGCAATATATGTCACAATTATGATTGAAAGACCTGCAAGAGATTGAAAAATGGGTGCCATTTTAATAATGCTAGTTACTTCACATGAAAATAATCTACTTGTAATAGGTATTACATGCAGTGAGTAGATAGATGATTGTTACAGCTCATTAAAAAAGATTTATTTTTATTTTTGCTATCAAAGGAGTCTCAGATATGTTTGTGGGCTGTTTTTTGTTTGTTGTGTGGGTTTTTTTTTTTGGTGGTTATTTCTTTCCAAAGAGACTCCTCTCATGCATTAGGTATAAAATGAAATACAGCTTTTGTGAAACAGATTTTACTATAACAATTTCTATAGAAATTAAGGCACTATTCCACATTTCTAAAAATATTAATTAATGTTAATTTCTTTTAGAGATCCATTATTTAGCAAACATTAAGTGATTAGGACTAACGAGACTTGTTGAATTGCAGATTCTCACTAGCTGTCTGAATGTAACCCACTTCCATGGTTGACCTGCTATTAAATACAAAATATTAGACACTTTAAAATATTATTTAAATTCATCTTGAATATTTCATAACATACTTGAATTAAATAGTCGTGATGGGCTTTCCAGGTGAATCAGGGGCAGCCTTAGTTTACAACCGGGTTTACAACTGAAAGTTCTGCAGCTTCCCAGTTAATAAAGAGCAGAAATCTTGTCTTGGTCTTGGGTATCAGTTGACTACCTCTCACAAATATATTTCCTCTCATATAATGTTTACTTAAACCAGCAACATTAAACAATTTATATTGTCATTAAACTTTTCTTAAGCTAAACACACCAGTCATGTTTCTGAATTCAATACCAGAATCCAGGTCCCAAATACAGCTCCTTTCTGCTGCAGGGACTCTCTCAGTGCCTGCTCCACAGCATCAGTGGTGATGGTGACACAATTACTGGGGGGAGTGTGTGTGTGTGGTGTGTCAATATGGTTTTGTATGTATTTGTATATATTCATTTTTATTATGTTTAGTAAAGCTGTTGTAGTTCCCTTTTCTAATCATTAAGTCTCTCTCCTTTATTCCCTTTTTCTTCCCCTTTGGGGAGGGAGGGGGGTTAACAGAGAGCTTCTGTTACAGGTTGAAGGGTCTGCCCTGACCCTAATCCATGACACCTGTCCTACAGTAAATGGAACAAGCAAAAATAGTAATTTTCTGTTAAAAGTAAAAAATATACTTTCATCTCAAAATGTTTACAACTGTATTTTAAGTCCAGAGGAGGACTGATGGTTGGTTTTGTTGTTGTTTGGGGTTTTATTGTGTGTTTTTGGTTTGGGTTTGTTTTTTTTTTCCACCACTGATAATAACTGACCTAGTCAAAGAAAAGGTGCTTTAATGGAAGTAAAACTTTGGATAGGTCAGTAAACTTGAATTAATATTATGCTCAAAACTCATGTAATACAGCCATTACTGAAATCATAAAAGAGCCAGCAAGATAGGGCATTTACTGGTGCTGTAGACATTTTAAACCTCACTGAACCAAAAGAAAATCGTATGTGGAGATAAGAGTCCTTTGCCTCAAGTTAAACTTCCAAAAGAAAAATCTGCACTGAAAAACAAATTTGTTAGTCATAGTGCCTCTATTTCTTTACTGTGGTTGTGGTGTTTATAATCGGGAGGTTTTTTCTTTCATTTATTGATATTATGTGAATTGTTGCCTGCATGTTTGCTAGAATTTCTGTTTGGAGAAGCAGACCTTCAAAACCCTTTCTGGTTTTGATTTATACAGAGCGTATGAACTAGATATGTTTTGGAGAATGCCAGACCGGTAGCTCACCTAAAGCACTCTGATCCATAATGTAAATGTGAGGGTCCAGACCCATTCAGGTGGCCTTGAACTGAGCATGTTTGGGATGCTCTCTCCAGAAGACACGTAGTCTGAAATGAAACTCAGAAACTTTCAAAGTGGGGATGATGACAGAGCACGCTCAGCATCATCTACTTTGGTCTACTGATCTCCTGTTCTGCTGAATTGCTAATGTCAGCCCAGCCTTTATTAATAAAAAGGTCGAAAGTAGAATGGCAAAAGTTATTAGTGCTGCTGGAGCAAAAGGCTTGTGGAGCCTTTTTATGAAAGCTGAATGGTATGACCCTACTGAGTACTAATGGAGGGTAGAGACCACAAATAACTGAGGCAAAGGCTGCAAAGGGAAGAAAAAAATCTTGTCAGGCATATGCAGAGGCAACTGATAAAAGAAAGGGTCATTTACTATGGATACGAAGAAAATCCACTTGATAATGAATTTTGCTAGTATGTGTAATAATTTTCCCAGAGTGATCCCAGATGATTATTTTTACAGCTAGTCTGGTCTAGATAGTAATAAATAGGAAGGAAATCTTCACTGTCAAAGAACAGGATGTGGGTTGTCATATATCTGTGTAGCCTGATGGTTGAGGAAGGGGTTAAAAACGTCTGACAGTCTGAACTGATGCATTAGCAAGACCTCATGTGCCTCCAAATCAGATTTGTTTAATCTGACCAGAGTTGTTGGCCATTTAATATCAAGTTCTAGGAAAAATTAAAATGTTTCAGAGGTTTAAGATCATAAAGCTCCTTTACTATAAAGGTGACAACATAAAAAGCAATTAGAAAACTGTCAAATGACTATATGTCTTCTAAAGCTTTAATGCACTTAAAAGAATTAATTACAAAGAAAACTCCAGTGCTGAATGTAATGATTAGCAATATGCAAATCATGGGCAAATTCAAGCAAAGGTCTCCAGAGACCAGAAGTTTGCCAAATGACTTGTAAAGTTAGACCGTGATGGTTTAATACCATCTGTGACTGGTTTCCTGGAGCTAATCTAGATAGTGGTCATTGTGAAAAGGGCAATGGGGAACAGTAATGTTCACTGCATCAGGATGAAGGCTCTTGCTTCAGCCTTTTCATACTCAGCAGTGTTTAAGAGCCTCTCCCTGCTAAGAATTAATTTCTATCAACAGTTAAGTGAGTGGAGTTTACAAAAACATTACACTTTTTTTTTTTTCTGCTATGCCTATGGCTTCAATAAATGAAAGCTGCAAAGAAATTCCCCACATCAAAATAAGTGACAGAAGTTTTGAATCTTTCTTCTGTAACTGGGCACTGTTAAATATAAGTTTGGATGGTGTTGTACCACATTCAAACATTTTTAGAGCTAAATATTGTTTCATTTCTTTTGTAAAAAAAGGTAAATGTAGAATAGGATGCGTTTTGGGGTTAAAGGTCAGTGGGAATTTACATAAACAAATGAATTTTGATGTGAAGAGCTAGCTTGATAGGTCGAGCACTAGCTTGATTTATCTAGATAGGAGCCAGTGATGATTCTCAGTAAAAAAATGTCTACTAAACTGTTTTATACAAGGAAATAGAATCTTACTTTGAGTTGGGTTATGATGGTCTGCTCCCAAAATGGCCTGCCTACCTTCCTTTTGAGCTCAGCAAGCTCTACATCTATGGAGCTAATTTAAATTCAAGAAATTTCAGTATTCAGAAGTACAGCTGAGACCACAATACAAGCACTGAATAGATACTTGGTATTTTTGTTCATCGAGTAATGCACATATGATATGCTGTTGTTTTGAAGTAGACATTTTGTAAAAATAATAATACCTGTTATCAATAGAAGTCTTGCTTTTGATTCTTTAAGGAAAGTGCAAAACTAAATTGCTGTGATTGTAAAAGGGGTAATTTATTAGCCTTTCTTGTTCCTTGAGATAGATAAGCTCATGTTAGTGGCAAGGGAATAAAGCTCATGTGCAGAAATAGCTGGCACATCCTTTTTAGGTAATAACCAAGTGTTCCATTTTTTCTGGTTTTAATATTTTGATTAGAAGAGAGGTAAGACTGCTTTCTCATGGAAACTTTAATCAGATAAATGTAGAAATTTCAGTTTAGTTATTTAGCAGATGTTCTTGGGCATACTACATGCAGTTCAGAGCATTCCTGCCTTTAGTAACAACAGGCTTTCCAATAACCTGTAATCAGCTGACAATTCTTCTGTAAAATTGATATACTGTTATCTGCTTCCCAGTATGTGGAATCAGACTTTATTTTTCTTTTTTTTACCTATGTTTTTGAGGCATATGTTGAAATCAAGTGAAACTTAATTTTGTACTAATTAAATTGGGTGTATATTATTCTCTTCCTGTGTATTTTACTCTGCTTCAGTGAAGAAGGGGTATTAATGTTCATAAATTCTCATCAGTCATTAAAGCGAAAGATGAAAAGTATGGGTCACTTGTTATCTTAATTAACACTTACCTGGTGTTTTCCCAATGAAGTGTCAAGAAGTAAAGGGCAAATTTGTGTTCAGTTAATGCATTCACAATATTTCTCCCATAATGTCTCCTAATCCCCTTTAGAAATTCTCTGTTCATCGGGGGAAGAAATCATTTTCCCTGATAAATATGCAATGTGATTTGGATTTTTTTCATATTGTACTGATTTAGGGTTCTATTCTGTCTCCTTTGTGAAGTCTAAACATTCTCCATTTAATATAATAGGTCACACTACATATCAGAAAGGGAAGCACATTTTATTTTATGAATAATGTTTAACCTGGTCAGGTATTTTCTGCAAGATGACTTGTATTTCTGAATCAAAATCATCACTGTTAACCAAATGGTATAACCCCTCTTCCTAGAGAATGTTCTATGCAATTATTAAAACAGGATCCATAATTTAATGAACTATGGTTCAGCATAACTGTTGCTCAGTGCTATTCTTTACAAAATAAAGCCACATTCCTTACCTGTTTATTTTTTAATATGCTTTAGTGATTAAATGGTATCTTTTCTTTGTAACAAGGGTGAAAAATTACATGCTTTGCTAGTTGTATACTCACGATACAAATCTACTATGCTGAGCTTCTCTCCTTAGATTGTGGAGTATGATCAGCAACATGATAAAGCAGAAATACTTTTGAGGGGTCATCTGATGGATTTTTATAACTGTGTTGGTTATAAACAAAAAAATTCAGCAGACAGACTCTGGTTTGGCATTTCTTTTAAGAATTGTAGCAGTTTGCAACTGGCTGCATGGACAGTAAATCGCTGTGGGTAAATCTTCACTGAAAATAGTGGTCTTATCTATGGGTAACACATGAGATGCCTGCATGGACATCATCATGTCTTTGATCCCTTTGTCCTTCCTTAGATCAAGAACTCCTATTTCTGTGTTTGCAACTCCACTTTATTTTTCTCCCTCTTCTCTCCTCCTGTCTTCTCTCCTGACTGATGTTCCTTCAGGCCTGTAATGCTGTTCTGGGAACAGGCTGTTTGACACTTGGCTTCAGATCTGAAGTGCTGCCCTGAAGTGTGCTTTGTTTTAACGTCTGCTGTGCCCTATTCCCTCCCTTGTTGTGTTTACCAATAGTTGTACCCAAGTCTAACTGATCAGTTTGCATTTGACAGGAGTGGAAAGATAAACAATTACACTTCCAAACGTTTTAAGAGACACTTCCTCTTCACTTTCCCAAAAAGGTGCAAAACCTTTCTTTTTTTTTTCCCTCTGAGGAAAAAGTTGCCAGGGAAGTGGATTTGAGCAGACCGAGTAGGTTAATGATGTGGGGAAGAGAAGGGATAACCCTTTTGCAACAGGGGTGGAGCTTGGTGAGCTGTGCATGTGTTGAGCAAAGGCAAGGTGTTAATAAATACAGTGCTATGAGGAATTAAAGGAGAAGAAGGGAGTAGTTGTGGTGACATAGCAGTTAGATACTGATATTCAATCTTATGCCTAATTAAACTGATCCTTTAATTGGAATCTAACTGATGCGTCTGCTTGTAACAAGCAAGTTAGGAAACTTGTTTTCCATTTATCTTTTGCCTGCTGTCTGTTGGAGTTTGTAGCTAACATTAAACAGATCATGTGTAAATCCATATGTAGGAAATATTTTTCAATCTGTACTTGTCCAGGTAGGGTTCTATAAAGCATAGAATATCTTTGGAGAAAAAAAGTGAAATATAAAAGGAAGGTCAAGGGCCAAAATAATCTTTTAAAACTTTAAATCTAAGTAGGCAAATGCTTCTAAGCAAAGAGTGTTGATTTCAAAATTTTGTAGTAGACAGTGCTGCCTATAACTTGCAAGGCTGTCTTAAAATGTAAGGGCTGGAGATGAAGTTTCCTGCATTGGATCATAGTTTTCATATGGGACTTCTGTTTTATATACTAAGCATCCCCTCAGTGCTGTGCGGGATGTGTGCACACTGTGCGGAATTGGGAGATGTAAAGTCATCCAGTTTAACTTTACAGTGACTTTAGAAATAAATTAGAGGGAGTAGAAAATCTCATCTAAGTATTAATAGGTTACTTTTTATTTGAATCTGCTGCTTACTTGGCATTTTGGTAAGGAATATGGACAATATATGCTGAGAAAAGACTTCATTGCAAATTTAAAGTTTCTGTCCCTGAATCAAGGAGCTCAGAAAGATTAATGAAGGCAGAACTGCTTCTTAGCACTACAGGAATGGGACCTATAATATTAATCTTTAGGGGTCATTTTTGGTTTTGGGGTTTTTTATTTATATTTCAAAACAGTAACAGAAAATGAAAAGTAGTTAAAGAAAATGGGGAGGTATTCGCAAGCTATGTCAAGGTGTCTCTACTTGCATGCATGGGAATTGTGAGGGATACTTTAGTCCAGTATGAAAAGAATGTGTAGAAGATCAGGAAAGTGAGAAATGATGACAGGTCCAACTAGATTCATTCGATTTTTAAATAAAACAGTTTTTAAAAGTTCTGTTGCTGTTTACTTTTTTCTTTCTTACCAAGGTATGTATCTTTTTAGGCCAAGTGTCAGTGGGGTTTCTTTAGTAATTGCTTCTTTTTTCTCTTTGTCATTGAATAATAGCTTAATTACGATGGTAAATCTCCATCCTAACTGCTCTGTAAACAAATTAGACTTCTCCTTAGGCAGTTTTTTCTTTCCTAGTTTCATCCCTTATGTCCAGATTCCTTAAGTTTTGAATAATATAATTTTGTGCTATGAACAGGTCAGTCCCGTTTTAATTTGACATTACCCCTTTGTGTTCTGCCTAATTTCTCCAGTGCATAATGGAGTGTTTGTCACTTCTGCACAGGGGAGAGGACTTTAATGAATTGCACAGGGTGTGCTCTAATTGACAGTAATGCATTCTGTACATTTTTTAATTAAGTCTGTAGAACTCCCTCATCTAAGGTGGATAATTGTTTCTTGAATTATGCCCTTCTATTTTTATCAGGTTGTGTAATCTTTAAATTTAAATTCACTGTCTCTTGCATGAATGTTTACTCTTTAATCAGTATATAATACTAAATATCATCTACTGCTTCAGAAATAACTGACTGATGTTAATAAAAAAAAAATATATGTATAGGGCATAACAGAGCCCCAGAGAAGACTTTGGCAAAATGCCAAATGATAAAAATGTAGATGGTATTTTTCATTGTATTTTCAAATGGGAAGAGACATTAAAAATATATCCTTATCCTATTTAATTCATAATTTCAAAATTCATCACTGTGCAGAGAGGGTCAGTAAAAGTCCAGGAATAAATTAAATCCAGCTTAAGCCCTTTGGGTCTGATTCAAAGCTCTTTGAAGTCACTGGGATATTTTTCTTTGAGTTCAGCACAAATAATAGTAATTAATAGTCTCACTCTAGGTAGTTCCTCAGTGAAGCAAATAGTAAAATATGATTGAAAAGCTTCAACTTGGCTTGAAGGCTTGAATGATTGAACAGTACAGGAAAAAAGCTGAGGTCAGTCATTTATATTCTGTTGTGGGCGAGCCCAGGACAAGAGGTTTGGCACAGCAGGTTTTGGAAGAGTGTGTGTGGTGCACACAGAAGTTACTTCAAAAGCTCGTTAGCATGGTTTGTGGTAGAAGGTGAGCTGTCAGCTCTGATTGTAGCTGTTTGAAAGGCTTCTGTCACCTGTAAAAACCCTCATGGGGTTTGAAGGCTGGAGCAAGCTTCTCTGAGCCTTTTTTTTCCCTCCATGTTTCTAATTCTTGTAGTAATTAGTTGTTAAAGTAGAAGTAGCCAAGATACCACTCAGTGCAGTTGCTGTTGGAACCAGCTATAGCATTTTATGGAAGCCAATTAATGATGAATTTTTGTAATCCTGGAAGACAAGGGATAATTTACAAACAAATGAGAACTCCTCTGTGTATGTGCATGTATGTATCTTCATATATTACATCTGCTTTTATATATATATATCTGTGTAAAAAAAAAAAAACAACAAAACCTAAATGTAATGTATTTTCTTGTGAAGGAATTGGTGAAAAGTCAATTGCAACATCTCAACCTGGTCTTGCTTTAATTTATATAAAGCACTGAAAGAAAACTTAGACATCATAATGTTGATAACTTAGACCCAGTAAGTTTCTTTTTATCAACACTAGACATTTTATGGTAGTAAATTGATCCAGTAGTTTTAAATGAATACAAATTACTGGAGTGATGAATCACCTGGAGTTTTGCAGTGAAATGAATCTTTACATTTAAATCCTCTCACTGGAAGAGCAGTTCAATAAAATACACAATTTGGTGGTAATATTAGATGGGATTAAGCGTGCTTAAAACATTGATATTTGTTTCTTTTAACATTTCACTGTTTGCACCTCATATTGATTCTAAGTAAGGCGTGAATTTTAGCCAACACGTGGATTCTTACATTTCACTGTTCCACGCATTATGCGTTTCAAGCTATTCAATCAAAGATTTTTTTTTATTCTGTGCTACTAGACTCAACTCAGATTTGCATATACAAGTGTTTCTATAGTAACTGATGCAGTTCAAAGAGGGGAAAAAGCAATTTAAATAATAATAAAAAAGAAGGAACAAAATAGGTGGCATAACAAAATATTGGGCAGTATGAGAATATCCTAAATTTTTTGTAGACAATTATTTCTGAATGCAGGGTGTTTGTGAAGAATGCATGGATGACTTGCATGACTCCAGAAAATACTTGTCATGTGAAGTAGTGATCAGTTTAGAGGGAAAACTGAGACCAAATGAAGCAAATGTAAATATAGTAGTTTCTCACCTTTCCCTTTTTTCCATTCCATTGAAAATTCCATGTTTGATAGAAAATTACTAGTTTTGTTGATTTTCATGGGGAATAATTATCAGATGAGGGATGGAGTTTTTGATGACAGAATAGACAGAGTTACAGGTATCTACTAAATTGGCTTAGCTACTTTTCTCAGAACAGATGATGCCTGGAGACTGAATTGTCAAGAAAAGTCTAAAGAATTGAATTTTGGTTTTAACTAGTGTGTATATATATTTTTTTTAATTTTTTTTTTTAAGCCATCCATTCAAATTTTCTATCCCCATGTTCTAACTGCTTGCTCATTGGATTTCCAGGGGTGGTACTTGCACATTCTGTTTTAAAAAAAAATTCTATAAACCCAGAGTGATTTAGTGAAGCAAGATAGTTCTTACTAAGTAGACATTAAAAACATTCTTTTGTGTGGATGCTTCTTGTATGTGATGATGGCTTTGTAGATAGGTGCCATCTAGAATTTTCTCCCATTAAATACCTGGGCAAAATTATCACTTAATTTAATTGTAGACTTCACAGACTACTTTAGTATATGGGAGTGCTGAGCACTCCCTAGCTGAGGAGTTTCCAGGAAATCAGTTTCTATCTTTCAACAGCTTTCAGAGAAACCTTCCAGATAGAGAATCCCATCTGCTAATGAGGGAAGTGTTGAAGACTGGCCTTTGGCAGCATAGTTATTGTTTGTTGCATCAGATAATATACTCAGGTTAAAAAATAATTGAGGTTTCTAGATTGTCTTTAGATTTGATAACCTTAATCTTATGTATGAATCATGCTGATGGTACTGAAGTAACATATTTGAGAAATTCTAAAAAGGACTTAATTTGTTCTGGAAGCATTCAGTTTTCCTCCCCTTGTTAAAAATTTGTAACACATTTTTAGTTAGAACATCTACTGAATTGTATGATTTCCAAAATATGGCCACATTCAAAAGTTTGAATTTAGTGTAGTTTCACCGGGAATTTGCTGTGTAGAAATTGGAATTTTCTGCACGGGAAATTGTAATTAATATGTTATACTTTACTATTCAGAAAGAACAGCTTTGGCCTGAAAGTCTTTCAAAAATCTGTACTTTTCAGAAGGACTTTTCCATGCTGTGGTTTCACATGCTGAAGTGCTCCTCTGTTTCAGTGGGCATGTGGTTGGTGGTATCCTGATTCCTTGTTACTGTTGGATAGGCTGCCAAATTGGGAGATTGATCTTCTCAACTACTGTAATCCTGTAGGAAAACCTAACTAAGAATTTTAGGATTATGAAATTGTCAAAACTCACAGAAGTTGAAGAGCCCTGTGGGGAAGATTTGAGAAGTTCAGCTGTATCCAAGAAAACACACATTTGTGTATTCAAGCCTACTTCTCTGCAAAACCTGTCGGAGTTTTTTGTGTTTGTTTGTTTGTTTGGTTTTGTTTTCTTTTTTCCCCTAAGGATATAGTGTTAAACTGTAGGAAACATAAAGAGTAGTTCTACTTTGATTCATGTCAACATAAAAACAAGGCAATGAATACCACCTGTCAGGAATGTCACCTGTCCTGTTAACCTCAAACACATTGTCCAAAATCTATAATAAGTGACTTGTCTGTCTTTTATGAACCATCAGGAATCCTTTATTTCTTTGGATACCTTGTCAAACATCTGTAGAACCTTTTGTATTCACGAGGCAGTCTGCTCATATCAAACAGGTCCTATGGAGATAAAGAAATGTGGACATCATTTCTCACACTCCTCTTTGTAAGAAGTTATTTTCTGGGGTTGAGTAAATGTTACATCACGAAGCTGATGGAAGCTTAGTCTTTAAAACACTTTGTCAAAATTACCTTTTTTTGGTGAATTACTAGTGGCTCAGGTAAATGTCATAGGTAGAGGGGCTGGGACCAGTTTATCATTATGTGGGTAGANCTACAGTAAATGAAAGACATCGGTGACAAAACTAAAGGTACACTTCTTTTTAAGTGAGCTTTTTTTTTCCAGAGTATCTTCCCAAGAATTTTAAATTAAAATCTACAGCTCTCTGACAGTGTGTTTGTTAGGCCTCTTAATTGCAGTCATTCCACATTTCCCCAGGCATTTTTGAACTAAGTTTATCACAACTTTGTTACCTCTGTTTATTTTCTTGACTTTTTATTTCATCAAGCTACAAAACTAATTTTTAATAAATATCTTTCACATTAAGCTATTTCAGACCTTACCCAATCTGTTTGCATTTCTGCCTCATTAATTTTTGGCATATGTTTTAAAATCCATTGTCAAAAAGATACTAGACCTTCGGGAGCTATTACTTGTTCTCTATTTCCCTAATGGTGGTGGGCTCTCATAAAAATTCCAGTTTGAGTTTTGAATAGCTGATTGAACAATGATATTTAGAACCAATAGAAAAATAATAGACAAATTATCCATTAATAGCACACAATTTGCTATATTCATTTTCTGCTGTTTAAAAATGTTGAATGCAGAGTTTGCCATTTTAAATTTAGTATTTATAACTGGGATTATTTGGGTATCTTATTTCATAGCAATTGACTTAAGTTTGTCTTTAGGGAAGTTTATAAATATTAGTAACTGTTGTGTGCTTTTTTCTCAGGCCTCATTGCAATTACATAGGCATTTTATTTAAATCAAGGAGAAAGTCATGATAGATAATTCTGACTTAAACAGTGATGACCTCTGCACCTTCACGCAGATTTTCAGCTGCTTTGTAATGCTTTTGATTTCTCTGCATGTGAAAAATACACTTAACTTTGTTGTGCTTTAAATTGTTGGAAGATCATTTAATGCTGACTAAAGGATAGTTAAAAACATCTTTTAACAGTACTTCCTCTGTTCACACAGAGTTAAGTTAGGTCTTTCTGGTTTGCTTTTAATTTTGGAAGAAAAGTCATGGGCCTGATATCCTTCAGTGCCAGAAAAAAGCGAGATTGTGTTCTGCTACATAAGTATCTAGAACTGCAGGGAGACAGCAGGGGAGGTTTGTGCAACCTAGACTGGCTTGTCATGGTGATTCAAAGGCTGTTGCCACCCCTCGTTCTTGTTGGTTATGTGCACTTACAATTTCTGCTGCTTTTCCCACTGAACACTCCTTCCAAATCCAACAAATTAAAGATATTCTAGAGCAGAGTGGCTGTAGCTGGCTATAGTGTGCCACAGGAGGATTATAGCATGGTATATAGGATCAGGATGAGAGAGAATGTCTCATATATACAGAAAGAATCTCTGTTTATACTGTACTCTTCTCAAGGTGGTTGTCTGCTAGCATTGATGCTTAGCTTGTGCTGTGTTTTATGGCAAACCTCATGCCCTTCAGATGCAGCAGAGTTTATGAAGCAGGTTTTTGGTGGTATGTGTATTAACCTGGAATATCATGGTAGTTTATTGTTACATTATGTTGATTATTGCTTTTAGTCAGGAGTTTGGGAACGCCTTCCATCACGCCTGGAATTTAGAACCTTGCAGTGTTTTTTCTTACCTAGATAGAGTTCAAAATACAATACACTTTCTTGAAAACAAATGACTATGGTGCTTCTGGTAAATACGGAAGGCTAGTAGTTACATTCCATTTGAGATATTTCTGGGTTTAGTCGTAGTTTGCTAGAGTTACAAGAACTTTTCCTAATGTGATCTGAAACAAGGACATTACATGTGTTTTTTTTTTTCCTCTGTACAAGAGTGCTCTGATCTTCTGAAAGAAATGGATTCATTCTGGACCTCATCTTGCACTCATTGCAATAGTGCTGCTGCTGTCTTTAATGGTGTGACCTGTAACCCTAGTTAAAGAGTCTCACTCTTTCTTTAAAGAACTACTTTTTATTTCAGTCACTTTTAGCTCTTATTTCTTGTATTTCAGTGGAGGGGCACAGCTGATTGATTTGGTGTAATACATGACCTCCTGCCCTCTGGGAAGTCAGTGGATTCTTCGTTGCTGAAGCTTTTCTAAGAAATATTTCCAGGGCTCATTTTAAATCTAAATTTGATTCTGTTAGCAGTCATCTCTGTATGACAGGTTCATTTACTGCACATGCTAATCTGTCAGATAACATGGCATCTCTCGCTGCCCCCAAATTCACAGCATTCATTTACTAGCTTTACATTGCAACAAATTTAAAAATAGATCCACCTTAATGCCGACCCTTTGACATCACATTTCAGCCTCTCTACAGCTACTGATGGTTTGGGGTGATAGTGCTCTTTTAAGAGGGCTGTAATCTCTGGAAGTAATTATCATTTAGTGATTCAGGAACAATTTGGTTAAATGTTCTTAAATATTTAAAACAATCTTCTGGTTTTGTGCAAAGCATAATGTGCTTTGCATGAAAACAACACCTGCATGTCTTTGTGAGCAGTTTTTCCCAGCTTATACATCATTCTTCCTATGTTCCATGGGAGACAACATTCGGTGATGCTGTCAGGAGAATAGCTGATTTGATGTCTGCTATTCTTCAAGCACCTTATTAAAGCACTAATTATGATTCTCATCAATAGATATGGAAGTATTTTATAAAGGAATCAAATACCAAAATTAATCAGGCATTTCTTACTGGCCTATTTTCAGTTGATGGCTGAGCGTGTGCGGGTTTTTTGATAATTTTTGTGAACACTATACTTACTTTTCAGTCCAATAGAACTATTTTTTTCTTCTTTTTTTTTCTCTGAAGTCATACAAAGAGGTGTTGTTTCTGGAACACAGACTTTCTTTAAGAGAGCCTTGTGGATTCGTTCCCTGGCTGTTGCACATCGCTGTGATGTTTTGCAAGTTGAAACGGGTGGTATTTGGTGGAAGATGTGCTACATCTCGGGAGGTCAGCCCTTCTTTTAGGTTGGATGGGAATGTGAGGTGTTTAAACTGCATGAAAGAGGAGTTCAATGGATTGTGTAAATATTTTCCCTTTTCAAAGACAGGAAATGAAATCACAGGAGAGGCAAATTTTCTGCTGTAATGCATTAAGCCATTACTTGACTAGGACAAAAGTCAAACCTCTTCAATCCCAACTGGTTTCCTACTGGCTATTCTGCTGTCTCAATCTGTAACATCAAGTGGAAGAATCATAATACAGATTTCCATTTGGAAAACAAGTTGGATAAATAAGCAATCATAAATTTTAAAACCCCATGTCCTTCATTTCTCTCTGAACTTGATTAATGGGAATGCCATTGGAAAACAGTGACAGAAGTGATTAATATTGATAACAATTTGGCTGCTGATACACAAGATATTCAGATGCATCTTAGCAATGTAGATGCTGGAAACTATTTTGAAATGAATATTGCTATAATGAAATTACTTTACATTTATTGTTTATTCCTTGCCAACATCACTTATGGTTCCAAAGGAAGCATCATTTAATGATGGATTTTTGCTTTTACAAAGTAGTAAAATAACATAGTTGCACTCTTCATGAATGCAACTGCTTCTGTTTTTACTTTGATTTTGCCAGTCCTACTGGTTATTTGGCACTCTTCTTCTTGCCTCATAGCTGTTTGTTTAGGATTGGGAGGAGTTTTGGAATTACGGCACATGTGAGAATGATAAAAATAACTTTGAGAAAGATACGGTGGTGTCTTTACCAGCAGCACATTGTCATCTGTTGTCACTGAGATACTGATACTTCAGATTTCTTGTTTATTATGTGTGTGTATTTTTTATTTGTGTATTTTTATAAGCATGCATGGCTTAATGCTGGTATTTGGTACACAGGTTATTTATCTGAAAACCTCTGCTGTATGAAAGCATTTCTGGTACTCATTTTAGGTGTGCATGTGCTGATTGTGTAATTTTAAGTACCTTTTGTAAACAGGAGCTAAATACTTAATATGCATTTTAGGGACATGGTCTAGTGGTTGACTTGGCAGCGTTAGGTTTACGGTTGGACTCACTTGGTCTTAATGCTCTTTTCCAATGTGATTCTTTGATGAATGTGTTATATGTAAGACAATAGAAAGTCAGGTCACTGTTGGGATCTCTAAGATCTCCATCTAGAAATAGTTCTTATTTCACATACCTAAAGAGTAGAGATGTAGAGGAGAATGCAAACACCTAGATAACATACTGTAGAGCTGACTGCCAGTGTATACATTCTCCTTGCTCTGTACTTTTTTTTTCTCACCTACTATGGTAGCACTGCATGAGGGGGAAGACGTTGGCTAATACTCTAACTTTAATGCTGTGCAGTAAGAGATAATACTGTATTTTGTCATGAACTGTGTTCCTCTTGAAATGTTTAAATTGTAAACCAGTGAAGGAGAGAACTAGGGCAGGGAGCAGGATGTTAGTCATTGGCATCTATTGAGCACAATATGATAGCAGGAGGCTTTATGAAAAACAAAGTCACGTAGTAGCTTTCAAAATGTGAGAAAACACCTTATGACCTGTGATACTGGACAGATATGACTGAATAGAGAGCACAGACCTACTGCTTTTGTGTACTGGTAATCATAAAGATTTGTCACAGAAATGAAAATTTTCTCAGATCTGGCAGCTACAAATTACTGCATAATAGTGATGTGCAAGACCTTGTGACCCAATGAAAATTATGACCCTCCTAACAAGTAGTGGCTCTCAGTGGTAGGTGGACAAGAAGTACTGCTAGAATCTGTCCAAAAATATATCCAAGAGCTAGTGTACAGAATATAAAAGCAACACGTTTTAAGTTTTTTGAGCAAACATTTGTTTATTTTACATGAGAAGACTACATCTGAGACTTGTTCCATCTTGCATATTGCATTTATTTTTCATGCAAAGTAAAATTAGACAGCACTGAATAGCCTAATACTAACAATTCATATTTAAGAATGGAATACATTTTAAAACCTATAATAGTACACTAAAAGTGCAGAAAGTTAATAAAACCTCTCTAATGTATGCTGTATTTTACATTGGCATACTACTTTTTTTCTTCATACGCAGGCTACTTCCTCATGAGTTACAAGCAGGAGTCTTGATGTAGAATTTAAACATGAGAACATGACCAACTCGATGTCATTTACATCTTCAATGTCAGAATAATTTTTACTTCTGTAATAGCAATAGCTTCCTCCTTTAGATGAAAAACATTTTCAGTAGCAGAAGCTCAAGTATTTGGGTTGTGTTCACAAAGGCTGATTTGGAGAGCTGATTTGCTTGAAAATTATTACCTTTTTTTTTGGCTGGTCTATTTTTCAGCTGCATCTCTGTCTCTCTCAATGGGTACTTACAGTGGCATGATCCAAGAGCTTGTACAGAGTATGAGAGGATAGGAAGACAATGGTATTGTTTTGGCTGCCAGTGCCTAACTGTGCTCATAGAGGGGATGATGTGAAATCAGTTGTCTGCAGTGCTTTTAGACACTACTGGGTGCTGGAAGCTGTTTTCCTACACTGATGAAGCTTTGAGAGGTTTTTACATTCCATGGAGCTTTGCTTCTCCACCTCTTTATTTTTACTAAATCTAAAAATCTGAATTCTACTATTACTACCATGATTATTATGGCATTTAAGAGCTTGGAAATGGGAACATTCCCCTTGTGCTTACAGCTGTTATTGGAAAATGGAAATACTAAATGCTAATATAATCTGAAAATTTTGCTCTGTTGGCAGAAAACCTCATGCTATACCATTTTCATACTTCCTACATTTAACATGATAAAAGCCTAATTTAATATCATAAAAATGTTTTCATTTAAAGTTATAATTCTTGTGTTGCTTTAGGCTACACGCATGAATGTAGTGGTATAAGTGGAAAATGTACGATGTGTTGTGCTGTGTGTGAGGGAAACTACATAATTCTGGGACTGGAGCATCCCTTCTAGAAGGAGAGGCTGGTAGAGCTGGGGTTCTTTAATCTGGAGGAGAGAAGGCTCAGGGAGATCTCTCATCAATGTGCACAAATACTTGAAGTTGGGAGGAGCATAAAAAAGATGAGTGTAAAGAATTTGTCTTCATGCACATGTGAAGTTGAACGAAATGTATTAAGATTGGATAAGTTCGTTAGTAAGATGTGTGGAATTTAAATCTTAATTATATGTTGTTATTTATCTGTCTCAATAGCAATAAGCAGGGAAGATAAAAAGCCAGCTTCAGCTTTAGACCTCTTCCATTTTTCTTGATACCTGGTGATCCTGCACTCATAAAATATTGTCCTTTGCAACTTATTCCTCAAACGCAAAACAATGTTTTGCAGTTATTTATATGCTGTCTCCTGCCTCAAGCTATGCAGAATTGCACTGAGCATTTTTACTGGGTATCTGTTTGTATAATCTGTAGCAATCAAGTTTTAAAACATAGGAGAAAAACATACCCCATCATTTATGGGCAGATGTTCCCAAGTGGGTAAAGAAAAGAATTCATCAGAATTTCGCCACCTGAAAATTAGTTCTCAGGACAAGTATAGATGGCAACTAACTTCTAGTTAATGCACTGTTCTATAGTAACAGTATTTTTTTCTCTCCCAGTAACTTGGTAAAATGATAGACTGCCTCAGGCATGGTATTGTCTAACTGTTTTATATTTGGTGCATGCAGGTACATCTTACTTAAACACTATTCCTGGAGGAGTTTGTGTGTTGTGGGTTGGATTGGTTTTCTGGGTGTTTTTTTTTTTGTTTGTTATTGTGGAGGCCTTGTAGTTCAGTGGAGATGTGTGTATGATAGGATTGAAAAGAGTTACTGACTTCTGCTGACGTGAATTAAGAGGAACGGAGCAACAGGATAATGGCAGGAAAGGTTGAGAAAGAGAAATCTCTTACTGGTTGATGCATCTTGGAGCAGGCTACCTCTACAACCTGAAGCTGGCCTGGTCTCTGTACACTTTGAAAACCTCTAAATTTCTTTAATTAGTCCAATTGAATTAATGTTACTAATAAAGGCAGCATGTTTGAATGCTCTTAAGTTCCCAGTTGTGGATTCAAACTTCACCACATTCAGACAGCTTTAACTCTTCTGTGTGTGTGTGTGTTGGTGTTTTGGGGTTGGTTGGTTTGTTTTAAAGTAGACTCTACTTCTTCAGAGCACCATCGTGGATCATAAAAGATAACTGATTTAGTGTAAAGACCGTAGGGTTGTGAAACCTTTAAAGGTGTGACAATGCTGTAGCATTCTGAGTTTCAAAATTGCATCTTGGCACTTCTTTGACATCAGAGTGAGAGAACGGCTCTAGTGAATGTCTGTCTCCCTTTCTTCTTTCCATCTGCTACTGATAAAAGACAACTTCCTTTGAAGCTTTGCGTATATTTGGGTATTATTGATAATTACATGTTAGCTCATCCTAATCTGATGAGAATGCTAGGCTCTTTTAAAACATTGCCTGTTGTCATTCAGGAACCAAAATTACTTGCTGATTATTCATGAGTATGAGGAAGAAGATTTAAAGGGAATATCTAATGTTCTATTAAAAATTGAATCGGAGCCCCGATGCTCTGAATTGTGCGAAGGGCAAACAGCTTGAAGTGTGAGTGTCAGGCAGTTTGGCAAAGTAGTATTTTATTTAATTTTCAGCTGCAAACTTTGCACATGGGAATTAGATAGATGAGCAACTGGGAGAAGATGTGTTGGATAATGGCTGCCAAAGATTCTGGCAAACCATTTTCTTTATATCTAACCTGTTCTGTAGATACTGTGAATGTTGATAATCACAACTGAGGTGAAAATCCTATACAGCAATGTAAAGAGCAATTGAGCTTCAGGATTTTACATCTCATTTAAAGTTGTCAGTGCTGTGGAAGAGTTTCACCCCTTCCTAAAATAATTATTTAATCCTGAGAGGTGTTAGGCTGATAGCAAAAGAAGTTCATGCCCTCTTTGCTTAACTAAAAAGCAGCCTGGCATATAAATAGACATCTCATCTGCTGTGTGGTTTTAGGCACAGGCTTGTGTTCTCATTCTTTGGGAAGCTACAGAAATGGCTGCAAGGATGTGTGGCAGGCACTAGCTATTGAAAAGTCATAGCAAGTTAGTGGAGGGCTAGAGAAATTGTCATAAATTCAGTAGTAGTACCTATAATTCTTTCCTCAGCAGGCTGCAGAACAAGGTACTACATCATCATAGAAGGCATCTAGAAACATCTGCTGATGCTTTCAAACATTTCATACTCAACCAGAAGTATCAGGTGGTAATTGCTGCTTTTAAGTGAAAGCTGATGACTGCAGTGCTGGTGGTGAATGTAGTTCATATGTGGTAGTATCATAACTCTGCCTTGTCTGCAGTAAAAAAAAAAAAAAGGCAGTGATATTAAACTTTTGCCTGTTAAGGCACTCAGAATAGAACTTAGATTCCCAGAATTTGCTGCATTCCCTGACTTGGTCATATGATAGAGAGCATTGCCAGCTCAAGGAAGGCTATACCAGCATCACCCAGCTCTTAGAGTAGAGCTCATTCAGTGTGCCTAAACTTTGTGCCTAAACTAAAATTTTTATTCCCTTGGAATTTCTCTTTTTGTAAATCAATTTTTGAAGACTTTATTTTTGATTCCAATGTAACTTCTTGGGCTTCTGTGTTTCTGAAAAACTACATCTATCTGCATGAGCAAAGGTTTTGACTTGGTGGTATATTTTATCGTTGTGTCTAGAGCTATCTTTTAGATGTTCTATATGTCTAATTGTTTTGTTTTGGTGTTTTTTAGGAAAAAAGTCAGCTGCAACATCTTGTTTTTGAGCTCAGCAGTTGTCACAGGTGGGGGATAACAATAAAAATATTGCCTCTTACATCACTGTGCACTCTGCTAGGGCTCTACTGAGACTTAATCTACATGCAACATCTCTTCAGCATGTAAAGGCTTTAATAAGAGAAAGTCAATGAGCCTCATGTACCTTTTATAAAACATGACATAAGGCAATATAATTAAAACTAAACTTATTTCCTGTGGTGAAATTAACTTACAGAAATGAAGGTGTTTATTTATTAAATAGGATCTCTGGAGTTCTTGCCTTATTCTTACCCCTCCTGGGAAGGTTTTGATTGTTTGCTTCCTTTCTCTTGCCTGCTTGCTGTGTAATTTAAAACTGATATCTTCCTTTGGGAAACAAAATTTGATCGGAGAACAGCCTGCATCACTAGCTAAACAAATTACCAATGTTTTACTCACTTTTCTTTCCCTGTTCTTTCCCCCCACCCCTAACTGTAAGGGGAAAGGGGGAAAAAAAACCCAAACAAACAAAAAACCAAATGAAAGTGTGATTTATTTATTTATTTATTTATAATTCCAAAAGAGGACAGCAGGTGGGTGGTTGTTTGTTTCCTGTGACCAAGTCCTTTGTCATTCATTATTGGTCTCTTAGCATGTGAACTGTCCGGGGGCAGTTACTTATGTCCTATAACACCCAATTTATGGAAGGGTTAAAGAGATCTGTGAAATCAGTGTTGCCTACTTAACTTACACTGGCCAGCAGCATCTTTACAAAGATGTATTGCAATGCAAGGTAATGTGGCAGAATTTTGTTTGCTTCATGAAATAAAACTAAGTATCAATGAGTGGCTAAAAAAATTATTTGGGCAAAATCATAAAATTCACTTGAATGAGTTTGAACCTGGATCGTATACGGCTCTGATCAGCATGGTTTGGATTTCTGTAGTTATACAAGCAGAAGTATAGTTATTCTTTTCATAGTGATTTAGTAAAGTCTATTTTCATAATTTTTCATGCATAGGCAAAAAGTTGGGTTAGATCTTGTAGTCCCTACAAAGTAGTAGACCTTGTAATGGACTTGGAAGTGTTTGTGGGGTGTGTATGATTGTTGTTTGTTGTTGTTTTGTGAGGTATTTTGTGTGGGTTTTTTTGTGGCTGGGTCTTTTTTAGTATTGGATCATTAATTATTGTGTACTTTCTTTGCAGAATCAATGTGATTTTTCCTATGTGTTGGAGAACTGAGAATGATTTAGAATATTTATTGGAAACAGTGAGCCACTGAAGTTTCATTTTCTACCAGAAAAGAGATTTTTATTTTTTTTTTCCTCTAGAAATGGTTATTGATATTGTGCTGGAAAATTCACTAAATAAAAGCAGGCAACTAGCACTTCATCATCCTTTTATAACTCTAATATTTATAAATAGATGGGTACTGCATTGTATTTTTTGGTTTGAGTGAAGCAGTTCTTTATCATAGTGATATATGACAGCATTTTGATTGCATCAGTGATTTTCTACTAGTATCATCACATTTGTTACCTGTGATTTAGATTCAGTTGTAGTTTTGTGTGAAACATTTGCTAGGATGTTCTTTTGATAACAAAATCAGAAAACAATTCAAGCTTTGATTTTTATTTTATTTTTTTTTCTTTTTGGACTTCTAGATTGCTAACTCTATATTTTCAGACTTGCTGAATTTTTGGATATTAGTATAATCTGAATAACTCTCTGAAGAGCCTGAGTTAGGGAAATATGACAACTGACTGGTTCTAAAGATGTCAGCGAGTTAGAGAGGTGATCTGGAAGACTTAGTTAATGCACAGTCTCATACTTACTGAAGGAACTCACATTTCAGATGCAAAAGGGAACTTCACTAAAGTTTACTTCACTAAACAGAAAGAATGTTTGGGAGACAGTTGGATTTTTACCATACAAAATTGGTAGGGGAACTTCTTGGTTGTCCATTACTCTGTACTCCTCCTAAATGAGCAGATAACTCTCCTAGTGAGTATAGTGAAGTGGAACTCTGCAGCTTTCCCCTAATTCATTTGCTGAATATCTCGAGTTAGTTATGTTTTCTGTCTCTTAACAAGTATATATTGATGGCTTCAAATTAATAGTAGGTATTTGACTTCTTCAGACAATTAGCTTGAAAATTATGTTTAAATTTACATTGCTCCTGTTCTCATGCTGCATATTGTAGGAACAGGATTGAAACTAAGAAACAAAAAAAAAGAAAATTGCCTTTTTAGGTCAACTAAGCTAAGACAATTGAGGACAAATTGTTTGAAAGGTTTGGGTTTATTAACATAAAATTTCCTGAAATTAAACAGTTGTGTGACTATGAAATACTGACATAACTTGTTTCCTTCCATAAGGTTAGCTGATTAGATGAACCACTAAACTGGAGTTTATCTAACTGCTACCAAAAATCTTTATAAAAAGATGATGTGGTTTTGCCATGTCAGGAGTTGATCGAGAAGCATTTTGGCTTGACCTTTATAGGAACTATCAAGAGGAACCAAAGTGTCACTGCAAGTTGTCCCTGTGGAAGTTTAAAAGCATCTTTAACCTTAAAAAAGCATACAAAACGCTGCACTTTTTTTCCATTGCCCTTGAGTATTTTTTTTTTTACTGCTTTGTAAGTTTTGTTGTGTTTTTGTTTTCTGTTTTGTTCTCTTTGCCTAATTGCACAGTGGCAAGGAAATGAGCATTAAAATGATTTTTAAACTGAGTCAAAGTCCTTCTGCAAGAGCACTGAAGAATAAACTTTTTTTTTTCCCAGCGTGCTTCCAAAGCTTCTCATGTTGCAGCTTTTCATATCTTCATTTTGGAATAATTTTTCCCTTAAATCCTTAGTAATAGAAGTTTTCCTTGGGCTTATAACTGCCTTACTGCACACTTTTCAACTTCTGTGGATATTTAATTGATAGAGAACTTAATTTTTCTCCTTATGAAATGTGCCATTGATGGTTTTATAAAGTGTGTCCTCTCATTTTAAAACAATTAGTCCTAAGAAATGTAATTGAACAAAATTAAATTCATGAGGGATGTAAACACCAGGGGTGGAGAGGAGCTATTTAAAGTAAAGGACAATATTGGCAAAAGAACTAATGGGTGTAAACTGGCTATGAATAAATTCAAGCTGAGAATTAAAAGAAGGTTCCTAATTGTTAAGGCAGTGAGGTTCTGCAGTGGTTTTTTTCAATCAGAGCAAAATCATAAGCAGGAAGGAGTTTGCCTCATGAAAAACATTAGATTATGCTCTACTGGTCATGGCTGGGGACTGGACTGAAATTTGTTTGTCCTTTCCTGTCCTGTAATCCTAAAAAGCATATACTTTGAGAGATTTGTTTAGGAGTCTGAAATTTACCTTTATATGTCCAGATTGATGCACAGACTTCTTTTGTGGTGATTTTAATCACAAGATCAGCCCTCAGCACGTTCGGTTTGATGTTAATTCTCAGGGGTAGATCTGGAGTCCCAGGTCCAGTCGTGGAGTCTTTTAATTGCTTGTATATGATGATGGCAAATTCGATGTTGAGAGAGAAGCTGGAGGTTTCTTGCATTTCAGTACTCTGTGTTTATTTGAAGACAGTTTTAAAACCTTTTTACATGACAGTATATGTGGAATTAAAATAACTTTTTTTTCCTCATTACTACTCCTCATTTTAATACAAACCAAAATTGCCCTCTAAAAAGTCCACTAGAGGAGTCTACTTGGGTAGCTTAAACATTGCTTACTTCAATCTGAAATAAAATTGAATGTGTTTTACTTCTTCCTTTATCTCATTTTCTTCCCCTGCATCTAACCAAAGTGTTTAAATAAAGGGAAATACATTAGCAAGGCAAGGGAGAGCATTTTTCTCATTCTAAGTGTGTTGCCTCACTTGTACTGTTACCTGTTCCAATTGCTTGTACTGCCTCTAGTGCTGACTGTGGTAGACATGATTTAATATTGATTTGGATCCATGATGCCCACAGACCACATTTCTGAACTATTATGCACTAGAACTTAATTTCTGTACCTGCTTTCATTTTTATTTATTTATTTAACATGGAAAATAACCAGCTCCTGAGCTGCTGTCAAGCAGGACACTTCAAGGAAACAGAGCTGACTTGCAGTTCCTTGAGAACTGGAACTTTTTTTGACCTTTGGTACTAGCACCAAATGTCAGCTTATTTCATGAATTAGCCAGAAGGATGCTACTAGCAGGTTAAGTTCTCATTCTCATATTTTGTATTGTCTTTGTACTTACTCAGTTTGACACTTTGTGCTGCACACTGAATTGGTATCTGTTGAAATAAAATGTTTAGTCTCACCATCAGTAACCGTAAAAAAAATGATCCATCTGACCACTTAGAAATAAACCTTGGAAGTTTAGTTGTAGATGTTGATAGTGAGTATGTTTACTAACCTGTGCCAGCTAAGCATGTGATGCCATGAGTTTAATCAGGAAGGTTTTCTTGAGGCTTATCCATAATGTTGAGCAGGATGTATTGCTGTTGGGGAGTGGCAGAGTCATGTTATTTCTTTAATGTGCTAAAAAGAGCACCCTCTCTAATGTGGTTTTAGTTTGTTTAGTATATGCTAAGATGTGCTTGGGTATTAAGGGTGCACTCCATTAACCTTTTGCTTGGAGGGTTGGATTTGAATCTGGAATGGAGCATCAGAAGGCCTTTCAAGACAAAGTTGAAAGAATCCTTTGTGCAGTGTATGAAAGGCTGGTCTTCTGCCATCTGGCAATTGCTTTGATCATATTTCTCTTCTGGGAAGGTGGTTTTTATAATACTAGACTCTTACAGGTATTTTCAATAAGCTATTATGAGTGAAGCAGATAAGCACAGTAACAGTCTTTGATGTCCATTTGATTTGTCAGTGATTATTGTAGTCTTTATTCTGAAGTAATTTTGTTTACTAAAACCAGTGCCTAATTAAATAAACAAAATAACATAGTCTTAAAGAAACAAACAAACAAAAAAAGGCTTATTTCCTTCCTGGAAAAATTGAGTTGAGGAATAGGTTCCATATTCATGTTTTATTTACAATTGTAAATGCACATTTTTCATCAATATTTTCTGACAGATTTGTATTGGATTTAGGCCCTGAAGGTTTTCTGCAGATGCAAGGTTTCCAAAAGCTATTGTTTTAGTGATTTTTCACAGTATATTATAAATGGCTTGTTTTCTTTACTGATTTCTCTTCATTTTATTCTATCTGAAGACACGCTCTGCAGATTAATGTATTCCTACTGGGTCCAGGCCCAGTTAGTTCAGCCCTTTGTGAACTGTTCTTGGTTTTGATGTGGTTGGGGACTGTGGGTTTCAGTACTTCATGTTTGGAGCTAAAGATTTATAATCTGTGCAGCTGTCATTTGCCAGTCTGGCATAAACACACAGCATGCTTCCTCCTCTCCTGGTGATAAATAACCTTTAGGATACAGCTTTCACTTTCAAGCATGTCTTAGTAGTTTATAGTCTTTAACAGATACACTTGAAAATGGGTTATTGCAACTTTAGAGAGAGATTTGATTTAATTTGTGAGCTGAGTGAGAATGGTTTACATCACTACACAGTAAAATAATTAGTGTTAAAAGTAGTTTCTCAAGTAAAAACAGAATGGGGGAATCTTTGTTTCTGTGGTGTGACTGGCTGGGTTTTGTTGGTTAGTTTTTGTTTGTCGGTTTTGGGGGTTGTTTTTACCAAAACAAAATTAATGCCAGAAATATAACACAGACATCAAGTGTTATATACTACAATTGAAATTAAAGACATGGAAATCAAGGACAAAGGGATGGAAGGATAGAAAAAAAAAAAGGGCTTTCTGAAATGTGCATGACCTAGCTTTACTGCTATTGCTGATTAAATTCTTTATGAGACTAACAGAATTGTTCCTGGGAGCGAAAGAGATGGTTAACTTAAACTTTTATCTTAGCCTAAATGCTTTCACAAGTCCCATATTTTCTGAATATCAGTCAGTCTTGGAGTCTCTTAAATTTGGGAGAGGTTAGCTTTAGAAAGGTAGAACATACAGCCTTCATCAGTGTTTAGCCTTTCTGAGGTACAGCAAGTAAGAGTTTTACCATCTGTGCTTCTACAAATTGTGGTTTTCTTTATCACAGATGTGCAATATTTTAATATCCATCTTGAAATGCACATGATTTCTATTCTACCCTCTGTCTACACTGTAACCTGCTCGAGGTTCTCCTATTTACACTTTCTAATGGGATCTTGATCTTACTGAATAATTGGGTGGCTGTAATGTCAGGTAAATATAAGTTTTTCAGAGGCTCTAAAGATGGTTTGATAATGAGCATTAAAAACATTCAGTGGTAAGGAGGAGTGTGTAGATAGTTAGAAAAGAATAGATAGTTGTTCATAATGTTTTACTATTTGAAATTCACCATGAGCATTAATTTCCATTTTAAAGTTTTCTTAGAAAAATGTTCAGCCAGAGAATTGTGATTGTCGTCTAAGTGGTTCTGGCCCTGATTTCCTTAAATTAGGTATTTTAAATATGTATGTCTGGTAATATATCATTATGGAATATGAGAGCAAATTCGCCAAGAAGGGCTGGATGCAGTGCTTCTGAGTGCTGCACATCTCTCTGGGAACAATAACTCCGTGTTTAGTAGACTCTTAGTTGGAATCCAAGTAGAGTTGAATTGTTTGCTGAACAGTGTGATATTAGTATTTCATTGACATTGGTTTTAGTTAAAAGAAAGTGTTTTGTTTTTAACAAACTTTCAAGGTGACCTGTTTAGACTTAATTCCTGTTGTGAAGAATTTCAAGTTGCTATAACCTTTTTTCATTAACAAAATAGTTTCTCTTAACAAAGTAGAAGAGACAAACCTGATAGTTAAAGCTTAATATTTACACTGTAAATGAAATTTATTACATATTACTGATGGTTAAATATGTAGTTTGAAGGTATTTGCATATGTTTTACTCACTAAATGTCTGAATAGGTCAAATGCTAAGAATATAATGCATCCATACAACAGACTGTTTTGCATGAATAATGCTTGTTTTAAGCACAAAGGAGTGGCGTAGATCTTCTGGGTCATTGAATGCTGTTCTGTCCTATCACAAGCAACATTTCTGTAATGCTTTTGCACATTGATCAAGCTTCAGATTGTGTTTTCCGTTTTGGACGTGGGTCTCAGAGCCTGCTTACTGGGAATCTGTACTGTATAGGTCTCTCAAGTGTAATGTCATATGTGAGTGTTCTGCAAACAAGTGGAAAAAATGAATGTTGACACTATTTCAAAACTGAGTCATCTTTTCAACATTTTTTCTTATTGACTACATCCTTAATATTATCCTTCTTTCTTCATAAACCTCCTTCTGTCAAAATATGTTTGCTGAATAATGAAGATCCTATTTAAACTCAAGATTTTAAGAACTCAAGGGGTCAGAAGCCTGCTTGCTTCTCCATGGGGTCTTTAAAATAAAGTGCTATGTGCCTCTCTTTTTAGGAGGAAAACCTCTAGTTCCTTTTGCAGTTATGATGACATTTGCTGTGTTCTATTTTGCTCAGGAGTTGTTAGATACTTTGTCCATGACAAATATTTCCCATCTACTGAGTTTTCAGTGATAGGAAGGATTTTTCTAAACAAGAAAAGTTTGTGTAAAAATTATGCTGTTTCACTCCAACATGAAAATTTGTTTTATTAATGCAAAATCACTTCTCTGACACTGTTAAGAGCAGCTCTGTTTTAGTGTCTAATAAGCAACGTGTCACTGAAATAAACTTTGACCATTTCAGCAAACCCTTGAAACCACCACATTCTGTCTGATGGTAACGTGGCAGAGTTTGTGTTGGGAGGTGGTGGTTGGCTAGTTGTTGATAAAATCGATCTTCCCAAATTAACCCCCTAACTTTCCACTATTAAGTAGTAATAGATACCTTCACCAGTACCAAGCATTTTAACTGGCTATTGGATACGTGAAACCACAGCCAGTTCTGATGTCTCTTCTAGGTGCTAAAAGCCTCATCTGTCATTTTCTCAGCTATCCAAACTTCCAGTGTTTTTTTGACAACTTACATAATGATGTCTCATGTTTCATGAGGGGAAGGAAAAAAAAAGTCTGAAAACTGGTCTTTAGTGCAGAGTAAATGCCATCAAGAGTGCTGAATAAGAGGGATTTGAGGATCGTGGTGCTGCCTAATTTTGGTCCAGCCAAAGGAAGGTGAAGGTGTGGGGGAAAGGGTAGCTTTTTTATTGTGTCATTATTTATTTTCATGTTGGTCTTGGCCATTTAAGACGACAGGAGAGAATTGCATTGTGCAAAATGAAATTAGTGGTTCTGATAGTGGCTAGTTTCTGTGAAAATATCCTTGCTGGTTCTCCTGTGGAGCAGCTTCAGTAGCCTGCTTTCCTAACTGTTTCTTAACAGCGTGAAACCTGATTTTACCATGTGGAAGCAGACCTTGTCACAGCAGGGACAAGGCAATGTGCATGTGTAGCTGCAAAAAAGCTGAAGGAGTCCCAAATCACTGTGAGTCTCTGCAGGGTCCACCTTTCTGCTTCAGTAATTTTTCTATCAGTTAAGATAACTGCATCAACGTAATGGAGTTCTCATATACTGATTTGGAAAGTCCAAGGAGAGAAGAACAGTGTGGTGAAGAAGTGAAAAGCAAGGAAATGCATAAAACTGAAAGAGAACTGCGTGATATATACGTTGTAATTATGCACTGTTATACAAACTAAGATATATAGGTTGTGTTATTACAGAAGACTGCAGAAAAGCAAGGCTTCACAATTTTTGCTCCACTGTGTACTGCGTTTGGGTTAATTTAGGTCAATACCAGATAATCAAAAACTGTAAGTCAAGTCTAAAAATGTTGTGAGAAGGATTGTAGTCCCCCATAGTTCTAACTGGGAGTTTTCTGAAAGCATTAGGTGAGAGCAACATGATGCTGTTTTTCTTTTAAAATGTGTCACCAGGTTTAACAGCTCACTTGCTTCCAGAAAGACTATTAATACAGCTGCTCAATAGACAAATACTTTCATTTAATTAAATACATCACCAAAAAGGAAGCAACACAAGCTACAGTACTTTCTGTCAGTACCATAATAGAAATTTTGTTGGAGTCAAGAGGAGCCAAGAGTGTGCTGTTTGATTTTTCTTCCTTGGTTTGCTACTTTAATAGTCTCTGTGAATAGAACAGGAGGTCTGGTAGAAAAAGGGGAGTTGTAGGGGTGGATGTTTTCATATAGTACTAGAGAAATCTATGTGTTGAAATCGTTTAAAAGTATTCTCTCCAAGAATGAGTCTGAGATCTATTTTTATGGGCTATTTTGATGCTTGAATGTGTGGCTTGTCCCCCTCCATGTTAAATGTAGTTGTTCCCAAGGCAAAACATTTTATGAGATTTCCTGCCAAAAAAAAAATCGCATTTTTTGTCTGTGGTGAGTGTGGTAAGATAGTTTTCAGGGTTTGATTAATATCCAGACATTTGGCATTCATCTGTAGTACCAAGGGAACTTTTTCAAGTAGTTAAGTAAATTCAGTTCATCTATTTTCTTCTCTACAGCTACATTAAATTCATAAAATATTTGCATTTAGAATGTTACATTTCTAAATGGAGTTCTCTTGAGTGCTTTAAGTTGAACAAAGCCTAGGACAATTGTTTTGGTGTTTTCAAAGTGTAATAACATACAGAAAATGTTGATAAATGGCTTTCTACTTGGTTCTGTGCTGAAAGGGGCAATGCGGTCAAACACTGGAAGTGTCACTACATATGATACTCTGGTGGCATCACTGCACATTTCATATCTTTACAGATTGTTTACAAAAAACTCACAATGCAGTGAGCAACTCTGAATACATCTCAAAATACAGAGGTGTGAGTGGAAATAAAGCAAGTTCAAGTAAAAACCCCACTCAAAATGGGAAATTTTACTTAAGGGTAGAAGTGTGAGTTCACACAAACAAAGCTACTGCCATAATGGGAGGAAAATGTTGTGTTTTTTTTCAAGGTCAGTACGATTGTAAGCAGTGGGGTTAGGCTCTTAGAGCAGACAACCTTAGTC
Organism: Chloroceryle aenea; assembly: GCA_013399075.1. Classification (NCBI taxonomy): domain Eukaryota; kingdom Metazoa; phylum Chordata; class Aves; order Coraciiformes; family Cerylidae; genus Chloroceryle; species Chloroceryle aenea. Next base: position 277,127 of record VWZY01009508.1, read on the forward strand.
ATCAGTATTTACTGTTGTTGGTTCTGAAGCATTGCAGCAGCTCTTTATCCTGAAACAGAAACGAAGAGCTTCTTACCTACCACTGTGTGGCAACTGTGGATTATTGAATGTTTGACTTGAAGTTCTTGAGCCACACTGTGCAGTGATCTCAGCAGGAGTTTTAATTGTATGGGCTGGATAGTGGTGAGCTACTGGAAATCAGACTAGGACAATAGTGTGAAGTTATGTTCCAAATGCTTGTAGTATAATATTTCAAGGAACTTACTAATTTGATTTAAGTATCTAGTACATGTAACTGAAGTAAAAGATGAGGATCAATCAGGATGTTGGGGTTTGGTTTTGTGTGTTTGGTTGGTGTGGTCTTTGTGCTGGTTTTGTTGGGTTTTTGGTCTGGTTTTGTTTTGTTTTTTTAATTAAAACTGGAACCTCAAAAAACAATACTAATCTGTAAAGAAATACAGTATTTATGTCAACTGATCAAACTCCCTTTTTTAAATGAGAATGTACAGTTTAATATTATACTGTAAGTCTGGGTAATTTCTTGCTGCAGGTCTTGCTCATTCAAAGCTTTTTAGTGAAACATTGTCTGGAGTAGGCTCTGCAGAATGGTGTTTTCTGTACATGTGATACAAATGTCGAGGAAATTTGTCTGCTCATTAAGTATAGTTTTGTGCATATGTTGTGTGTCAAAATGAAACGCATAGTGAATTGTTTCTCAGTGTGAAAGACCGAGGTGCATATTGCCCATTTCTGTTAGTGGAGAAACACTTCAGTGGGAAGTTTTTTTCTTGGCAGCCCTGTTATTGCCATAACTTTTTGTGAAAAAAACTTCTCATCACGTGCCAGGGAACATGAGGACAATAGGATAGGACACGAGCTTTAAATCACTGTACCTGCAAGCATTAGCTTGTTATTACTCATTTGCTTAACATAGGCAGTGGACATGAAGAAAAATAAACACCTTAGAGAAACAAACAGCGTGTTATAAGGAAGTATCAAACATTTGATAAAAATTGAATCTGAACACACCACATCTTGAAGTCTTAAAAGAAGAAATACAGGCACTTGTGATTCTTGCTAAGGCAAAGGCTCTACTTAAAGTGTTAATCACTTTAAGTGGTCAGTTTGATTAATAATGAGTTACTTTAGGATTCTTACTAATTTTTCATAGATAGACAAGTAGTAATGACCAAGATGGCCTTAACAGTGTTTTGCTTTAATAGGCCATGTAGAAGCCTGATCTACACTCATTGCCCATTTCTAACTCCTGTAGAGCCTGCAATTACCCATGGTCAGCATTGCTTCACTAAGTTACCAGTTCTGGATTTATAATAGAAGCACTGAAGCTCTGCAAAGGTAACTGCAATACCACGATATCTGGAATGTTCTTATATTTAGTGGGTGATTGGTTTCTGCATGTTGTATTATGTGCACATTTTACATGTTTACTTCACTTATATGTGCTGAGCACATGCGATCTTAAACCCCTGGTTTTAATGCCATCTATCTAGCTGAATATTATCACACTTTAAAAAGCCTCTTGAAAAAAGGTAGGCCTTACTTATCTCTGTCCTCTCTCATGTTCCCAGCTGAGATCTATCACCAGAAGTAAAGCCAAAACAGGTATTTTATTTTGCCTTTATATTTCATTGCCTGGTAACTCATGACTGTTGGTGCAGGGTATTTGACAAGATTAATGATACAACTAACCTATTTGTGCTACTCTCATTACTAGTATTTATCTTAAAATCCACTTCCAAGAAGGTAGTGTGGCCTCTTGGCTACTGAATATCTTTTTAACCAATAAGCTGAAAGCTAAACTCAAGTAAGGGAAGGATGCAGCCTTAATTAAATACACAGCTCTGGGTAAATCCAGTAAATATTGCATATTGTGGTATTCAAGGAGTCTGGAAAACCACCACATAATGACTGAGTAATCTTTCTCTTTACAGTTAAGCTAATAATTCATTGATTTACTGCTTTTGGTAAATGCTTTGTTCTTGGTAAGAAGAATTTTTTTCACTAAAATAACACTATTTATGTGCTAGAGAAAACGTAGTTAAGATAATTACTGTTTATACTGTTGTCTATTTTATAGTTTGTGGGTTTGCATATGTTTTCTACTCTTTACCCCATTCTTCTCAAAACTCTGATGTTATAGTAAGTATGGATGCGTGCAGATGGGAGAGAGCTTTTACTGTCAAAACTGAGTTTTGGTAAGTGACAAAATCAGCCTAATGTTGCTGCCCAGGCTTGTGGGTAAGCCTAAACCAGTTAGATGTGAATTTGCTGCGGTTTGTGGTGGAGCCACAGCTTCTGGGTACTTGCCCTCTTCTTTGAGTTGGAAAAGTTGGTTAATTATGATGATGGTCTTACAAATGCTCTGCCTGCTTACCCATAGAAATACAGAAAAAGGAGTGCAAATCAAAGAGGAAAAAAAGCAGTAAGTGCTCTTTCGCAGCTTGTTCTTTTCCTTTTCAGGAGCGTTTTTCTCTACCAATTTGCAATAAAGCTGCTATTTTCTCCTCCATATCAGCAATTTTTTGCATTTTTGTAGTTTAGGACACAATTTTCAAAGACAGGCTTGGTTTTGTGTTTTGGTGGGGTTTCTTTTTCTCTTTGACAGTGTCATTTGTTAGGGTTCTCTTACACCTTTATACACTGTTTTGAGGTGAGGGAAAAATGGTATTGAAATGGCTTATAGCCAAGAAATCTTAACTTCTAGTGCTGGCCCTGATAGGAAAAGTTCTGTTTTACAGCCTGTAGATCTTTTGGTGTTTGATCCTTTGCAAGTCTTGGCCATTGTGCAGTTTAGGTAATTTCTGAAGAATTATTTCCCTTGCTCATGTGGAAACATCAGTTGCACAGACTCTGATGGAAATGAGGGAGACTGATTAATCCTTTTTCTTCAAGATATGTAATCCAACAGCACCTCAGTTTTTATTGATGTTAACATCCTCCATTCTGGGCGATGTATGCAAACACTGGAGAGAACAGTTTATCTTGAAAGTCTAAAGTTTCAAGATTGACTCTGCCTGATGCGAGTTGGTCTCTGCTGAGCTAAGGATTTAGCAGGTGTGGAGCATCAAGGGACTCTGGTGTGGTTCAGTGCCATCTTCCTGCTTCAGAGGTGGTGGCTTCCTTGCAGGGAGTTCTGACAGGCTCTCCAAGTGCAACTGTTTTTAACACTTGTGTTTACAAATGCAAAGGTTTTGATACATTACTGGGTGGAACAGAAAACAGTGCTATTATCTATCTGCATGCTGGATATCTGACCACAATCATGTGGTGTGAGGAGAATGTGTCTCAGCCATGAATAACATGTTCCACAGCAGCAACTAAGGCAGTTGAAGGCAGCTGTTTTCCCAAAGTGCTGTTTTTATCTAAGGGGTTTTGCTCTTGTCTTGTAATGAGCAGAGCACCCAGACACATCTATAGGATACTTGATGTTGTGATTTTGTTTCCTATCCGTTTATTCTTTAAGCTCAGGGGTTAAGATAGCATGAGAATGCTGTAGGAGAGCATCAACCCTTAGGCAAACAGGAGACGAGGTTTTCATAGTGAAGCTGCAGTATTTGCCTATGCAGAACAATTAAACAAAATTATTAAACAAAACTTTTGGGGTTGTTAGGTTACTGCTAGCTTTCTTTATAAAGTAAAAAAGTGCATTTGTGCAGGTGTGAATAAAAGCCAACAATCCACCATTATATTTTTTCCCAAATAAAGACATGGAAGACTTTATTTACTAAAGTGTAACAATAAAGCATTTTGAGCTATCATAAATAAAACCCATTAATCTTGAAAATTTAATTTTTGTAGAGCCAGCAGCCTAATTTTACTATTTAGTGAAATGATTTGTGCAAAATGGAGGTTGGGAAAATTGAAATTGCAAGAAAATGTACATCAGTATCACAGTAAACACCATTAAAATTAAAGTGCAGGGGAAAGCAAATGGACTATTTTTATCAAAGAGGAAATTAAGCAATATACTTGATATATAATATATAAATACAAATACAGTAATGTTAAAAATAGGCAATGTAGTAAAGTTTAATTGCCACAGATATTTCCCTGCTCTCAGCTATGTTTGTTCGTGTCTTTCATGGAGATGCTGCTTAATGAACAGGGGAAAGGAAAAAGAATTGTGATTTGGCAGATGTGAAAAGCTAAAGTACACCTTCTAGCTCCAGTTCCAGTGGACTCGATGCTTCTCTCCTTCCACCTAAACCAAGTAAATTTAAGTTCTTGCGTGGGTTAAACAGTGCTGCCAAAGAGAAATGATTTGGTTAGTGAGCATTTGTTACTGCAGCTATCTCAAGGTGATCCATTCTTGAAACCACAGGTAGAGCAAACACAAGGGCTAACTGACTTGAAGGTAAAAAATATTTTGCTTCAAAAATTATCTTGCCAATAGGACAGAGCAGGAGTTTCACAATATTCCATTTTTTAAACAGTTTTTTTAGTAAGACTGATGCTTGCTGGACAGGTCAAATGATGCTTGATTTTTGGAGAGACTCTGCTCTTACATGGCTTGAAGAGGAATGATCAGATATTGAAAAAGACAAGTGGATGATGAAATTCCTCGGAACAAACTCAGTATAGTGTTTTTTTTATTCAAAGCTGTGATTTGAAATGGCTTCTGAAGCAAGAGCTAAGAACCTCACATGCAAGCCTGCCATCGCTGCGGCTTAAAAGGCTGCTCTGTAGGGAATTGAAATTGCTACCTGAGTCATCTTTCTGATAGATGAAGGTGAGCCCACATACATGTATATGCATACCTCAGAATCTCTTTCTTTGTGCCTTCCCTTCCTTCTGAGTTAATTACTGCTTTTCCTAACAATTCTATATGTTTTAGATCTGAATCATACTTGCTTACTTTGAGGGCTGATCCACTGAAGTCAGTGGAACTTGGTGTAAAACATCAAAATGCTGGTTTGTAGTGGTTTGACTGACTTGGTATGTGTTTAAAACCATTATTCTTAAAAAAAATATAAAAAGATTGTTTAGAATTCCCTCCAGTCTCACCCCACACCCCCGGAAAAAAAAAAAGAAAACTGCCAAAACCCTCACAACCAATTAATTATATTGTAATTGGAATAAAGATGATATTCCTTTAACCTGGATTTCTGTTGCTGACACCACATTGAATCCCAGGGATGCTAAATTAGGCTTGCAGTTTGTTGACATGGTGCAAAACAGTTTTCTGCACAAGGCATAAAAGAATCCAGGGTATCGCAACTGAACATAAGTGTCCCAACAGATACCTGGGTTATAAAGCTGCATTGCTCATTCAAAGCAAAAGGCACAATCAAAATTAACAGACGTTTTGACAAATCATTGTACACAGTTCTTTTTAGGATTTAAAATAAGAGGTAAACAGCTTACATTTTATTTTGGTCTGTGAATGTGGTGTTAGAGAGATGGAAATCTCTGTTTTCCCATACGATACATTGGAGCATTATGACTGCAGTGGTTTGTCACCTGCTGTAGGACACTTTTAAAAAGAGCTTTTCCCTTACCTTGCATTGTGCTCCCGTTTTAAGGTGGTCAAATCATCTTAAAAATACTTCCTTGGAAAAATCACTTATTGTTCCTTTTAAACAGGTAGTCAGAAGGTTGGGATTTTTACTAATGATCTGCACAGAGTCTTGATAGATTTGGAGAATTCTGGTCTGTTGTCAGTAATAGTTATAATTGTTTGCTTATAAGAATTCTCTTTTTTTTTCCCTTTTTTTTTTTTCCCTATTTGGGTAGCTAATAAATGTCACTAGGTGCTGCTGCAATCACTGACAGCACCTCCTAAAAAATAATGACTTGTATTAGAAGGAAATGCTGTTGTTTTTACACTAGCAGGCATTTGTCTGGGAGCCAGGGGTTGCATCCGATTTCAATTTTGGTGTGTGTTTTCTTTAGTGTTCTTGTTAAAGAGAGGAAAAAAATAAGGAAGAAGTGTTCTAGCTTTTGTAGAGATGCTTTTACTGAGTCATTTCTCCAATTCCTTCACTCTCTTTTTAGGAATAGGTGTTAGGCTTTGATGTATCCCCCCTGGTGGGAGCTCTGTTCTCAATTCATACTGTGGTGGAAACTCAAATTTATCTCCTTTGCCCAAGCAAAATTACACAATTAATTTGGAAGCTTAGTGCCTAATTGTTCACCTTTGATTTCCATACTGGCTGTTAATAAATTTTAACCTCAGTATGCTGCCTTCTTGTTAGGAGCAAAGGGGCAATGTGTAGTTTCAGTCCTACAGTTCCATGGCTATAGGGATATTTTTTGTTTCTGAGGTAACTTCAGATCAGAAAATTGCTGTAGGGGAATAAAGTAAAAATTTTTGTGTAGTTTGCCCTCTCTCCATTTCCTTAAATGGTGATTCTAGTGAACATTATGAGGATTTAATTGGTGCAAGAGCCAAAACTTAACCTCAAGTAATTGCAGTTGTAGTGTAAAATTCTTATCTTTGGATGACTTAATGTAGTGCTGTTTATTATATATTTTGATATTTACCTGTGTTTGACTAGCTTTGTTGCCCAAATGTGAAAGAAATACATAGATTTTTTTTAATGATACTTTTTTTCCGGAAAGATAGGTAGGAAATGTTAAAATTAGCATAAAAAAAAAAAATCTTAACTAATTGTTGAATCCATTTTTTTTCCAGGTTTTGTGGTTGTTTTTTTTTGTGTGTATGTTTTGTTTGTTGGTTTGTTTTTCATTTGGTGGTTTTGGTTTTGTTTGTAATTGGTGCAAATGTGACACCGTGTTTGATATTGATGCCAGGGAGAGGGGAATTAGAACTCTGTTTGCCACTGACTTTGAACTAAACCCCATAACTTCCTTTTAGAAGAAAGTTGTCTCTAATCACAGCTACGTTACAAAGATCAACATAGTGAACACCAAAATACTGCATAGGGCTGTAGGTATTTAGAAAGCATAAAAGGCTACCACTGGAGAACATTTTGACACCTTTAACACTCATAAAAATCATGGAAGACATATGCATGCAAATATGGAGCAAATATTAAAAATAAATGCATTTAACTGTGCTTCTTCATAATCTCTGCAGATAAGTTGGCTCAGTTTTACCAGGAAAGAACTCTTATTTGGGCCTTTTTGTTTAAGAATACATTCACAACTTGTTAGCCCTAAGATGTGTTTTACAAGTAAGTGAATAAATCAGTTTTCAGACTATATTAATGTAATGCAGTATGGACAAACACTCAGAAATAATTAAAATTATCAACATGTTGGTATTGCATGCAACCTCCTACGATATTATTTTGCATAAAAAGGGCAAGTAAGGGGAAGATGTCCATACATTATGGATTTAATTGGCAGTTTCTGGTTATTAGAATAGAGGGTTATTTTCATTCCTAGTGTACTTAATGTGAATTTAGTATTTAAGAAAGGTTGATAGGTGAAAGATTAGGTTAAGGGTTGACTTGTGAAAGGTTTAGTACTTCTGGATTGACAGCTCTGGGAATCCAGCAGTGGTTGTACAAAGAACCAAAACAGCACAGAGGGTGCTGCTGCCATCTTCTTTCCTTTCTTTCCTGCTCCATACCTTACCCGTGATGCACCTCCTTCTAGCCAGAGTTCATCTGTAGCTCTGACATGTAGTCCTTCAAATCCTGGCTTTTTTGCTAAGTTTACTACAAGAGGACTGAACACAGGAGTACAAGGATAGCAATGATTCTTGTCAAGATCCCGACCTACTGAAAACTGGCTCATGAAGCCATGCGTGCCATTATATTGCAGCTTGTTGATTACTTTTTCTGAGACACCTTTTGGGAGAGGACCGAGAGCTCTAAACCTGTAGCAAACTGGTAATTTTTATTTGAAGTGGTAAAACCTTGTTACACATGTCCAGGTGAGCATTCAGATGGACTGCAGTAAAGTTATTACCTCAAATGTGACAGGCTGCTCTTAAACTGTTCTGATGTCCAGTATCTAGAATCGCAGATTCACTGAATGGTTTCGGTTGGAAGGGACCTTTATAGGTCCAACTCCCTTGCAGTGAGCTAGAGCAGGTTGCTCAGAGCCCCGTCCAACCTGACCTGGAATGTTTCCAGGGTTGGAGCTTCTACCACCTCTCTGGGAAACCCTGGCCAGTGTTTCAACACACATTGTATAAAATATCTTCCTTGCATCTAGTCTGAGTTTCCCTTCTTCTAGCTTAAAACCATTACCCTTTGTCATGTTGCAACAGTCCATTCTAAAAAGTTTGTCCCTGTTTTTGTTCTAGGCCCCCTTTAGGTACTGAAAGGCTGCTGTAAGGTTTCCCTGGAGCCTTCTTTTCTCCATACTGAACAACCCCAACTCTATCAGCCTGTCCTTATAGGAGAGATGTTCCAGCCCTCTGATCATTTTTATGGCTGTTTTCTGGACCCATTCCAACAGATCTATGTCTCTCTTGTGCCAACAGGTCCATGTCTTATGATCTATTTCTCCATTTCTCATTTTGTTAAGTGTGGGTTGCTTGAAAATGCCTGAGGAAGCTGACAAACAGGAGTTGGAACTAGTTGTTCAAGGCTGTACCTCTTATTCATACTTATGTTTGCTTTCCAGTGATCCTTTTCAGAAAGAAGTAATCTTTGAACCTGTTTATGATAATTTTGCTCTTAATAACATGACCTTTAAAGAGTATTTCCTGTGGCTTATATTCATGCTATGTGCAAGTATAATATAGTAGCTAAAGCCTGTGGTATTTTTCTCACCAGAGTTAGATCTTCAGAAATAAGAAGATTCTCTGTTGACCTAAGTGAAGGAGGGGGGCAGAGGGATAAAAAAGGGATTTCCAGCTTGGAATGGAATACTCCAAAATTATAGACATTAATCTAGTTCTGTAATTTTCTAATCATTTTCTGCTCTTTGTTTTAAGATTGCTCTTGGTCACTAGCAGGTTATCAAGTTGCATGTGCAGTTGTGAGTACACTTTTAAAACAGTGCTAGAGTAAGCGTTAAGATTTTTTTTTGGAGCTATTCAGGGCTTTTCATTAGTAACTTAATGCAACATGATAATGCCAGATTTTTCTCTCTACTGAATTCAGAATCCATCGTGCAACTGTGGCTACTGCCCTTAAGCAAGAAGAAAGAGAATACAGATAATGGAATGTCCAGTCTCGAAAGTCATACCTTGTTATGTAGGCTCTTAGTGCCCATCACTTCCTCTGTGACAGGTTGCTAGAGTTTATCATTCCAGGTGTCCTTTTAACATTTAATATGATAAGAAAATTTAATATATTTAAATATTCATATAATTTTGCCTGTTAAAGGACAACTTTGCCGAGATCTGAGAAAGCAAACGCTTTCCCTATTTAAGGTAATTTTTCTTCTAAAATTTTAGAAATCTTTGGTTTTACTACCTTGTGTGAGCAGCAAAGTGTGGTAAACTTTAATGATATTAAAGTACCCTGGTCTTATGGGAAGGGAGCCCTTTCTAGAAAGTCCTGTAGTGTGGATTTCCAGTAAAAATTCTGATTACTGCAAACAGTTTATTTAAGAACTTCTGAAGATACCATTATTAGCCATGGATGACAAGCTGGGAAAAGCACGTTAAATGGTGAAAGCTTAAAAATATGTGGTTACAATCTACGTGATCTTTGAAGCAAAGCATGTGTCAAGGTCAGGCTAGCTTTAGTAACATTGGAGAAGGGCATAGGATAAAGTTCTTGCAGATAAACATTTGGGAAGTGGGGCTATACCAAAGAGGGACTTGGCTACAGTACCAGCCTAGTAAAGATTAAAGGAGGGATTGTTCATCAGGGTGTTCCACATCATGTTCTTCTCGTTCTGCTAAGACTGCAAGTTTAAACAAGTGACCTGTAAGGTCTTTCTTGGTCCCACTGTCTTTGATCCACTGAATTTGACTCATTTGTTTAGTAATTCCCAAATGTTATTCGAGTAATGTACATTAACGGGATATTGACTTCTCTTGAGGCAGACATCAATGTTTATTGAAAGGAGAAATAAATATTGACTGAAGTAAAGCCGAAGTCAATTTTTTCCTCAGAACTATAAACCTTAATGTTCACTGAAATGCCAAGTAAATGTAAAATGTTCGGCATTTAAGTCTTGATAATTCTGTGGAGATATATATAACACTACTACTGCTGTTTACATGTAAAATATGACTTGTAATAAATACTTTAAAAGAATTTGCAAAGATTTAGGTTGTTCAGTAATGGAAGCACACCTACAAAAATATGATTTGATAATTTTGGCAATAGTGGTCAATTATTTAATAGTACCTTGGCCTTTGGCAGAAAATGCTTCATTTGCATTCCAAATCAGTTATTTTTTTATTCTGTGATTGATTGATTGTTTTTCTTCTTTAATTCCCAATAGAGTAACATCTAGTGTATTTATTGAAAATATAAACTTACACTAATTAAAGGTATTGTCATTGTTTTAAGCAGCCAGTTAAACATGCATGTTAAACATGATTTGTATGCTTTGACAGTGTTATGTCTAAAAGAATATATGTTTTAGAAGTTAAATAAATACAAAAGTATGATCCATAAGCATGGTCTAAGTAATTATTTGTTAGGAAAAGTGTTGTAGGCAAGTTTGTTGATGTATTGTTGTTACTCAAAGTGGTTCTAAGAATTGGTGTGCATCCAGGTTAGGTACTTGGCTAGACAGAGGTACCTGTCCAGAAGTAAAAATAGCAAAGGATGTAAATGGAGATGCAGTTCTTCCAGCTCAGCTTTGTGAAGATGCTCAAAAGTCTGACTTACCTCCGGGAAGTTTACATCTTGATTTAAGATCCTGTTTTGTTGAGTGATTCAGTCATGAATGACTCCTGTCATGAATGAATGAGCAATGGCCAGTGAGGGTCAAGGTATAAACAGACTGAGGAAGTCTGGTGATGACATAAGTTCCTTTAAACTCTCTTGTGAGTGTATTAATTTGATTTTATGTACCACTGTATCTGGGTACAACTGCTATTAGTGTCAGTGCTGTTAGCAAAAAGCTTCATTAACCTAAAATTCTGAGCAGGTACTGCACATCTAATCTGCACGGTTAGCTTTGGTTTAACATTAAAAGGTTTTCATCATATGTTTGTCTCCTGAGCCATGTGGAGTAAGGTCTCCATGGTCTACATCCTTGTAGTGGTGGATCTAAAGGACTGGTTTTCAGTCTTCTTCATTTTACTAGTTGTCTTAATCATTTTTTTTCATGCAATACATGCTGTGAGAGCATAATTTTAGCTGTGGCTAAGCATTTTCATTTCTCTGTGCTCCCTTTTTGGTGTGATTTTTAACTGCTCCCTGGCTTTTTGCAGTGCTGAAGGTGATATACACAGCCTCTATGCAGTTTTGGGGTTTGAGGGTTTTTTACTGTGTTTTAGCACCATAAAGCTTAATCAGAGATCAGACTTGTGTCCAATCTGTAAACTGAGATGTGTTCCAGTCCAGAAGGTGAACTTCACCTTTTGAAATGCTAGTGTGTGCTTCTTGTATGGATGTGACCCTCAGGTAGCACTGCCCTTTTCAGAGAATCATTGGGAATGAAGTAGAGAGGTGTTTCAGGCAAAGTTAGACACAGGAGGAGACAAAGTCAAAAAGGAGACACTGGGATGAACTTACTGAACTATCTGATATAACCAACACCATTGGTGAATGATAAGGTTCTTTTCAGGCAAGTTGCAGGTTGTATTTGCAAAAGCAATGGAATTGCTTAAGTTTTGGTTGTAGTCTAACAATGGTTGGAATAGAAAATACAATGCCCTCCCCTTTTATAAAGCTCAAATGGCTAATGCTGCTCCATCATTGAGAATGCTGTCATGGAATAACAGTCTGCTGACAGGGAAATGCAGAAGCAAGCTGTCTTAGAGTTTCAAAGCAGGCCCTGCTGCCTTTGAAATAATCTTGTAGATGTTATATGATGGAATACTAAATAGAAGACCAATTCTAGATCTTTTGACAACATTCTTTCATAATGACTTTACTACTGTTATATCAAGTGATTGATGTAGATGTAATCATTGTGGTTGATGGATGTTAGTGTTGCAGGCTGACATTTGATTTCTGTTCTGTTTGAATTTTGAGTAGCTTAAAGAATAAATGCGTGCAGTGTGGTTAGAAAAAAAGTTTACTGTACCTGTGTGACTAAACTGGTGTCTGACTGACATTTATTTATTTTTATCAGTGTGGAAGGGTCAGAAATCCTTATTATTCAGACTTCAAAATGAATTTTAATGCTTGTGAAAGGAATCAGATTGACAGCCAGAGGAGCTGAAGTCATTTCTCCATCTGCAAGAGAGACATAGTATAGGCAAGAAGGATGCAACTGTCCCACCCAGGGAATCTTTATTCTTATTTGTGGGAGAACAACACTGATGGGAGCAGTACCCTGTATTTTGGCCATGTGGCTCTGTATCATAACCTGCCGTATGTGACTGGGCGGGAGGTTGAGGGAAAGTAAAATTTCATGGTCTGTTTCATGTGAGAGTAAACCAGGGGCTGCTGATGGAGTGGCTGTGTGTGGAGATGACAGAGATGAAAAATGTGTGGAATTTCAGTTCCTTTCATCTTCCCTTCTGCACCTTCTTTCATCTCTACAGCTATTGCAGAACAAGAGTAGTGACTGATTTGTTACTAGGAAGGTCAGGAAAAATATTTTCTTCTGGATATATAACTAATTCCTGTTATTATTTTATTTTATAACTTCTATTACTGTTCTGGCCTATTTCTTGTTTTCAGTTGAGTTCAGCTGAGTCTCTTGGTGAGCCCTTAGGAGCTGGAGTGGTGATTTCCAGCTCTTGTCTGCTGAAGACTAAATGCACTTGTGTACTGGGTCTGTCTGAGGTGGAGTTAATTTTCTTCACAGCAGCCCATATGGTGCCGTGTTTCAGATTTCTTGTCTAAACCAATGTTTTGTCTGTCGTAGTATTTGTGCAGCACCAAGGCTTTCTCTTTTTCTTGCTCTGCCCACCCCCCTGAGTAAGTAGGCTGGAGTGGGCAAGAAGTTGGGTGAGGATACAACTAGGACACCTGTCCCAGATTGACCAAAGCAGTATTCTGTGACACACAATGTTGTGCTGAGCAATAAAACCTAAGGGAAATCATGTGTGGGGTGATCACGCAGACATGTAGACATCCACATGACTCTTAGCTGCTGCTGTGATGGTTGATAGACCATGTGAACTGGCAAGAGGCTGAGTAATCATGTGTGAATTTGCTTTGCTCACATCAGTTCCCTTATCTTATAAAATAGACGGGCAGTGTAGCACAGGTATCTCTTGTGATTCACAGTCTGGTTCTTGATGTCGCTGGCATCCATTTAAAAGCATGTTTGAGAACAGTGTTGTGAATTATAAAGTGTAGAAATGCTGAGGGGGAAAATGCTGCTCTTTTCTCTTTTATTTTCATTTGTTTCTCTACCCCGTTGTTGCCTAGCCCCATGTGATTTTAACTGAATTTTGGTCAGGTGAGCTGACCCTTGTGCTGGCATAAACTATTGGGCTGGCTTGTTCTAGAAGTGTTTTTATGTTCTGTTTGAACAAATGTGGTTGGGTTTTAGAGAAAGCAGCTGCTCATGTTCTGGCAAGTGCACAGAGAACCCTCAGAGTCCTCTGGCAGGAGGGAGAAATGGAACTTTTTGGTTTTGTAGGGAGAAATTAACCTGTTCCACTAGAATCTATTGATAAAGCTGTGTTAACACCTGTAGGGAGCTCTTACAGATCTTAAGACAAACAGTTTGTCCCCCTATTGCATAGCCTGTAAGATTTTGCCCAGGTAACTTCTCTTGGAGACTGGTGACTTGTCTGATGAAAGTACATTTTCACAAAGACACCCAGGTTTAATTTGAAACTACTGAGAGAAGGGCAATGGCTTTAGTAGTCCCAGTGGTTAATCACCAGCACTGTTAAATATTTATGACTTGTTCTTAATTTGAATTTGTCGGGATTTAATGTCAAGCCCTTTCTTAATGCTGGCTCTTTCTCTGCTACATTTGAAGAGCACTTTAGTACCTGGTGCTTTCTCCCAGTGAATGTTCTTACACGCTCTAATCAAGTTACTGCTCAGTCTTCTTTTTGATAAGCTAAACAGATGGAGCCATTTCACTCTCTTACTTTAAGACATTTTGGCCAATCCTTGAATCATTTTTTGAGGCGGCTTCTTCTTTTTTTAGAACCTCTGTCAATATTTCAATATTCTTGTCAAAGTATCAGGAGGAGATACCATATTCAAGCATTGATCCCAGGGATATTGTATTTAAAGACAAAATGATCTTTCAGCTCCTTTGTTTGTACATCAGCCTCTTTGTTACAGTAGAGCCTGCATTTTTGTTTTCCCCTAGCTGTATGACTTTGACTTTATTGCAGTGTGTTTGATTTAGAAGGCCTGCTTTACTCTGTGTACTATAAAATACAATATTTAAAGGTAAATACAAATTACTTAGGGTTTACTATTCTATACCTTCATGGTGAGAGGATTATACAAGTATATTTTGGAAAATATTCATGGGAATGGAATGAGCTTCAGAACTTATAAATATTGCTGTTATAGTTAACATAATTTGGATGCAGTTATATAAATAGATAATACTGGTTTGGACACTAGACAAATATTGTTTGTTATTTGTGGAGATGGATTGAATGAACTCTTGATATTTGATCTGCAGTCAAGTATTTGTCTATAATCTCCCTCAATGATTAATATGAATTAAATTTTAAAAAAATGCTTGAAAAACATAACTGGTGTTATAGAAACAGCTCCTGATCTCATGCAGTAGTTTGTTGTTTTGTCTGTCTTCAATTTTTCATATAGCTTGGTTCCTCAGCTCTGAGGTTCTAGCCTGTGTGTTTGTGAACTGACACTGATTTGTGAATATTCCCAATTGGAAGTAATATATTTTTTTAGTGAATAATTCACTAAAACAAAAACATTGAGTTAGCCAGGTATTTGCTTTTCAGGTTCATATGCAAAATAATTCTTTGTTCCTCTCGTCTGAAAGTTTAAATATTCTGAGGTGTCTGAGATGATACATGACATTATTTTTCCTCTGAAGTTTTCTTTGAAAAGATTATAACTTCAGAAATATTTAAGTCAACTTAATGTTGAAATTACTTTTCTGTTGTTCAGTTCCCTGAAAAGATCAAATGAAGCTTTTGAGTTGATCAAGCACCAATTTTTAAGAATGAATTATTTATCCAGCTTTAATCTAGATGTCACCTAACCTGTTTGCTTGTCTCACTCTATCTCACCGATGCACAATGATTGGAAAATTATACATTGTTCCAAATATGTGGAAATGTGAAAGTATATAGAATCTAAAAGGTGATTTTCAGATTGAATTCATCCTATAGTAAAACGTGAAGTTGATATTTTAGGGAACCTAATTCCTTACTACCCTTGTTTTAAAGTAGTTTAAATTACGAGAGTTCTCATCAACTGTGAGTGGTTTTTTACATGTCATCACTCTGGTAATATAATATAGCACTATCTTAAGGTAAAGGAATGAAAGAAAGGGACAACTACGTGTAAAAATACCAAAACAAACCCCAAATGACCCACAGACAAAAAAAAATCTGTTGTTATAAAAAAGAAAGGCATCTTGGAGGTAGCTAAAGAAAGGTGTTTATGTGGTGTCTGTGCTGTCTCCAGGTGGAAGGCCCCACTGTCCACTGAAACTAGTTCCATTTAAAAAGCCTGTTGAAAAATAGTTTGGATCTTGATTTAAATTCTCCCTACCTCTGCTTGTTCATCCTTTCACCTTTGTTTCTTCTGGGGGGAAAGTGCAGAGGGAGTTGTTGTTGGTCCCAAAGTGTTCAGGAGGAGAAGCAACTTCCTGAACTGAGGGACCATGGTCTGTGACAGCAGATGCAGAACCATCCTGTCATGTAGTACAGATGTAACCTTCTAGCCTAGTGTACATGTACATAGAAAGTCTTATTGAGATTCTAGTTCTGATGCTTTTATTGTGCTTGGCCATTAAGAGTGATAATTAGCTCTAGACAAAAAAATGTAAAAAAAAAAAGAAATTAAAAAGTAGCATGAATTATTATTCCACATGGCACGTGTGTATAAAAAGGGAAAATTAAATGAAAAGCCTGGTTTTAAGGAGACAGACAACTGGTCTGAAAAACTATGAGTAGTGGCTGTGTGTGCCACTTGCTTTGTGGAGTTGCCCAAGTATTGAAATGTTTTATTTTTACAACAGTGGGAAACAATACTCTGTGGTATTGCATTGTCATAGTGGTGTTCAGAGCCTGTGCTTGCATCTTGCCTTGTGACAGCCAGCTGAAACCATCATGCAGAGTATATGGAAGTCTCTAGAGAGAAACTAGTTCTGAAATATTTGACCTTCTCAGGGGGATTTTCTTTTGGCTTCAGCTGCTGGACCCTCCTGTTCGAAACATTAATCTGTAAGCGCTTTGAAATGCTGACCAAGGCAGACAGTTTGGGCAGTACAGCACGGCTGCCAATAGGTAGATTAAACACAGAGACAAGAGGTGATGGGGAGATGAGTAACACCAAATTGGTGGAAGGGACAAAATGTAAAGAGAATCCAAATAAAGAAGGGGTTGGGACAACGGGGAGAAGAAAGACTCGGACATGGGAAGGAAGAAAATAAAATACAGTGTATCAGAAATAGAATCTGTGAGTTAGGAACATTTTCAAAGCTCCGTGGCCTCCCTTAATCCTCCACATAGACTGCTTTGAAAATAAGGCCATTTGATCTGTTCTCTTAAGGTTTTTTTTTGAAATAAAACATCACTTGACCGCCCTAAAAAAGAAGCATCATGCAGTACCAGTGACCAGCATTTCATCTTCCATGGCTTACAACCTGTGCCTGGGCCTTCTAATCTGTTCTTATTTTGGTGATTTTTGTGGATAGCTTGGCTTGCTCTTGTTTCTGTTGCCAGCTTTCACATTCATATTTATTATTGGCAAATCTTTGTCCTAAAAAAATAAAATAGTATCAATGATAGAGACTTAATATCGCATTCTAGAATAAGACACAATGAAGAAAGTAATTATTTATATTTCTTAGATGCTACTATACCAATCTCCTTCATTTCCAGTCTACAGTAACTTAGACTAGTTCTTTTTCTCTTTCAAGATGAGCTTTCACAGAGAAATGATGCTATGCTGTGCCAAATACACTTCTGGTATCAATTAGTGTCTCAGAAGAGAAGAGTCTAAGAATAGAAAACTCATTGAAGAAAGCACTTAGATGGGATTAGAAAGTCAGTATGAAAACAGAGACAAATTTGATTCGAGCAATGATCCCCTTAATGTTGCTAACAAAGGATTTAATATCTTAAATGTGTTTAAAAATAGTGAGTTTGTTACTGTGCATATTAACAGAGCACAAGTATGCTGCTTGGGCTTCCTTTTGTCAAAGGTCTTTGATCATTGTGTAGTTTTGCATATTATGTGTGCAGTAATTTCTAGACATTGGAGTCAGTGGTAGTTTTGCATGAGTAAAATCTGCTGGTTTGGTCCCCCATGATTCATTGATAAGGGTATTGCTTCTGACATTAGATTCAGCTAAGGGTAACAGACAATAACATGGATGATTACTAAAGTAGAAGATGCAAATTCTTTCACATTTCTATGCATTAAAAAGGCTTAGAATTCCTGGATTTTAATATAAAATACAATGAAGTGTATCAAATAAGATTCCCCTATCTTGCTTTGTAATAATAAATTGCGGTGTGCACATTCAGAGGGTGAAAAATGGCTTTAAAGAGCCTTTGCCTCCTAAGGTTGAGAAAATACGTTCCAAAAATCTCATTAAACACTCGTACATTTTGGGTGTGTGATTGCATGTTCCTTGTTATTCAGGTGATTATATCCAGACTTGCATGGTCTTATTAAAACCAGTTGGGCTCCCAGGAGCTGATTGGGTTTAGATCAGTGAAATAACTGGTGTGCCTATATATGGCAGTGGTTATAATGAGAGCAGAGACAAGTGTTACCTTCTTATTCGAGGACCATGGAAGGCATTTTCTACTGGGTTTTATTTTGGTGTAGGTTTCACCACGTTCTTTTCCTTCAAGGCTTCCCCAGCATCCCTTCCTGAGCTGTGCTCATAGTTCAGCCTTCCAGAGCTTGGAATGAATTCCACTCTGGGATCTGAGTTCAAGAAATTTAGCATTGGAAAGGCTAAACGTGTGAAAAAGATGGGCTGTGGGTTTTTTTTTCATTACTCCTTTTAGAATCTGTGTATGTAGGGGACAAGTGAGTAGATACTGGTCAAGACTATGAGGAGATGAGCAGACACAGGCAGGGTTGGGTCTCATCAATGATGGTGGTGGAATCCATCCCCAGCAGAGCTTCCCAACCCCAAAGAGAATCTCCAGAGTTACTGATTTTCCCCTTAAGCTACTGCAACATAAGGCACAGTGTGTTGGGCAGTGGTGAGTCTGACAGGAGGATCACCACCAACTAAAAAGCATTAGAGCTTCTGCTGGGTCCAGCAGTAGCTTCCTGCAGTGCATGTCACAAGGAAGAAAATGCTCAAATTTTGTTCCTATTGGAACTGTAACTTAAATAGAATATAACACGGCTTTTTACAGTTGATTTAGGAATTCAAAGTCTCCTGAATGATACAGAGGGGCTATGGTCGTGTCCTAAAAACTGACATTAATAAAACTAAACCAAAAATTTTAAACTGAAAATAGTTTCCAAATGATTTCCTTAGCAAAGGTATAAGTAATCAGGCTTTTTAGCTGCTCAGAAATAATACATAATGTTTATTTTGGTTCCTGAAATAAGATTTTAGGGACCTGTTGGTGTCGGGAAAGAGGAGAATTGGTACTTTGAGCTTGTAGCTTCTGTAATTTGTAAGTGTTTTGGGATCTCTACTGCCAGCTGCTGTTCTTGTTCTTGGAAAGTGTATGTGGTCTGATTTAAAAAACAAACAGAAAGGGAAAAAAACACAACCAAACCAAACCCCAAAACACACCCACCCACACAAAAACCCAAACCACCACCAATAAAAAACACCCCTAAAACAAACAAAACCCAAACAAATCAACCATATCCATAAGCACCAAACCAAATTAAAAAAAGACAAAACCAAACAAAAAAGGGACAGAACACAGACATTGCTATACAAACAATAAAAGAAATAACACCCCTGATTTTCTAGGTTTTGAAGCAGTTAGTATTTTTAAAATAGCTTCCTCTATCTTAACCATCAGACAATACTTCAGCATGAAGAATATGGCAGCCAGTGTCAGGAATTCACTGAAGTTGATGGAATTTGTAGGTGGTGATGGGTGCTTAACGGTAGGGTTATTGTGGAAGGGTGAATTCGTTAGGAGCTCCTTGGCTATGTAATTCTCTCAGTGAGCACTTACCCTATGGAAATAATTGAAGTGGATGCTTCCTTTTTAGTAAATGCTTACTGTTATGTGCATATATTTGATTGTCTGATTGCTGTGATTCTTCACTTGCTCCACTATAACCTTTTTGTTGTCTCCATGTATTTAGCTATGACCACCTCCATAAGAAAAAAAAAATGTAAATGTGCTTGTAAATGCTCACAACTTTGTACCCAAGGAGTCTTGTTCACTCAGGTGTTAAATGCTGGGGAACTTTCTCTTTTGATATATTGTACAAATGATTCTATCCAAATTACGTAGTCCATTATGTTCTGAGTAGCTAAGGGAAGGAAGAGGAGATTTATTGTCCTGAGTGATCTACAAATGCAGGAAGTTTTAATAGAACATTTTGCTCTCGGGTACCATCTGAAGTATATTATTTTCAGTACCAATAGATGGCAGCAGAGCTCTTCCAGAGATCACTTTAAGGTACTTAACGACTCGGGGTTAAAGCAAATTACTTTAGCAGTAAGTTATTATCTGAGTAAATGTTCTTCTGCTGCATTTTTCTAAGATCTCTACCTATTTTTTTTCCTTTAAAATAGGAAGAAGGTATGGATGGGATAGAAGTTAATGCTATATTGTATACACAGACATATTTCTTAATCCCAATACATTAATTTTGGCTAAAAATCTTGAATACATCATTTTTTATTTGCTAGAAGCCCCATTCTGTTCATAGCCCATGGAGAACAAACATCACAACATTCGCTTGTGAGGGCAACAGAACCTGGGTCAAGCAAATCTGAACATCAAGCTGAATGAGTATTTTGCGTGGTCAGCCCTAAAGGTTAGTGTGGGAATGGTAGATTTTTGTTTTTAAAATATCTAAGAAAACTGTGTTGTTAGTGTATTGCTTGCCTCTGAGTCTGAGAGATAAGAATCTGAAAGCAAAAAATCCTATATGGTCCTGCTGAAAGATGAATTACTATGAAATTCCCCTCTTCAGACACAGCTAAACTATTAAATGTATGCTTGCTGAGCACTGTAACTTTGGCAGATGGGGCAGGGAGGAGCAGGATGGTGGGAAACAAGAATAAAAACCACAAAGCTTTTTGTAGTGCTGTTCCTGGGTTTATGCTTTTCAGAGTCACCCCTCGCAGTGAGGAAGTGCCTGTGAGAGAGGAACCTTGGAGGGGAAGGTAAAGAGGACTCATGAAGGGCACTTGAGGTTGGCAGTAGCTGGAAGCTCTCTGCTGAGCTGCAGCCTGTGTGAGGCAAGAAAGGAATCAGATCGGGGAAGCAGAGCTCATAGCGAGCAAGTGAGTTCTTCCAGTTTCGATTTTCAGTGCTTTGGGGTATAGAGGGAGCACATTCTCAGCTGGAAAAGATCGGCATTGGAAAACACTCTTCTACCTTCCAGCTTAGTTTGTGATGCACTGGTTTCCACCGTACGTACAATCCTTGTGTTCTCTCTGAGACTGATTTTGGTTTTATTAACATCTTTTAGTCTGAGGGAGGCACAAGTTGTCTAACTCCTATCTGAATGTTCTTGGTAGGCAGAGCAAATCCCTTTCCTCCAGATATTGCCATGCCTCTGCTCTCCTTCTTTGCTTGCTGTATAAGGAAATCTGTTGACACTGCAACACTGGTGCATTCTCTTTATTACTTCTGAGATATTTGAATATTATTGCATGACTGGCCATTTCAAGTGGAAAACAAAAAATATTGCTTACTGTGAACTTACAGTAGTAAATTGGACATAATATCTTGTCTCAGCCTTACAAATTTCCTCAGCATCTGGATTTTCAATCTTTCTGTTCAGGAAGGAAGCACACATACTCTGCCCCTCTCTTCTTGCCTTTGACCAGAAATCCAACTTGACTGGAAAAAAAGAGTTCTTGGTGAAAGCTTTGCTGAGATCAATGTATCCATGAAAGGCTTGCCTTGACTCGCCACTGTTTTTCAGTGGGATTTTCTTTCCTACATCAGTTAGTGATCAGACACAGAATGCATAATCCTTCTTTTTTTTTGGAAAGAAAACTTAGTTTGCCTTTTTTCCATTGTTGTAGTTTATCTGTTGATTTCCCCCCCCGCCTTCCATTAGTCATTTATTTAAGATTTTTTTTTTAAGAGTAAAATGTATTCTGCAGTAACTGTGGGAAGCTCTAGAGACAGTGCCTGTGCCATGTTTTGTGTTTCTATTGTAGCAGTTTCGTAAAAGGTGGTTCATCCATTAATACAATTGATTTTATTCTGTGGAGGAAGATGGATATTTCTGAGAGGTACTTGAAGAGTGGGATTCAAATAGGAGAAAGCTTGCAGTTTTGTATTTCTCCTATCCCTGTATAATCAGAGCATCTCTCATTTGTGCATCAGTTTATATGATCTCCTGTTGTGTCTTTTGTTCTGATGTTCTGTATTATGTTCTTACACAGGCAGTAGACACTCATTATTATAAAATAGTTTCCAATTTCCATTGCTTGAGGTTGAAAATCAAAACTTGTGCTTAGTCTTTTAATTTCTGGGATGTTGTTGCTTTTCTTCATGCCACCTGCATCTGAATATCCCATGACTAATGCAGGAGATGAACAAATAGAGAATCCTATTTAGAGAATGAGGATTTTTTTTTTTAAAGCCCATAGAGACAATTTTTGTAGTACTTTACATCTAACAAGTGTCTTCCTGAAAGTGCTAGTAATGACTATTGGACTATTGTTCTAATCAAACAACAAATTACAAGGAAACCTCTTGTGTCAGTTTAAATTGAGTTGACAAGAACTGAAACTGTCTTATTTGTCCCACATGTCTTGTTGTTATATTTTTTTTAGACCTAGAAGTCCTTGAAGAGTCATAGTCATATCCATGAAACACAATAGAAGTCCTTCTAGGCTACTTTATCTGAATTCTCCCCCTTTTAAACATGTCTATATGTAGATTTAAGAATGTGAAAGATTCTTAGACTGTTCCTTCCTAACCCCACCCATAGTTTTTTAAAGTGATTTCTGATGGATAATAATCACAGGGAGTAAGGAGAGTGATGGAACTGGAAGAATACAATCAGAATATATATCAGGACATACACTGTGGTGACTTAGAACTGTCTTATAATGTGGTGATGAAAACCTTTGCACTGCTGTACTATGTTAGCCTGAAAGGTCTGTACAGGGGAAGTGTTTGGAAACTGAGGATCGAAGCTAAACAGCATAGTAATAAATAATACACTGTGGGGAACTTTAATGGATGTTGGATTAATTAATAGGTACTTTATGTAAGCCTTTTTCTTCCCCAGACTATTTCCATTCTGAATGTAGGCAGTGATGAGACCAACAGTGGTCCTAAGTCATGTTATTCCAGTTTGCTATTTATCTGGTTTTATTAGGGCCTACAAGAACTGTATGCACTTAAAACTAGATTTGGGTTCTAGTTAAAGTTGTCTTAATGTCATCTGCTTTAAACTGTCTTCCTCACAATACTTCAGGTAAACTAAAAAAGGAATGCTCTGGAGCTGTGTTCTACAGCATGGTCTTTCCTGCCCCCATGTTCCTTTCCAAAACCAGCTTCAGCACACCCCAAGCCTTAACCTATAGTAGATCTTGGATGGGTTTTGATTTCATGAGTAAATAGCTTGAACAAAACTCATCATAAACAGCTCCTAGATGCCTCTCTGTCATATTATCTTCCTCATCCTGAAAAATGTTTTGGCTAGACCAGGACAGAACCTTATCCAAAGATAAGTAAAGGTGGCTAAGCCCAGAACAGTTGAGTGCAGGACTTGTTGTTTTGTTACTGCTCTTCTTGTGTGTTTCATCGAGCTGATGCCCTCTGATGGGAGAATATTTCTTTCTTATTTAGAGTTCTGGGAACTAAAACCAAATCCAACCCCAAAATGCAGTCTGTTTCTAGACTGGTAATTCAGATGCTGTAGTAATGTAAATAGCCAACAGGATGGGTTTTGTTGTTTTTTTTTTTAATAGATAGCTTTGTAGGCCTGCAGAGGATGAATCCAAGGGGTTTGGCATTTGAAATTTTTCTTTAATTCTTTGTTCAGTTTATGTCTTGTTGCTGTTTCTGCAAAGTATGGTCTCAGCATTAAATTTCTTCTTTGATATACTGTTTTTTTAGTAGTGCATTTACCATTGCTTCAACACAGGAAAAAAATGTTGCTTGTCCTATTTACATGTAAATAATACTATGATGTCCCAAAAAAATGGCCAACACCATATGCTTTAGAAAGATGAAAAAATTCCTTGCTCTTATGAAATAAAACACAAATGAATTTGCTGTTGTAATTCTGTATTCCTTTGTTATCTAGATCCATTTGCATTAGTATTTTTAATCCTTTTAAGCTCTTGGCCTCGTTTATATCTTGTGAAAGAGATTTCTACAAGCTAATTGCATTAATGTTGATAAGCACTTTCTTCTAATATTATTCTTTTTCCGTTTCACTGGATGTACCCTTCCGTTGTTCTGAGGTTTTAATTGGTTTATTTAGAACAGTTTGCTAATTCCTTCGTGTGCCTTCCCCTGTGTGTGAGCAACCACAGAGATCCCATCTCTTCCAGGGCAGTTATTTTCCTGCCTGGTTAATTCTGGTGGTTCTCAGCATTCGATAGGAATCCTTCTTCTAGCGATTTCCAGATCTGCGTAATGTATCCTGCCTAAATGTTCCCAGGCAGTCACACTCATGACATTTCTTAAAACAGGATTTCTTTTTAAAAACTCTGCTCTGCTCCATTCTTTGATCTGAAATGCAGTTTTCTGAGGACTGTAGGGCAGTGTAGAAGAGTCACCCTTTTTTTGTCTGTAGCGATGAGTAGATACCAAGGAATATAAATGGAGTAAAATGACAAAAGGCTTAAAATCTGTTTCTTTAATAACATCTTTTAAATATAACATTCTTCATAGCATATCCAAATACTGTTATAGAAGAACTAAAATACTTTTCTTGTCTGGCAACTTATCACAGCAAAAACAACGATACCAAGTTCAGCAGTATGCTCTTAAATCATGAATGTATCTCATTGTGAAGACAACAATACATTTGCAAATAACCCAAATCACATTCCAGGAAAGGTATATATATGATTTAATTTTTATAATACTGGATGTTATTAAATATATAGAGTGAAAATTACTTTATTCCTGATTGGTATTTCTCATTATTCACTGTCCTGAATGTGTTTGCAACTCTTGCTCATTTTTTACAGGTGAAATTCTAGCGTCTGAGATACCAACTCTTTAAAAAACAAAACAAAACAAAAAAACACAAACTTTTTAAAAATATGTAGCTAGATTGGAACAACAGGTGATTATATAGACAATAAAGCTCTGTGTTCTCTATGCTGCTTCTATCATCTTAATTTTTTGTATGCATGTCTTTAAGCTAGTGAAGTTCTTAGATGACTTTTATTCCCTATCAAACTTGTGACCATTTTTAGTATTATTCAGAAATGCTTGGCATATTGAAGTGCACAATTAACTAACCATTCTAATTTGGAAAATTAGTCTGCCATTCTAGACTCTGAGAACTATCATTTTATTTTGGTATGTAAAGTCTACTAATTTTCATTCCTTTACAATTTTCTTTCCTCTTGATCATTTTCTACTTTTAGCAGGGTGTTATTTTTCTGCAGACATTTACAATGAACGTTTTTCACTGGTCATGGCAAACCTTCAATTAACAGACTTTAATGCAGCGTGTATCATTATCCCATTATCAAGTCATCTTTTTCTTCATTGGTTTTTCAAGTTATTTATTTACTGTTGAGAAATGTTCTGTTCTCACTTAATATTCTTTAAGGTGTCTTTTCAGTGCCTTCACTATCGTATTTCGGAAGTATACAAGGTTCTGTTAAATAAAACCCAAACCATATTTAAACTGAGAAAAAAACCTAAGCCAATGTAAAAGAACCTCTTTAAAAATCCACCTTGACTTTTATTCTCTTTATAAAATGTTCATACAAAGTGATCTCTTGAAGATACAAAATCAGCTGTGATAACACAATTAGTGCTGATGGTCTTAAACAGATGTTATAAAAAAGATGCTTGTTCTTATTTTAAAATATCAAGCACTTGCATTTAATAAAAAAACACTTTTATTTCAAAAGACATAGCATTTTGTCATCAGCTTTGCCATCTCTTCCAAGTTGGCAGCCCCTCTTGCTTTGTAGACAAACTTCACCTGTAAAAATAATGCCTTTTTCCTTAGAATAACTGCTCCAAAAAACTTGTGGTTCTCTTTGAAGGTGAATTACAGTGAATGCATTAAAGTCTGGTGGATCTAGGGAAAAATAACAGGCAGTGGAAAACAAAAATATTGACAAACTTTTAAAGTGATTGTTTACATAACAGTTTGCTTTTTACTTATGACCTGCTCTGTAAGTTACCAGAAATTAAACAAAAGAGCAATGAAAACCTAGCCAGACATCACTTGTGCTTAAAAAAATTTACAGTAATTTTGTTTGAATTTTTAATCTGCTTGTGAAGATGTAACTTTATTTAAATTGCAGAGCCCTGAAAAACAGGTGAAAACCAGCAATCTTCCCAAGTAGAAATTTCAATGAAAACCTGCAGCTTTACAAAATGGAGTACTTAAATGTATTATTTTTATTGTGGGCTAATAGGCACTTTCTTCCACACTAATTGGTGTCTCTCAATTAAAACAATTACAGAATCAAAGATATGAAAATTAATATAGCATTTAAATTGGTATTTTATTATACACCAGTCAAGAAATTCACAGCTAATTTTTCCTACTGCAACCTTATCTTCATCCCCCCAAGTGTGTGCACTACAGTGAAGGACTTTCTTTTACAATTACCCCACATGAATACAGAAATATCAGGGGGTGGGAGTTAAAAAGAAAAATTTATATGTAAAAGATTAATTACAGAACAAGTCTGCTGGTTGCCTTATTTTAAAATCAGGAAAAGCAGTAATACAAATAAGCCAAAATGTAACTATCAACCCCCCTAGTAGAGTATGAACATTTCTGTTTCAATAGGATGATGAATTATTATTGCTTATCATACTCACTGTTGAGAAGAAATTGAGAGGAATTCTGGATCATCTTCAGATTGAGAGGAATTCTGGATGATCCTCAATTGTCGTTGTTATTGTCCTCATCAGATATATCACTTGTGCAGTATTAGGGTGGTGGGGATGTGCTGAAACTGTATTTCATTTCATTTGTTTAACTACTTAATATTGAGTGTAGGTTTGTACAGAAGTCAGGATCAGGACAACTGAGAATCCCTGGATGTGAAAAGTGCTATATTTGTATCTTCAGTATTCAGTAGTGGAGAGGGGGGTGGTGGTGCTTGTGGTTTAGTGGTAGTGGTTGTTTTTTTTTGTCCCTGAAAGCTGTGTAAGATATTGAGCTGTCTGTAGCTGATCATCTTCAGCGATCTGGACATCAGCACTAGATGGATTCCATGACTGCAAATTAGATTCCACTGACTGCATATGCAGTACACTATTACATCTCTGTGGCCAAGGCCCCCATTTCAAAGACAACAGCCCTGAATCAACTGAAGTCATGGGAGGTTGTCATAGCATATCCAGGCCCGCGTCCTTTTTTTTTTTTTTTTTTTTTAATTTTAAACTTGAAGCAATGCTGAGTATCTTCCCTCCTCCCCTTCTCAAAGCTCAAAGTTCTGCATTTGCCTTACAAGCTGTAGAGCCTGCTGTTCTTTATTTCTCTGTACTTATGTCTTATGACTGTAAATAGTTATTATGTTCTTAAAGAACTAAGTGATTTATTTTTTTCCCCTCCCCCTGTTGGTTAGTCTCTCCCAGGATATGCACATACTAATGAAATGATCTACTGGGTCGTTTAGACAGCATAAAAACTGATAGTAAATTATTAAGCTCTGTGTGTGCCATTAATAATATATTTCCATTTTAAATGCAATATTTTCATAGCCATAGAAATTAGAATTGGAAAAATATGTATTATGCCATTCAGCTCAATCTCATCCACTGCAAGATTGCCTTGGTATATTTAGAATATATATTTCCCAGTGCTTTGCTTTAACTAATCAAGTGATGAGGCTTTCAGCATCTATCTTGGGAAACTAATCCAGAGCACAGTGGGTCCCACTATGAAGACATTTTTATTTTGTGCCAAATCTTTCTCCTCCTCTCTCTCACTCTTTCTCTTTCCCCCCTTCTCCATTTTTTTCTTTAAAGTTTTCTTTAAGTGAAGTTTCCAGCATGCTCTCAAAATCCATAAAATGTGTAGTGCTGCACCTAATTTTTTTAAACTGTTTTTTTTTTTTCTGATTGGTTAGTAACAAGATAGTGGACATATTGCCCACTTGGATAAAGAGTGCTCAGGTGTTTGCAATGCAGCCTGTTCATTTAGCATGTAACATGCCTTGGTATCTTGACCTGAACTTTGATTTGAGCTTATCTTTTTTCTGCTTGTTTGTATTTTGTGGTGGTTTTTTAAATACAGTCTCTGTCAAATGGCTTTATTTTTACATTATCTGTAGTAATAAGCCCCTAATGAAGATTATTGCTAGGTTTCTGATTCCTATATTGGAATATTTTTTGTCCCTTAAATAAATTTTGACATTTTTCACACCTGTAGTATTAAATATAGGTGTGAGTAGACAATTGCTACTTTTATATATCATATAAATACTCAGTGCTGTGTTCAGATATAATTATCAGTACCTATCCTAAAAGAGGTTGTGTGATGTAGTAGAAATTCTTCAGATATTTTGGAGGTGCTATCAGAAATGCAGAGAAAAAGTAGTAGTAAAATTGTACCTTATGAATAGCACTTATTAGAGATGTGTTGTTCATAGGCATTAAAATTTAACATGAGATCTAAGGCTGATTTTTGTGAAAATACTTTGGGTGATCTTTGCAAAAACATATTTCCAAATGTTTTTCTGACTCTTTTATGGTACACACAGTTGCAGTAACCCATGTGCTCTTCGGCAGCAGGAGTCTTTCTAGGAACAAATGCCCCTGGTTTTGTTCCTTCTATTCCATTTTATTTAACTCCTACTCATGGGATCCAGTAGAGATAATGCCTGTAGGAGGGCTTTACTGCCAAGAAACCAAAGGTGGCATCTGTTCTGGATTAATATAACTGAATATTTTCCAATTCTCAAAATATTCAGGGTATGAATTCACTGAAAGAAGTAGTCTGTGCTTTCTTCTGTGGGTTAGTCCCAGATTGCCTTGTATGAGCTGTTTTTCTGAACATTGCTCACTCATTCATAAATACAATTCAAAACAATGGTGTTATTACTCAGCTGTTGAAAAGTAACTTGCCCAAGTCCACCATCGGTTGTCATGTCACAGAAAAAGGGGGTCAGGTAATGGATGAAGAGGAACAGATAAGGAGCTGCTCCAGGCATCTTTGACAGCCAGCTCTTTACCTGGGCTGCCGTTTGGCACTGGGCTTGCCCTTCTTTGAAAGGATTTCTGACAGTGTAAAGCTGTTGCTGTAGTGCTGGCAGTAGGCAGTGACTGTCTGTATTCTCTGCAGGCACTAGGCTCAAAAATGAAATTCTAGACCCACTCTGGAACTCCTGAAAGAAGTTTTGATTTAAAATATGAGGATGAAAGACTACCTTGTTAGTGCTGGAAATGCATTTAGGAGATGAAAGAAACTATCTAATAATAAATTATCATATGTAACTATTTTATTGAAAAAAGGATTAAAACAGAGTATCTTGAAGAAACATGAGTTTCCTTTGTTCCTCTCTTCTTGTCCTATCTATTGCTCTTCTGCTTAAAATTCCTTATGCAACAATATAGACTTGATTACAGCAGAGTACATTATGATTTTCTGTTTGAAAGGATATTTATGTTCATTATGCAGAGATCTTTGTGCGCTTCTGATTGTCTCCAGTGGTTAGGCATTTGAACCTCCTGGATAGCTACTAGTGTAATCCAGCTCTAATAAAAATGTAGTTTATGCATATCTCAGGAAAGTTTAAGGCAGCTGTGAGCTATTTGCACTCTCTCCTCAGGAGAGGTCTAAAATTTTCTGTTTTAAATAAAGAGCCTTCTTCCAGTTAACTTTAGCTGGGGGGTAGGGAGGGGAAGGAAATTTTCAATTCCCAGCATCTGTATGATTTATGGGAGGGATTCTGATGGGGAGAGCCTGTGGGATGTAGTTAGTCTCTTGTTTTAGTTCTGTTCCAAAGTTAGGGGTCTATGATGAATTTTTATTTATTTGCTTCCTGGTTACTGTTCTTTGTGCACATTTTAATCAACATACATAAATCCACTGACATAGCCATTTATGCCTGGGTTTGGTTCCTTTCTATCCAACTGAATTTCAAGGGACACATCACAGATACATATAGGTAGGGTTCATAGCTGTTAGGTCCAATGTTCAAATGCAACATTCAGGTGTAGAAGTCCAGAAATTGGACAGACTACTGGAAGCTGGGAGCACTTAGCAAGGGAAGTATCATGCTCTATTTGCATGGTTGATACTGTTTCCTAGCATTTGATGCTACTTGCTGGGGGAGCTCTGCTAGTGAACTTGCTGGACCTTTGTTTTGATTTTTTTTTTTTTTNCCAGAGTTAGTAAATCTAGCTCGATGTATTTATAGCTGCGTACCACTTCTAGGACCAAGCTGGCAACTTTGCATGGGGCTGGACTTCACTGCATCATGTAGGCCTAGTAACATCAGCTGTTCCTGCTTCAGAGATCTCTGCACCTGTAAAGCATTGCCTTGCTTTCCATTTCTGCACTCTGCCTTTCTTCCTGCCCCAAGACTGACAACAGAAGTGCTACCTGTGATCATCTTCTATTGTAAAAGCTGATGTTGAGCTCAACAACTCTTATTATCTCATAAACCAGGAATCGGATAAACCCAACTCAACTTGGTGTTGAAACCACAGCCTGTAAACAAAAGGGTCTGTAGCCATTAGCAACCCCTTGAGCTATTCAATGTCTTACAAGCTAAGCAAAGTAATCTGACACATTTGAGGATTTGTCTTGCTTAAATGTCAGAATAGTTGAAAATTCAAACTAGAGACATCTGAGGGAGGAAAATAAACCAGGGATTGAAGTGGGTTATGCATCTAGTTGTGTGAACTGGGGGGAGGGATAGGGGAGAAAAGGGGATGAAAGAGGGGACCAGAAACCTGTCAGCTGTTTATTGAAATACTGCCAATGTCTCCTGCAGAGAGAGTGGGGGAACAGGGGCATTGAAACGGTGATTACAGCAAAAGGGGAAACGAGAAAGATACAAAGTCATAGTAAAGAATGGTACAAAGTGTGTTATTTTTGATAAGTAGCTTAATGTTGAGATTATTATCTGAAGTTAAGTTCTGAAGGTTCTCTGATCACTGTTATAAACCAGCTGTGCACAAAGGGATATGTATCATTTTGCCAATATATTTTTTTTTTTAGCCAAGAACCTGCAGCTTCCCATCTCCTATTTGCACCAGTTACTACTTTGTGTGAAGATCTTTCTAGCATGCTTTAGTTTTTTTTCAGTCTACCTTTTCAAAGGGAATTGTGAAATCTTTCAGAGCTTGTTATGTAATTTTATTTCAGGTAGAAAGAAGCAGAAAACCACTCTCACCTGTGGGTACACAAAGCATGCTGGAAAGATCAGATCTGTAGGTTTTACACATAATCTAGAATCTAAGTAGAACAAAGGTCAACATTTTGAATATGAACTACAAAATGAGGGCTTGTGTGCTGTTTATCTCAGGCTTTCTGCTTCTGTAGTCTTAGTCTTTCACTCTTCAATAAACTGACTGGCTTATTTTGATAGCTTTTATTTTTATAGAGAAATTTGTTTAAAAGTTCTGTGTCATGAAAAGTAGGAAATAAACCCATAGATACTCTGAATCTATATTGACTTCCAGACTAGAGAGAATTATGTGTATGAGATGTATTTGTGCATTCTGCATACATCCCAGCTAATGACTTAGTGGTTGCATGACACGAGTACATCAGAAACCAGCTTGTGAAGGGAACCCCACCATGTTAAGAACCACACGTAATACACACATATCCTAGACATTTGCAAATCAGTGTTTTAATGCCATTTTGCAGTAAAGGAATGGAAAGACAAGTTAAGTGATTTGCTTAGTCTAAAGCTTTGATTAGTAAAAAACATACCACCATATTTTGCAGATTTTGCCTGAAAATCAGCGAAGAGAAAACAGGCTGTGTCAAGAAGGAGTGGATAAATTCCAGCAGATCCCAAGATGGAGCAGGAGGTCCTTGTCCCCTGTCCTCTACTGAAGACATATGGACGTTTCTGTGATGCCTCCACCCCGTCCTGCACAAGATTGACAGCATCAGCATTAGGACCCAGTGGAACCCCATGGAGTGAGACAGAGAAACCCTATCAATAAGTAGGTAGGTATCACTAAGTGTTTCTCTACAAAGCATTTAATTGAAATGCTCTTGAGTCCTTTCTGTGTTGAGCAGTTAGGGTGGGTTCTGAGTGCATGTTGACTGAACCAGTAGTGGGTTTTTTGTTATATTTTGATTAGATTATTAAGACTTTATTTACAGCAACAAATTTTTTGTTCCATTCATATGGTATGTTCCCTTTTGATGTTAAGAAGTAGTGTAGAAAAAAATCCATACTCTATTACTAGACAGTATGAGAAACATCAAACTTTATGGTAAGGGATTTTTTTGGGGTATAGAGTGCCCAGTGTTTTGCCTTGTCTTAGAGGTGAATATGACACAGGAGGACTAAAAAACCAAGCCAAAGCTGCTGGTGCTTTCATATCAGTAATAAACATTAGGTTAACATGAGGTCTGCATAAACCCTGAAGGAACCTGGTTACTGTATTCATGGAGCTTAAGAACATCCAGAAGTGATGTCTGGCTGGTTAAGTCCCATGGTAAGTAAAGGCCTGTGTGCTTTTCTGAGAAGAATGATCCTACTGGCTGAGATAGGTCTTCCTAACTCAGTGTGCTGTTCCTAGCTGTCAGAAGGGATGATTAGGAAGACAGAAAGAAGGCAAAGTATGTCATGGTCTTTCCTCTATAGTAGTCTCAACTGTTTCCAATCAGCAGTGTAAATATTTGAGTCTGCTCTTTTATGCAAAACATTGCATTCAGTGTTTTGGGTTTGGTTTTTTTTGGTGGATTTTTATTCCATTGACCTATGTAATTACTTTTTGAACTTTCAGAAGATTTTTTACAGTAAAAATACTGTGCCAGTGCTTCCACAAACAATTGTGGAGTATGGGGAATAAAGATATTTCCTATCTTAGGCCCATTTCATAAAGGTAATCCCTGTGCTACCCTTTGTAAATCTTTTAAACTTTTTTCAAAGATTTTCTGCAGTCATTCTTTTGCTGGATCTGAAGCCTTTTTGGCTGTACATTCTTTGTAGTTCACAACCCATTTCTCCTACCTCACTGTCTGAGTTGTGCGTACGCAGAGAGAAGGTTCCCTGAGATAATGGAGATAGCAATGGCAAGAAGTTCACTGAATAGCTACTCTAATTAGGATCTGACATTAATTAGGCTACAGAGCTATTTCTGTGTAGGTCAGAGAAAGAACAGCAACAAAATGAAGTGAAATATTTCCGTAGGGAAGATACAGGTGACAGCAAGAAAAAATGTCTTCAGTTTTTCTTATTTTGAGTTCAACTTTCTAATGACTTAAAAATTTTAAAGTTTTGTTAATGTTGTTATATTTTATAATACTGAGCTTTGCAGTGAAGCTCTACAGTAGCACAGTTTTCCTCAGAAAGTAACTGAAAAAAGGGAGTTCATTTTACTGTTACTTTTTGTATTAAATGTACTTATAGGTCCATCCTGATTTTCCTGGCCAATATCAGTCCAGGAAGGCCAATGAGTTCTTCAGCTTTGAGTTTCAATAATGCTAGGGATTCCTAAATTAAAATTTACTTGACAGCCCAGTGACACAGAATTGAAAACCCAAGTAAGCATTCCTGCTGCATTTGTATTGAATTTTAAATTATGCATTAAGTTGATAGAACTTAAAAGATTTTGAAAATGCTTCTTCAAGTCATGCTGAAATAAATGAGGATTATCTCTTTGTGTTTCTGTGCTTTCTATGGAGAACGTAGAACTCTAGCACAAAAGAAGCTTTTTTTTACAGTGAGACATCTGCTTATAAGCACATTTTAAGATCACAGGATGTCAGAAGTTGGAAGGGACCCTGGAGATCTTTGAGTCTAACCCCCCACCAGAGGAGGACCATATAATCTAGTGCAGGTCCCAAAGGCATCATCCAGGTGGGTCTTGAAAATC
>VWZY01009509.1:0-48120 GCA_013399075.1 Chloroceryle aenea
GTAAAACCAAATACTAAAAGCCAAAAATCAAATCCTTATATTAAAACGACCAAAAGAAAAAACATTAAATCCTAATATTGTAAAGCAGAAAACCAATAATCATATGCTAAAAAACTAATATTAAAGAGTAAAAAGCTGAAACAAAAAATAAAACAATTGTCTGAATCATAATATTAAAAATTTAATATTAAAATGAAAACTAAAAACCTATTACAATCTAAAATGAAAACACCCAAAATCTGAACACTAATATCAAAACCCAAAAAGCTAAAAGGAAGAATGAAAACCCAAAAATCTAAGTCCTAGTTTAAAATCCAAAAAGAAAATACCAAAAAGCTAAAACCTTAAGTCCTGATTTGAGTGAGAACAGAACTAATTCTGTTCAGTGATTTCAGTTCAGGTCTAAGGGGCCACCCTGCCCCTAAACCATGACATTTTATGTTAGAAAGGAAAAAGAGAAAGCGAAAAAGCTGAAGGCTATTGGTACAAACCACAAATCTGAAACTTCATACTAAAAACCAAACATCAAAACCTAATGTTAAAAATCAAGAAGGAAAAAAAAAGACACTAAACTAATCACTAATATTGTAAACCAAGAATCCCAACCCAATATTCCAAATAGTAATAATAAAGAACCACAAGGTAAAATCCAAAAAACCCACAATATATAGAAACCCCAAAGCTAAACCATAATACTAAAAACCTTAAAGCAAAATAGTAACAGTAAATACAAATACAGCTAAAAACTAACATTAACACACAAACCCAAGCAAAGCAAAATAGCTACAAGCAAAAAGATAATGAGAAATTCTAAATAAGAAAAGGTAAAACCTAAAAAATGGAAAACTCAAAACCCAAAATGCTAACACTTAACGTTAAAAAAAACAAAACCAAGAAAAATCTAAATCAAATACTAAAAAAGAAAAAACCTAAATCGTCTATTACACACCAAAATGTTAAAGCCAAATGTTAAAACCCCCAAAACTAAAACCTATATATTAAGCACCAAGTGCTAACGCCTCGGGTGTCCTAATGATGCTCTGGGGTGAGAGCATCTGGAGAACAGTCCGTACAGCCGGGCTAGGCAGCAAGGGACACTGCTTATGCTAAGTGGCCTGGCTCTGGCAGGTGGGAAGGGGGATGGCTGAACCTTTGGTGGCTTCAGAGCCTGGGGCAAGTCCATCTTCATTCAGGAAGAGTTGAGACCTGTCACTAGCTCTTCACCCTTCAGGTAAACACCCCAGTTGTTCAGCTGGTGGTAGCCAGGCATGGGGGGCTACGACCTTGGGGCTAATTTTCAAATAATTTTGGGATGGAAACTGAGCCTTTTGGCAAAGAGGAAAAATAATCTCCAACTCTGTCTCCTCATCTGCTGGTTCCCATTCAGGGCTGATGCCCAGCGCCAGCTTGCTTTTTTCTTTCTCTCCCTCTCTGTGATTTCATTTGTAGGTCACGGGGGTCTGATCCCCTTTCCACAGTGTCTGCAGCCTGGCAGCGAGTTGTGGGCAGCAGGGGGAGAATGAATTCTTGCCTGGGAATACATCATGGGGACAAAGCTGTTTAACCGCAAGCTTTTGTTCCGTGTAGTACAAAGGTAGCACGGCCAGTGCCGTGCAGTGTTGTGCACTGTTGCAGTCTGTCACATCTGCAGCACTGGCCTGCGTGCCACAGCACCCTAAGGAAAGCAGACGGAGTGAGGAATGTCGGCAGTGCTGGGGGCACTTTCCTGGGGACGGCTGGCTGTGATGGAGCTGCCCATAGTCCCCTGCCCCAGGACCTGAGCCTGGGAGCAGCCACCCGGGGTCCCAAGGCAAGGCAGGGGTTCTCTGCTTGGGGCAGAGAGGGAGGTCTGTATCCTCCCACTCCCACCAGATAATGTGGTGTGGAAATTCAATATAGATCTCCGTGTCCTTAACACTGCAATATAACCAAGTGCTTTTAGTGCTGTCTAAGTCCCACTGGGAAAAACTACTCTCTTTGGGCTCCTGTTTGCTCTTTCACTTTCACACATGCACACCCTCATTCTTCATGTCTTGCTTCTAGAGTTATTTTAGCCCTTGCTTTCTGAGAGCCTCCTTCATGAAACATCTGTGGGTTTGATTATTTTCCCCATGTATATTGCCTTGCACCTTCTCCAGGTTAAACTTCACAGTTATTCTTTGTACAGGATTTGTAAGCTTTTCATGTCCTGTTGTATTATTTCTCTGTCCTCACTTCTAACACCTCCCAGCAACATATTGGTTTCAAATGCAGCATGCTATTTTCTGTAAAGACTAAGAAGAAGGCATCAGCTTCACATCAGCTCGGGTATCTGCCAGGACATGTGCTCTCGACTACACTGCCCTCTTCTGCTGTACGCACTGAAGAAACGAAGCAGTGACAAGTCAGTGGGGTGTCTGGCCTCACAGCCAAGGGTATGAGGTCATTCCTTGTGCTTCTGTCAATGAGCATGGTGCAGCCAGCTCACTGGATGTTCATCCAGGCTGTGCTCATCAGTGTCCCTGGTGTTAAAAGCTGGGTTGTCCCCGAAGGACCTGTGAGGACTGTGGTGATCTCCAACCCTTCTTGACCAAGCCTGAAAGCCTGATGTGGTGAAGAGACAACTCTACTGGAGCTGTTGGTATCAGAGAGACCTTTTAGCCTTTTGCTGGTGCTTGGAGGTTATGTGCTAGCAGTCTGACAGCCTATTTATTTAGTGGCTTGGCAGCAAGCTGGTCAGAGACACTTAGCAGGAAGCCCCTCTGTTTAAAATGTAAGTGTGGAAGAAGCTGTGGTTTGGGGAAAGAGAGGAGACCCCGTCATCCTGAACAAGCTTACCTGCTCTTCTCTGGCATCTGCACAGGCCCTGGGATCTCTGACTGTCCATGTTCAGCTCTGAAACAAGGACAGTATTTAGCTGTGGCCAGTACTGTTGGAAAATAACCCTTCTGGGCCTAATATGATCAGCTATCAAAGACTCAAATTTTGTCATTTGTAAGACATGGGATAAGCATAGTAATTACTCTCTCAGGACTAGGACTCACTTTAGGCTTGCACAGAAATTGAGTAGGTGCTAAGAGCCAGAGCTATGGGCAATTACATGGGTGAGTCTGTGCACGTGCATCTGTGCTGAGGCTCTTCAGAGGTAAAGCACATCTTGCTGGATGCATAAAGTATGATAATTCCCCAAACTGCAGATCAGAGTGGGAAGAGAGCTCATTTAGGGTTATTCTACCCTTATATCTTTGCAAGGTCTGGGTAAATATATTAGCAGCTGGGAGCTCTTTGGCACTTGTCGATGGACATGCTCATCCACCTTGTGTCTGTATGGCTTCCCAGGCCCCATGGTGTTAGAAGGATGGCGAGCTGATATTTAGCTTCTGGGGCCACAACAGATGGAGGACAGAAGTGATCTGGGGTTGACTGGGAGCTCTCCTGGCAGGCAGGAGAACTGAGCAGTAAACATCTGCATTACACCTCTTCTCCCCTGGGTGTTAGTGTTGGGGAGATTTTGCTGCCAGTGGGGTCAGGCGGCTGTATTCCAAGGGAGAGATGGGAAAGTTTATCCACATGCCACTGGTGCCATCCATTTCCACTTACCATGCCCTGGATTTTTGCTCTGCTTTGTGATTTGCTTCTCTTTTCCTTCCTCTTCTCCCTTCTCTCATGCCTTTGATGCAGCCTTCCTGTTGCTGGCTGTGGCTGTCTCAAGAAGTTTAAGGAAGGACTCGGTGCTACTGACCAAAAGCAGCTTGGCCAAGAACAGCCACAGCAAAAGGAGCCAAAATAAGCCCCCAAGTCTTGGTGGCTCAAGGGCAGCTGCACAGACTGCTGGGTCCAAGCTGTCTCTGTGAAGAACCCCAGCTCAAGATGCTGCAGTGAGAGGGGAAAGTAGAAATGCTCCTGGAGACCTGCCACAGAACTGTTTTGGTTCTCTGGTTATGGAGGTGAGGAGGGACAAAAGCTCTGGATGCAGGTGATATTATCCCTCGTGGCAAACTGCAGAGGCAAAGTGCTGTCAGCAGGGCAGCGCAGAGGATACCCCTGTTCCAGCCAGACTGACAGCCCCACCAAGTTCTGCATCCCTAAATAAACACGTGTTATTCTTCATCTGCTGGGGAGTCCTGGTGTGTCCTGTTTCTGCTCCATCTCCATTTTCCTTCCCCCTGTTCAGCTTTGACAGGTAGACTCATCGTCCTGTGGTAGCTGGCTGTGGCAGCCCCACCACCCTTGGGCTAGAGCTGCTGAGCATCCCTTGGGTGCTGAACAGCCCTGCCAGCCCTGCAGCTGACCCACGTCCCTCTGTGTGCCTCAGCTCCTGCCCAGCCCAGAGCAAACCCCTGCAGAGGCAAAAGCATGGGATGCCCTCAGCAGTGTTGGGGGGCTGGGCACGGCAGCTGGGGGGGCTGAACTGTCTCTCCCTAGGTTAAAAATACTTTATAAACATTTGAGAAAGGGCAAAAAGAAGAAGAAATACATTGGACACACTTAACAAAAGACTAATCCAGAACTAGGTTGCAAAATGTATTTGGTTTTATATATATATATATGGAAATACTTTAATAAGTCCAAATCAATATTGTAACAACTTAACTTCTGAAAACCTGAGGTAAAAACTGAGGATACAATGGAGATTTAAATGAGACATTAAAGAGATATGTTCTGAGTAATATATTGGATTTGCTGTAATTTTATTAAGTCGGAGGCAGGCCTGGCACCGTGCCTTCCTTCACTTTGCTGCTGCATCATATGAGCGCTTGATGTCCTCAGGAAGAGGGAAAGATCAGGTACCACGGGTGGATTTTAAAATTCATTATTTCACAGTCTGGCCCAAGAAAGGTGATGGCTTAAAGGGGCTAAAATGAAACCCAAACCCATCTAAATAGAAAAGAGCTTTTACACCCGCAGATGGTTATTGGGATTGTTATCCAGCACCCCAGAAACAGATCAATGTTTGAATTACAGCACTCTGTTCAGCGAGGATGGTAGTTTCAGACTTTTGTGCTGCACTCCTCTTAAAAACATTAACTTAGCACTTCCCCAGCTCAGCTATGGCTGTACTTGAGACCTCAGAAAAGCCCGCGCTGCCAGGCTGCCTCCTGTACGATGACAGAGGGGAGCGGTGTGAAAATGAAGAAAAACTCTCATCTGCATTGAGCCCTAATGAAACTAAATTTTGCCTTAACTGCGTTCAGTCCTTCTGCCATGGCTGTCGTATGCCAGAGGCTTTTCTTCCTAATTGAAAATGATAGCTCCCTGGGTGCCGGGGAGTCATGTGGCAGCCTTTTATCGCTGGGTGGATTATGTGCCCTCCATATTTCACACACCGCCTGGAGAAACACGGCAGATTTTATTGATATGAGGGACAGTCCTTCATCATTTTTTTTCTCTCTCTCTGGGAGGTGCTTGCATTCTCAGTGCAGCCCATTTCCAATTTTATTACCATCTGAGATGTGGTACGCTTCAGTACAAAAATTAGCAGAGAGATCAGGAAGAAAAATTCCCCAGTGCATGGAATATAGGGATGCACACGTGTGTGCTGCCACTATTTTAATAAAGGAAAATTTGGGAGAAAATGAATAAAAGAAAATCCTCTGAATTTGTTTGACTGTGAAAAAGTTAAAGGAAGAAAACTCATCTGTCTTCAAAAAGGTTAACTTAGTCTATCAAGCTGAAGAGATTAATGAAAGTGCAAAAGCTAATATAGTTTAGAAACTAAGTCAGCTTTAGAAAGCAAGATAAGGCTAATGACAAAATAAATCACTTTATAACCATTTATTAAGAGTGATTTATGACTAATGATGTACTGGGTGAGTGTTCCTCTCTGAGCTGCAGCCCTGCCCCAGCGAGGGTGGGTCAGCAGCTCCCTTGTCCCCCGGTCACCCACCAAGATTACACCCTTGTGTCTCACCAGGGCTGTGCTGAGCAGGGGGATGCAGTGCTGAGCATCACTGACCACAGGCAGCAGGGCTGCGTGACAAGCCTGCAGCACTGCAAGCCTCACCAGCACCTAAATCAGCAGGATGTTGCTTTAGGGTCCTTCCCAAGTGCAATTTGCTTTGGCCACTTCAGAAAAGAACATGCATCTGCATGAAACTGAAGTAGCTGGTGAGAAAATAGGGTGACCTGGGTTGCTCCATTTTGAGGTACGACCACCCTGGGGGTGGACCTTGCCTGGATCCAACCCCATAGCCCAGGATGGGTTTGAACACCTACATTTAACTGTCATAATTTTGGACTGAGCCCACCCCAGGGATCACCTGGTTTAGTACCAGTAAGTCTCCAGCAAGAGCCAAGCAATACTTACCATCTGCCTCTGTGCTCGCAGGTGTCAGCAGGTGTCTGACCCAACACCCCCGGGGGTGTCTCAAAAGCTGTCCTGCATCACACCCTGCCACTGCCTGGGTAGGCACAGGGGGAGGGTGGGAGGGAAAAGACAAGTTATTGATAGATGAGCACTATCATGGACCTGGACTGGACTGCTACAGGCTGCTCTGGTCCTTCCAGCTTGTGCCAAACCTCGGACATTGCCTACCAGCACTGCAGGGGCTCTGGGAGATGCTGCTCGAGCACCTGCAATGTCTAAGGTGTCATTGCTTTGGGCACCAGTCAGTATTGAGGTGGTGATGAGATTCTCCACATCCCTGGGACAACCTGCTGAGCTGCTCACCTCATTTCCAGTGCAGAAGCCAACCCTGGGAATGGGGGACATCCCCAGGATGGATGGTGCCTCAGGCACTCACTGTTTCACTCTGCTTTGTATAAACAACCAAACACCTGCTGGAGCAAAAACTGGCAACCTGGTCCTCCCCTCCCCAGCTGCCCTCCCTTGATTTCTCATGCTCTCTCTCACTCTCTCAGCTAATGAGTATTTATTTAGACAAAGTGAAGCACTGCTCTTAACAAATCGTCTTGGGAAAAATTTAGCTTTAATTGGATATGTGTTTCCAGAGCACTTTACTGTCCTCTGCTCAGGGTAAATGGATGGAGGTGCCATATTGCAACAGCTCTTCATACTAAGCTGTGGCAAATGCTCAATAATACATTTTTCTGCCTTTGAATGTGAATGAATGGCCCTATTTAATGAAGGGCTCTTCTATGAGGACTTAAGAGTTGGAGGAAGAAGGACATCATGTTTTGCTTCATTTTCCTCATTCAAGTGCCTGTTCTAGAGTCCTCTGACATTAATAGAAAGCTTGGACATTGGATAATTTCTGAAATGAATCCTACTGCTGCATCTCCAAACTGGTGGGAGATCATCAGAGGAAATCCAGACCTGCCAGAAGAAGGACATGACAAAGAAGTCATTTTGCAGCTCAGACCTCAGGGTAACTTCCTTCAAGTTCCAGATGTTGCTTTACAGATGTCATCTGAAGCTCTTGCAATGCACCCCCCTGTATCACAGGTAGTCCTGAACCAGCTTAAATAGCATCAATCAAAATAGCATCGCCATAAAAGCTCAGCAAGAATGCCTGGCTCTTTTAGGGGCTGCTACTAAAGTAGTGATGGTGATTGTATAAATATATGTGGAGATACAGATATATGTGTGTGTGGTTTATGTATATATTTATCTTACAGTAGTGGAGGAAAGATCTGCCGTGATCAGCCTGTGTAGCCAGCTGCACTGGTGGGTGCAGCTCACCGCTGGCAGGAGCAAACACTGCCAGCTGTCCTCAGCTCACCCACAGCAGGTTGGCAGCTCTGTCACCAAAGCCTTTTGAAGATCACCTGCTGTATTTTCGAACAACAGTAAGTTCCACAGGTGCCCATTCACTGACTGAATTTGCACAACTCTCCTTCTCACATGGTGGGATGAGACCCTTTTGAGGGATGCTTCATCTGGTCCCTAAAGGTCTCAGTCACAGGAACTGTGAGTGAAACCAAAATCGCTGAACAGAGGGAAGAGCCCTCCTAGATAAGGATACAATTGCTGCCCACTGATCTCCCTTCCTAGAAGTCCAGATTACCACGGCCACCCTGATGATGTCACTTACTTCAAATGTCCTTTTAATCTTAGATTTGTCTAAGTTATTTGGCTATTCTACATCAAATGGTCTGAGGGCCCAACAATTTATACACATACAGCTTGTGTCACTTTTACTATTTTACTGTATATTGCATTTTCCTGCCTCGTAGACATTCATATGCATTTTTCTGCATGAGACATATTTAAAGCAGAAAATAAAAAGAACACATGAATCCTTTCCTTCCTCTGCCTCCCAGATGAGCAAAACTGGTGGAGTAGACTCAAACCTATTCCTTAATTTATGGAGAAGTGCAGAAGCCTAAAACATGCTCTGAAAAGATCAGATTAAAAACTTCCAGTGGAAAAACTTTAGGGAGACCAATTCTGTGAGTTGCTGAAAGCTGCAAGTTGTTGAACCGCCCCCTGGGCTGCCACAGACACCTCTTCCTTCCAGGACAAGACTAAAGAAAACTATTGCCACCCCTGTGGAAGAGGGAACACGGCACAAACTGCAGCACGGATCTCACGCCCACGTGGGCAGCTGCTGGGGATGCCAGCCCTGGTGTGCTGCCCACACAGTGCAGTGCCCTGGTACCCACCATGCCTGACCCCGGAGCTCGGCAGCGTAGTGCGGGTGATGTGCGGGAGTGAAGGCTTTGACTTTTGCTGCAATGTTTTTCACAGCCAACCAACCAACTGGCACAAAAGCTGCTTCACGTTCAATGTGGGGCAGCCAGAGTGAGAGGTAACCAACCCCCAGCACATGATGGTCTCTTGGGAAGCTGGTGGTGCTGGTTGTATTTCATTTTTCAGCTGCTTTTTGTAATCATTGCTGTGTAAGAGTTGGACATAGCTGGGCTGTGCTGCCATGGATAAACCTGCTAATGTAACAAGAGAAATAGGCCATCACTACAGCAGATGTTTTTCTGCCTCTCTGAGACACCCCAATGTGTTTCATCGGAGGAGAACAAGCTGGGAGCAATAGATGTAACAGGATTAAAATGGTGGCTGCTCTGTCATTTTCCACGGCAACCTGGGTCGCTGGGAATTGCTGAAATACGGCTGCAGTGCTGTGGTGCTACATCTTGGTTAAAAAAGTGATTTGTTAGAAGAAAACTCAGGCTGAATAACTGAGTCTGATCCAATAAAATAATATGTAAACACTGGCCCCACAGTTTAACTGTCACACATTTTGATAGCCTTTAGGAACTGAAAGGCAATTCTCTCCCCCTTTTTCATTATCATATCACCTCATCAGAAGATAAACAGCCTCCTTACCCCCAAACATTTTACAATTTGCATTTAGATTGTTTGGTGCCAATGTTCAGGATAAGATACTTCCCAGCTCTGTCAAATAAAACCTGATTGTCATTTAGCAGAGTGGCAGTCAATTTATGTTTCCATTAATGCAGATCCCAGGCAATTATCTGGGGAGGGGAGGGGGAAAGCCTTAGCAAATTGCCCCCCTGTCTAATTAGGCTGATTTTCCAGTGGGCAGCCGGAGGGCAAATTTGACATATCCATGAGGAAGAGGAAGTGAATGCCTTCCTGGTATTGCTGGGGAGAAAGCGACAGTGTCGAGGGCAGCTCTCAGACCCCTTTGGCTGTGCAGCATCACACATGAGAGCCAGCCCTGAGCACCTTGTGGAGAAAGCAGTGATGTGGGGCAGGGTCCCCCCACCTGGGGCAGGGATGGTGGTGGGGATGTGTCAGGCTTCGACTCCCAGCCTGACTCAGCAGCAGAGACAGAGCCCCAGCAGGTTTCCTTGGGGGCGGTATGGTCTTTGTCTGTTCAGCAGGTGGACATGCACTGCTAGGTGCTCTCCTACCTCCACAGTCCCCTGGGCTACGCCCATGAGCTGTGCCTGTGCCCTTCTTGGGGACCTTGGCACTTCTTGTGGCCCTGCTTGGCCAGGTGGGATGGCAGAGAACATGATCTCCTCGAGATGGGACTGCTCTCTGCTGCTGCCATGAACAACCTCAAAACTGCAGTCCTACAGCCTTCCTGGGAGGGTTTCAGGCACTAATGTGCCTGACACCAGCTGTACCAATCTCTTCTGCAGATAAGAAATGTGTAAAGTTAGTAAGTTTTCCTTTTCTGACAGTAAGTTGAAAACACTCCTCCCTTCCCTCCTGTCTTAATGGCTTCATTTTTTCTCTGCCCTGTTACTTAGCTGTGCTCCCCATTGCTGCTGTGCTCCTCCTGGGGAGCACATGGGGGATGGCAACCTCACTGCCAGTAGCAGCTCTGCCATCCCTCACCACTGTCTTTTGCTGGGGCTCAGCACCAGTGTCACTGA
This sequence comes from Chloroceryle aenea, assembly GCA_013399075.1. NCBI lineage: Eukaryota > Metazoa > Chordata > Aves > Coraciiformes > Cerylidae > Chloroceryle > Chloroceryle aenea. Next base: position 10,246 of record VWZY01009509.1, read on the forward strand.
CCAAGCCTGAGGCTTCCCTCAGCGCAGCATTTCCCCCAGGGACGCTCACCCTTAGCTAAAAAGCCAGGCCCCCTTCCCAATGCCCTCTCTGGCAGGGGTGGGCAGGCACCACTGGGGTAACTACCCTCCCCAGCAGCACTCCTTGCTCGTGGGTTTTTCCACACACACACGTGTGGGTGCAGAAAGAAGGTTGCAAAGCTCCTAAGACCATTTCTTTTGCCTTTACAAAACCACCATGTTGCATCCTGGCTAGCGTGAAAGAGCCATTTGTGTTGGAAACAGCTTTTGGGTGCTTCCCTTGCCAAGTCAGCCCACATGGGCTGGGATCATCTGCAACTGAGCTGTACCTATCAACATGGCAGGGACACACAGGCTTCCAGCCACAGTATGCTGCCAGGAGGGGAGGAAGGGTTGTGAAAGACCCCTCTGATGCAAGCCTCTTGGTGGCCTGGCTTGTGGTCCCTCTGTGGCACTGCGGGGCAGATGGTGCTGCTCTGTGGCTGAGAAAAATCAGGTCATTTTCTGAAGGGAGGGGAGATCCTCACACCCCAGTGATTGGAAATACATCTGTGGCCACTTTGAAAGTTATTTTTGCTCCATGAAAGCCTGGGACGTGAGGACAGGGCCTTCTCCAGACTGTATCACCTCTTGGCTTCCCTGCTAGTACAGCTCATTTATTTGGTTTGGCACTGACTGTGCGAGCCATGTAGCTGCCAGGTTCACCATGTTATAAGGAGCTGCTGATGTGAAGAAGAGTTTTTGGCCACGGGAAAGCCCTGCAGATGTTGTTCAGGTGGTTCTGCTCTCCACGAGCGTTTAGGAATAGGCAAGCCGTGTAACAATCTTATAATGATTATTTTTCTTTCAAAACACACCTGGGATTCCTGTCAGGCGCTGGAGCAGGAGCAGAGGGCAGCATGCGGTGCAAAGGCTGGGAAAGGTGCACAGCATGTGCTGGCAGCACAGTCCAGAGAGGTGCCAGAGGAGCAGGACCTGGCACTCTAGACCAGCTTGGAAATAGCTGGGGAGCTCCTCCATGCAGCATTCTGCACAACGCTGCGTGTCCGTCAGGGCGGCAGAGGGAGAGGTGTTGCTCGGCTGTACATACTCTGGAGGACATGTTGACCCTTCCGGCACCACAACCAAGCCCACCTGGGGCAGGGGGAAGTAAGAGTCTTCCTCTGCCCACAAACCTGCTCGACCTACCAGGTGACCTCAGAGCACCCCCGAAGCCCACCAGCAAGATTAGAGGCTGCTGTTTTCCTTGCAAATGCTTCTGCTGCTGAATCCCCTCCCAGTCTCCCTGCCACAGCCCTGCCCTTGCCACCTCAGTCTCTGTTTTCCACTTTCTTTCTCTGTACCTACACACCTTTTCTCCACAGGTACTTACTGTGTTAACTTCTCAAGGTTTTGAAGAATCCCAGATCTGTCAGAAGAAGATCCAGAAAGAGATTCTGACTTCTGCTCAGGTTCCTCTTACCTTGAACTGGGCTTTATTATTACTGAAAGCAAAGGAGATGTGGGGTCTGCTCAAAAAGCAGGGTTTGCAGAGAGTTCTTCCCCGTTTTCTTCGCAAACCTCAGAGCCACTTGCACTGATTGTTCCCTTTGCTGTCTAATGGAGAGAGAAACCTCAGTCAAGTTGCCTTAATGTTTATTTTATTTAAAGAATCAGAAACACAGTCATTGTAGTTCATTTGTACTCATGTCTGCCAACATTTTCTAAATCACGTTAACATTCATGTATAACAAAAACATTTTCTGAGCTGTGCAAAGTTCAAAGGAATTGTTCAATTACTCGAACCCATTTCCAGAAGAGCAAACCTGGCGTTTTACAAACTGAGGCCACCAGAAGGAGTCTTTTGTTCCCCTCCCCCTGCCCTGCTGTGGGAGATGCAGCTGCCCCCTCCTCCCCCCTTCCCTGGTCTGACAGGTGAAATTTAGACCACAGTACAAGTCAAACCTCTGTCAGTCCAGGACGTTCCGAACGGCACTGGGTCACATTTTCTCATCACTGAGCTGTAGTAAGTTCTGCACTTGTGCTCCTGGCATGGAAGTTATTTGTCCAAGATTACTCAGTAACCCCAACTGTGGTGATAAGCAATAAACAGGGCCCAGAAACAGCTGTTATCAAAAGAGAATCACACCCCTGCTCCCCGCCCCCAAGTATTTTTCCTCATAGGATGTATGACTGGAAGTTAGTTAAAAAACCCATCATCCTCCCTGCAAAATATACCTTAAAGCACTGATTTCATGACACAACATCTGCATGTTTTCCTTGATCTTCTCACACGCCAACTTTTGCCCCGTTAGAGTTAAGCATGAAAAGGTGGAAATCTGGAACCATTTTAGATCTGGCGAAACACAACAGGAAGCAAGCAAGCCCGTCACCCTGTTTTGGTTTTCTGACTGTACAAAATTCATGCCACAGAAGACAATTTTAAGAGAGCTTTAACCACTGTAAGTTGTCAGGAAAAATCTCCACGTCTCTGACAGATCTAACCCAGAATTTTTCTTGGAAGTGGTAACACGGATTTTGGTGCTGCTGACTTGCTGACTGTGATGTTTACTGTTTGAGGTGCAGTGATACCAGTTCTGATCTGGACCAAATAAATGGAGCAGATATGGCTCTAGTCTCAAGCAAGTCTTTCCAGAAGACTTTTCTGCAGTCTCTTATTGGTTATAAAAAGGCAATTTCCTCTCAACAGTAACTAAACTTTTAGAGGCTGACTCATTGCAATCTGGAATATGAACAAATGCGGCAACATTAAGTAGAAAAAGAAACACCCTGAAGATGATGCTCCCCTGTTTGAAGGTGCTATACTTGTCCACCGACTGTGTTTCTGGAATCGGTTTGTCACGTGTGACAGCAAGAAGAAACTTATTTTACAGAGAACAAAGTCACGGAGCTGAACTTAAACAGGAACGCTCACTTGCATGGGTTTTGATATGTGCTAGTATACACGGCTTGGATGAAAACAAAACTTACACCTTCGCATATGAAATACTGGACACGCAGTAATGGTGTTCACCCACTGGGCCTCTTCCTTTTAATAAGATCATCTCCAGGTTACAGTGCCTCCAACACGCTTTTAAATGACCACCACATGTGGGCTCTGGCAAAGAGCCAGCCACTGGCAAAGGCAAGGTATGGATTCAGCTACGCAAATCCTTTCATCACGTTTCGTTCTTTGAGAGCTGGTGTCTTTTCAAACACTCTCACAAGCACATTACAGATTTTCTTTCCCATTCTGCTTCACACGAATAGCTGGCTAAACTCACCTTACATGTATTGCACCTTTAAGTCCCTGGTAGATGGAAGCTTATATTGCCTGGTATGGTTTGTATTGTAGCTTGACCACATTAAGAAATGAGTCTCCAGAACTGTACATTTCTACAGTAAGAAATCACATTTTGGGAATGGTAAATCCAGCCATCGCACACCAGCTCTTGTCTCTGGGATGCAACGACAGAGGAAAACTCCATGGTCCCTGTGCGTGATAGAACCTTCTTCTTATTGCCATGAAAAAGTCAATTAAAACCACTCCTCTGGAAATGACTTCCAATTCTGGAGTAATTACCACGCTCTAGAAAGAACACTGTGCTTCAGCATGGGTCTTCAGCCACTCCAAATGCCTAGGAGAGAGTGAGTGCGTGCACACCGCACGGGCACACTCCTCCCTGTCTGCTTATTGGTGACCAAGAGGCTTTTTGTCTTTTCCTCTACGAAGCACAAACAAGCAGTCTGATCTTGATCTTCAGGTACTTTTCTAATTTCATAAGTTGAATGCAAATCTTGTTGCAGCCTCTCTGTTTAACCAAACCAAATCTTTAACAATTAAAAAAAATAGCACCAGATGTATGAAAAAGAGGAAATGTCTGATCTAGTAGGAATATATATAAAGTAGAGCAATTCTTACAGTAAAAAGGTACGTCATACAAAAAAGCAATGGAAAGTGATACTGAAGGACAAAAATCCATGCTGCATATAATAAGGGCAGAGGACAGGCAAAAGGGATTCTGCTCGAATAACCACAGTTTAATGGTGGAGCTGTACTTCCTCCAGGACCTCCCCGGCAGCAGCACCAGGACACTGGGTGCTGTGGGACTCTGAGCACTACCACACTCACCGACAAACCTGCGCAGCATATCTCTGAGGTATATAGAAAGCACGACATTAACATTTTGGACTCCTTGTTCTTTCTCGCACGACGATGCACGGATCTTTAGCTGGGGTTTTCTCCACCCTCCTCCCTCTTTTTCCCCAGGGAAAACTGAAATCCCAGTTCAAGAGCTTCCTAGCACACCTCCTTGAACTCTCAAATCCATCTTGCATAGGCCAGTAATAAGAACACTGCAGCTCTGACAAATAAGTTACAGCAATATAACAACTCTCCTCTTATTTTTTTTTTTTTAAAGATATTTTCTTTATAATTTACACAAAGGGTTAACAGCCGGAGTTTCAGTTACGTACGGTCCAGATGGGCATCCTTTCAGTCTGTGATTCCAGGTGGAAGGCACTACTTCAACATACCACTGTATGCACCACACACGGTCTCAGGAGCACAGCAGGGCACTGCATCTCCAGAGCTGTAGACTGAAGGGCCTGGGGGGAGTCTTTGGAAATAAAAATGGCAGTGGTTATCAGTCCAGTTTCTCTTTGCTGTCTCTTCTTGTGCTATGCAGTTTCCCCTGAAAACTCCTCCAGTTGAAAGAGCAGCGAGCCGCCCTCAGAAGCTCTCGACAAAGCTCCCGGGGAAGAGGCCCGTCCTGCCATTCCTCTGCAATGTTCCTTTGTACCAGCCGTCCTCACGCTTCTTGTGCACAAACACAATGTCACCCTCCTTCAGTTCGATCTCGGCCTCGCTCTGCGGCGGGTACGGGACCACAACGCGGTACCTTTGGAGACAAAACCACAAAGGCCTGGTCAACCAGCGGTGAGGCCTGCACCTGATGGCAGCAGCCGGACGCCTGAAGCTGGAATTTTGGGGAAAAATGCTTTTGGAAACATCAATAAGTTTGATTTTTGCACACAAGTTGTATTGAATGCAGCTACATTGTCTACTAAGTCTCAGTATGAGGAGGGGATTTCTGGTGGGCTTGACCAGACCGTACTCCACAACCTGGAAGAAAGAAGGTGTTGTTAAATGGCTGGACTACTTGTGGTGGTCCCAGAACCTGGTGCTGTGCTGAGCCTGTGCCAGGGACTTGACCACTTTCTCCTGGTGCTCCATCTGCCTCTGCTGTAACATGTCTCATTCAGCACTGCATCTGCTCCATTAAAAAATCATGAAATCATTAAATGGTTTGGGTTGGGAGGGATCTTTCAAGGTCATCCAGTCCAACGCCCCTGCAGGAAGCAAGGACATCCTCAACTGGATCAGATTGCTCAGAGTCTTGACCTTGAGTGTTTCCAGAAATGGGGCATCCACCACCTCTCCGGGCAACTTCTGTCAGTGTTCCACCACCCTCACTGCAAAAAATATCTTCATTATATATCTAGACTGAATCTACCAGACTCTGCTAAAACGTCTGCCCTCATCTTTCTTATAAGCCTCCTTCAAGTACTGAAAATTTTGGTAAATATAAGTTGATGCCTGGAGGAAAGAGCATTTTTATTCTGATCCCAACTTGGCTACTGGTGATTGATGCTTGCACCGAAAGAGCAAGTGGTACTTTGAATTACCTCTTTTAGGAAAAAAAAAAAGTTATTGGGGCTTTTAAAGTCTGTCAAATTATTTGACTTGAAGTTTTGATAATTATATAAAAAGAATNTCTGATCTGAACCTACCCTCTTTCAGTTTAAAGCTCTAATACCTTGTCCTGTCACAACAAGTCCTGTGAAAAAGCCTGTCCCCATCTTTCTTATAGGTCCCCTTTAAGTACTGAAAGGCTACACTAAGTTCTCCCTGGAGCCTTCTCTTCCCCAGGCTGAACAACCCCAACTCTCTCAGCCTGTCCATAGGAGAGATGTTCCAGCTCTCTGATCATTTTTGTGAGCTCCTCTATTCTGCTCCAACAGGTCCATGTCTTTCCTGCACTGAGGACTCCAGAGGTGGACACAATACTCCACATAGGGTCTCACCAGAGCAAAGTACAGGGGCAAAATCAGCTCCCTTGACCTGCTGGCCACACTTCCTTTGATGCAGCCCAGAATATGTTTTCCTTTCTGGGCTGTGAGCACAAATTGCCAGCTTATGTCCAACTTTCCATCCACCAGTACCCCCAAGTCCTTGTCCTCAGGGCTACTCTCAATCCCTTCATCCCCAAGCCTGTACTGATACTGGGGATTGCCCTGACCTATGTGCAGGACCTTGCACTTGGTTCTGTTGAACCTTATGAGTTTCACGTGGGCCCACTTCTCAAGCTTGTCAAGGTCCCTCTGAATGACTTCCCATCCTTCTGGTGTGTTAACTGCACCACTCAGCTTGGTGTCAGCTGCAAACTTGCTGAGAGTGCACTTGATCCTGATGCCTATGTCACTGGTGGAGGTATTACACAGCTAAAACCAGGTATGAAACAGTAGGGACCCCCGAGGGATACCGCTTGTCACTGACCTCCATGAAGACATTGGGCTATTGAGCACTGCTCTCTAGATGCAACCATCCAACCAATCCCTTATCTACTAAACAGTCCATCCATCAAATCCACGGCCTTCCGATTTAGAGAGGATGCTGTGAGGGCACCATGTCAAAGACCTTACAGAAGTCCTGATACATGACATCTGTAGCTCTTCCTTTGTCACTGATGATGAGAAATGGGGTTTGCAGTGCTCCCACCAATCGCAGAGGTTAGCTAAAGAAGTTCATATTTTAATTCTTCAAGAATGTACTTTGGGTCCCTCAAATTTGCTACAGGAAGGTTGGAAGAGAAGCTAAAATGGAGATGTATCAAATGACTTTCGAAGCACTCTACAAACCAACAGGGAGTACCTATCTTGAACCATTCCCAGGGCTCCCTGGGAACTTAGTTTTCAAGTGTCACTTCATTTCAATGAAGTAATGATGAGTCTGATCCTGATACAGTTATTCTGCACTGAGGCTTATCAGCAGGAGTCCTCCTGAGAGCATACACTGGGCTCTTTTATATCAATGCATTTGTGTGCAGAGCAGTGAATATATTTTTGCTGCACTTTTTTTTTCTTCAGCATATTTACTTTTGCAGTCATTTGGCATTTGCTTAACAGTCAGTAACTGCCTTGCTCATTGCAAAGTAATGAATATAGTAGGATAGTTACAAGATGCCAAATGATCACCCCTAAAGCCCATCTCCTGAGGATTCATGTTTCCACAACCACCACACAGCCACTGGTGCCTCGGACATGTTGGTTACAGGTGAGTATTCATTTAAAATAATATCCTGTCCTTGAGGACTGACTTCAGCATGACCTGGGGGCTTTGGACCACTCCCTGAGGCCATTCCTAGTGAGATGGTACCAAGGAAGGGGCTCTCCAGTGGCAGTCACTGATTTTCCTAGCAGACATTACTCAGACACCTAGTGACCACGATCTGAAATGAGAGGCTTTGCTTTGCCATGACAGTGAAAATACCAGCTTTGGCCCTGCTTGGGCATCTGCACAGCCAAATATCCCATTACTTGGAAAAGCTTTAAACTCCATTTGGAGTGGAGGCTCTGCTTTAAAAACCAACTACAGCATTTTTATCTTGAGGCAGCAACACAGTCATGTAGAAAATACATGTGTTCAAGCACCATCAAAAACCTGCTGGTCATCTGTGTCCTTTGGCCAACAGATCCAGTTGTCACTTCCTTCCTCTGTGGAAAAGCAAATAACAGAGGTTGAAACGTGTGCTGCTGGCTGGCAGTAGGAAAATGGTCTATCATGGTATCATCCGTGGAATGGCTACACTTACATTATGAAGCTTTGCCAATTACAGCCATTATGCAAATGAATGCACACATTATTTCAAACACTCTGCTGCAGTGTTGATTAATTAAATTATCAGAGCAGAACAATTTTAGCTAAGATGATGCCAAGTTTCAGATCTCCCAGCTTTACACACAATCACAGAACATCAGAGCTCGGCACCCGGATCTCAGATGCTTTGAGAAAGAAGAAGGTCTGACCTCAGCATTAGTCAAGAGATGCTCACGGCCACTTTTGGCAGATTAGGAAACAAAACCACAGAAAAGGGTGGTGTCTTGGGCAGGGTCACCCTAAAGACCCAGCTGGGGCTGCCAACACTCAAGCCATTCCTAAAACACAGAGCCATCCTTGGTGAGCTGCTAGTCCCTAAATGGTTCACAGGATGAGGGAGGTGACCACGCTGAACAGGAATGTGCCCATCATCATAGAAGGGGTTTTACCCAGCATCTCCTTAGAGGTTTAGAAACATAAATCTTGGTTGCTGCATTACCACATGAAGCACTTATTCCCATTTAAGGAAACCCCAAACGCTACGGTTTAAATGCCATTAACTATGGTACCTCATAGGATAGCACCGAAGTGGTTTTGATAGAATAATGGAATCTTAGGTACAAAAGACTTTGCAAATCGCTTACAAAAGCTGCCATGAGAGATGGAAAAAGTCGCAGTGCTTTTTCCTTTGAGAGGCTTTTGAAGCAGGGCCTGGGAGAGGCAGCCCAGTAAGGGCTGCAGCAGGCGGCAGCACAGTGCTGCTGCTGTGCCACCTCTCCAGACCTCCAGGTGGCATCTCAGCCCAGTTTATCTTGTGGAACTGAACTGCAAATATATCTAATAGCCATACTTTTTTGGCAGAAAAGATCTCTTCTCCCAGACATCCTCCCTCACTCCCAAAAAGGCAGTCCTGTACAGTTCTATTTATAGCTCCCCTTTTCATTTTGCCTGTTGTCCCTTCTTTGAGCAGCTCCTATAAAATTGTAGGTTTTCTTACACCAAACTGCTTCCTGGCATTTGAGAGCCCTCTCTCTTTTGTCTGTGTCCCATTACACCTCTAAATTACCAGCTTTTAAAATGCTAATTAACTGGGCAATAATCATGATCCCAAGTGTGGCAACTACCTCTGCCTACTATTAGCAATGTTTGGTATTTTCTGTTGTAAATCGTACTCTTGAATAGTTGTAATTCTGCCAAATGTAAACCATTCTGGCCCTAACTCCTCACAGCAGTTGGCTGTGTCTGGCTGAGGGTCCCACATTCAGGCCAAATGGTCTCATCACTCCCAGGAACAACATGAGGTGTTTTTGCAGCATCAGCAGGACCCAGGTGAGGGCTTCCACAAACTGCTCTCGGGTCCCCATACCTGGGAGCAAAGACCTGCCCTTTGTTTCTTCTGGTCTGTCAAGGATGGTGTTCCTTCAGAATATCATCTGCTCTTGGCCAGGTTGAGTAAGCTGAAACCACCCCAAAATGACACATGCTTAAATAGAGGCTTGTATGAGCACTGAAGGTAAAACCTCTGCTGATGCATTCTCCAATATGTCCTAGCTCTGCAGGACCTCAGAGGTTCCTTTTCTCTTCCTTTCCCAGCAACAACCTCTTTTGTGTTTTTCTCTCAGGGCACAGACTGAAGTTGGACTTCCCCACTGCTAGCTGCCGCAGCATCCTTTGGTTAGGCACTTCATCTCCAGAGGGGACTGTCCAGGATGGGCAGTGGCCTGGGGAGGGCTCTCTGTGCCCAAGGGAAAATACATGAGGAGAAGACATGAGTGGTATCAGCAAGGACAGGGGACAGGGCTTGCCTGGGCAGGGAAACCTCAGGGAGTTGGAAGAGCAGGGTAAAGGTCAAGGGAGAGGGAGCCTGGTGGTAGAAAAAACTGGGAGCTAAGGGAGAAATGGGACCATGCTGAAAACTGAAAGCCCTGACAGAAGGTGTGATTATGGCTGTTGAGGGGGCAGATGTACTGAGCTGAGTCTGGGAGAGTGAAGAGCCTTGGTGGGAGGAAGGGGGCCCAGGGGGCAGGACATGACATACCATGGGGCAGGAGACCTCATGGGTAGAGGCTGGCACTGGGGCTGACAGTGGGATGGACACCCTGGGAGCAATTAACTCACTGCGAGCTGGGAATGGTCCCATAATCCCTGTTCCTCTGCTGTCAGAAAAGACTTGGGAATCCCACTGTCCCCTGTCTTCACAGCACTCATCCTTGCAGTCAAAAGAAGCACCTCTCCAACCAGGTCTCACTTTGCTACTGCTGTTGACATCTGCAAGGTTCAGCAAAGACTCTTAAACTCAAATGTTACATGATGGAAGTTCTGTTTTTTCTTCCTTTAGCAAGCAAACTGACTAAAAATGTACGTAGTGCATAAAGTCATCTGCTACCTTAACAGAACAGGAATGCTTCACACACACGAATGTGAGATGAAGAAACAGGCAACTAAAATTGTCCATGACTTCACTTTTGCTTGTGTGCAATATAATCTTTCATTACATGATTGTGTGCTATTTTTCCACTAGGATGCCTGCCTCATTCAGTGCACGGGATGTCCTGCTCTGGATCCGAGTCAAGGCTGTGACATGGAAGAGATCTGTGGCTGCCAAAGCAATCCCATCTTTTGCAGAGGCTGGAAGGTCTCTAGCGAGTGACCACAGTGAAACTCACTGAGTAGCACCAGTGTGAGGAAAGTAGCTTCTCTGACACCTCCAGCTGCAAAGCCTCATGCCACACTCTCCACAGAGTGAGACTCATGCATCCTAGCTGTGTAGGAGTCAGTTGTCTGTTCTAAATTACTCATGCAGGCTCTCTGTCAGTGTGCACAGCCAGCCATTGAACAGTATTGAGCAGAAACAAACAGTAATTAAGGGCTGGGCTCAGGCCTGGCCACTGAGAAAAAAATAAAAAGCAAAATACTGAGCTTCTGCTCACTGAGTAAGTATGTGTACCCAGGACACTGATGGAGCTAGAGAAACTTAGGAAAACAAATGTACAGTGAGGCAAATTAGGACTGCAGGGCTAACCTCCAATCTGGTGCCATTTCCAGTGCTTGAATTCAGATGCTTCATGGAAGTTTCTGTTTGTCAAGTACGATGCACTAAGGGCAGGTTTCAGGACTCCAGTCCTGTGACCCCAAGAGGTCCCCTGTGCGTTAGAGACAGTTTTGTGTGGGGATAGATAATCAGTGACAATGAAGCATCTAGCCCAGTTAAGCTCCACTTTTGCTTTTTGGTGGAGCTCTGTTTCTTCATCCTTTTGCTGGCAGATTGCAGAGACCTGCAAAGCGCCTCTGCACTCTGTAAGCCAGAACCAGCTTTACTGTGTCTGAATCAGCAGCTCTAGAAGAACGAATCTCAGTTGAATCTTTTACCCTTCCACTGGAAATACTGCAGGAGTCAATTTCTGAGATGGCCAGTTCTAGTTTCTCAGTCCTTAGGCAGGTATCCCTAGTGCATACACGTCACTGTTCAGTCAGAATTTACTCCTGGAGTCATTTCTCTAGTATCACTTTCCAGGGAAGAAAAAAAACCCCTTCCTCTGCTTTCCCTTTTGGCAAAGATGATATATGTGCACAGCAACACTGAAGTCAATGGGCATTAAGCACATGCTTGAACGCCTCCTTGAATCGAGAGCTCAATTTCTAACATGGCAGTGATCTGTAGAAAGGACACATGGAAACACAGAGGGGTCCATTTTAAAAGTTAAACCCACTGCACCCATCTTATTTTGCAGCACTACTGTGGCTACAACTTGCTTGAAGGCTCCATGAAAACCATAGAAACATGGCACAGATAAGCCAGTCGTGACAGTAAGTCTGGACACGACTGCTTCATCAGAATATAGCATGGCAGAATCAGTGCCAGTTCCTCTAAAAGAGTCAACAACACGTGACGTGTTTCACTCAGGTTTGCACCTGGGAACAGTGCCAGGCAGCGAGGGGAACATGACTCACACACACACACACATGCACACTCAACTCGTCTGTTTTGTTTAACGTACAGTCATATTTTCTTGGAGGGGGTGGCAAGGAAAGTATTTTGCTTTGGCACTGCTGGGCAGACAGCACACCCCTCTCCAGTGGGATCTGGGCAAGTCTCTGGCCCTGGCTTCTTGCATCAGCAGAAACTGGACAGAGCAATAGGTGGAAAAGAGTGTGTGGGGCACGTGTAGCCTGATGGGGTAGTCACTTGACAGTTAATCACTGCAACACAAAGTGGCAAGGACATCACCTGGGGAATTTCTCCACTCTGCTGCTCAGACTGCTGGATGCTTTATGGCAGAGAACAGCTGAAGGGAGGCGGTTTTAGAAAATGAGAGTGGGAAACTACACCCAGAAGGCAGAGATGGGCACTAACTATGCCAGCAAACCAGTTAAATATCAAGGCTAAATGACAGGAGAGCTAGAAGCAATTTCCTTTCTAACCCAGCCATCCATAACCAGGTTTTGGAATATCAAGTAGGATGAGGTAAAATAACTGTTTTCTTCACTCACTCCCATGCAGAAGAACGTGTAAGAGCATAACCATTAGCAGCACCTCCGAGAGGACAAAGCTCACTTCACTCTCCTGTCTGACTGGATGCAACTCCCAGACAGGGCTGCACCATCAGGCAGCAGAATGGGCAGCTCTTCCCTGGAATCGTGTGCGCCCAGCCGCCGGCCACCAGAGCCTTTCACGCAGCTCTGATGTGGCTAGGGGTGTGACCACTCAGGTTTGAGCAGTAGCCTGGATGTGGCAAGTGCTGGAGCTGCAAGCCAACCTCTGTGGGAGAGAGAAGCAGCAAGTGCTCTGCTGCCTGCACGAGCCTCATTTCCAATGCTGTAAATATTAAGGAATGTGCTACTTCTTCCAACCTTTCAGTGCCGCGTCTCTACGCGCACAGATGGGCGTTGGGAGACAGAAAGCCAAGTACAGCTAAGTGCACTGAAATGCTCTGCAGCTTTTTTACATTTCATCCAGCATCTGAATCTGTTTATCTAACCTTTTTTTCCCTCTCCTCCCTTTTCTTTCTTAGAGAATTGCTCCTACTGTGCAGATGAAATGCACCAAAATGCAAACAAGCAAAATATGGAGCTGAGTGATGTTGAATGTGAGTTCCTCCACTGCCAGATGTGAAAAGAACAAGTGGTTTGAAAACCATAATTTGTTTTAAAAATAATATAATTTGGTACTTCTGAGCAATTTGATGATTTAATGAGCACAGATGGATGTGGGACGAATTTCTAGGAGACAAGTGTTTAATGTATCTGCACAGATTATTCCAGGACTAAGCATTATTCTTCCTAGTGCATGAAGGTAATTAATATTTCCCATTATGGGCATGAAAAAACCCATATGATCAGTTAAGGAATGCAGATACACCAATGATATGGAAGTTAATTCATAAATCAATTAGAGAATCTTGCCTGCTGTGTATAATTAGGGTTACTTCAATTATAGCTTATTTTCGGATTTAAGACTCAGGAATTAAAATGCTTAAAATCAGAGTAAGTTCCTTACCACCATATACTGCAACTGGAAATATTTACTCAGTTTTAGCAGTCTAAATCAACTTCCACCTGAATCTAGAACAGCTGAGCAGATGCAGCAAATCTGTCCCCCTCTGGTTCTATTCTGCCACTTAGAATTGTCATCAATTAAATGTTTCACTCTCTGGACCATCCTGAGGCGAGCTGAGAAATCTGTAGGACACAGAACTAGCTCTGGCATATTAAATAATGTGCCTGGTCTCCTCTACAGTAAAGCTTTGTGGGCAGCAACTCAACAACAGCCAACTCTGGAGATGTCAGGGGATGTTCTTCCAGCTTCTTTTCATGGCTACGTTTAACTAAAGGTGCAGATTTCCACTGATTTAGTTCCACTGGTGTTAGATCTGGTTTATATTGATTTAGCTTTCCTTACAGCATTAATCTAAACTGATGTAGACCAAATTAAGTGTGCCTAAATAGGGATTGGTTTTTCACTCCTTTGACTAAATTGCTTTTTCATGGATTTTAAGGACAAGAGACTACTGTGATAGTCTGCTCTCACTGCCTTCATCACAATGCTGAAGGACTTGCCTGTATTTATTTCAGCTTCAGGACTAACAGCTGCGCTTGTACAACAGCATCTCTTTTAGACAAAGTCCCAAACTAGAGCAAAAATGTTCCCATGTCTGTCCTGTCTGCAGTCTCTCACAGACTGCTACCAAGCCATTCCCAAGCCTGCTCTTTACCAGAGCTCCCTGTATCACTCACCACAAGTACATTGTTTTAAATCTCACGTTCTTAGGATGCTTCTCTGAGGCAACTTCAGTTTTCCTCAGGTTTGGCTCTTCTGAAATACACTGTGACCCTGTGTTCTCCTTACTAATGTGCTGAATTAGCCTGGTACCAACGGGTCTCTGCTCTGTTCATCACCTGCCTCCCACTGCAGTCATCCATTCTGCTACAGCAAAGCCAGGGCAGGTCTGACACACAGCTCTTGTTGGGCCTACATACATACACAATCTTTCTCTAGGGAGTGCTGATTTAGAGTTAGATTTGATGCCAGCAAATCAGTTTTCAATCCACATAGTGTCTGATGTGCCAGTTGTGTACAGCTTACTCAGCAAGACATTTTATGGTAACAAACCAGATGCCTTAGAGAAGTTTAAATATGTTACAGTGTCACTGTTACTTTTGCAACCCAATTTCAACCTGCATTAAGGAAAACACTGTGTAAGGTAGGAACTGGCCTGTAGTATCTCTTATTATGCCCTGAGTCACCTGCTCCAGAGCCTCCACAGGATTCAGGGTAAGGTGGCTTGCTCAGTCTGCTCCCTTCATACACTCAGACACAAATAGTTTCTTTCAAACTTCTGGAACTTTACTATTTTCCCAAAATTGCTTTAAATACCAACTCCAGAGAGTTCCCCAGACTGCTTGTAAAATCTCTTTGATGCTTTTGGAAAAAGCACATTCTCCTCAATCACTTTCTGAGTGGAGAGCATTTCAATACCACTGTAACAAAGCACTATCTGCTCCCTTCCCAGTCCTCAGATTTTGTCTGGTAGAATAGATTTACCTGAAGCCAATATGACACTGCACATGGAGACCTAGCTCTTTTCTGTACCCCTGTTTCCCCTCAGTTATCTCTCTCCATCTGCTTTTATACTTTGGTTTTTGGTCTTTTCAGGTTTGCAAGATCAGTCTCTAAGGTACCAAGGTGCAGAGCAGGCTGGTGAAACAAACCCCAGAATCCATGGTACATCCTTCTCTACATCACCTCTCTGTTTTGCTAAAGTGTCACCAAACATGGAACTACCTGTAAGCATTCTAAACAAGGAGAATTTGAAACAGTCTTTGGTATTGCAGAACAGGCCAGAAAGGGCACTGATGACCAAACACATCACCCCTGTTTCCCTCAGGCAGGTAGCACCACATGCCAATTCCAAAATTTTGTTAAAACATAGGGATCTCACTTAAAAAGTGACTTTTGCCAACAGCATTTACACCCTTTGGACTCAGAAAGCACCACTGTCCTCCATATTTAGACCAGGCTGTATGTTGTCATGCTGCTCACCACTTTTTTAATCAGTGAACACTAAAACCGTACGGCGTGTCGAGTGATTTGCAATGGGCAAAAAAAAAAGGCCCTGCCTTCCTCAAAGACCACTGAGCCATCAACAGTCAGTCCACAGAGCAGCGTAACTGCAACCACCCTTGAGCAAGTTAAACTTGGAGCCCTGCTCCAAACACACCCTGAGGATGCAGGTGACCTCAGGAGATACACAGCTTACCTTTCCCGGGGCAAAGGCTTGGGCTCTGGCCGAATAGCTGCCATGGAAGAGAGAGGCTGCCTGGCAGGAGAAGGGATGGAAAAATTCAAATCCAAGGAGCCCGTTTTCCTGTGCAGAGGCTCCAGCCCCATGGCTCCCTGCATTTCACTCTCGATAGGGCACGAGCCGGCCCGTCCGTGGCTGGAAAGGGAGGAGAGCTCAGGTCCCACCGCCCCTTGCAGGACTCCTTCGATGGCTGCCTGGGGGTCGTGTGTGGGGGACACGGATGGTGGGGAGCGCGACTTCTTTTTTGTTGATGCTCCTGCTAGAAGTTTCAGCAGCCCACTCTTCTTCTCCTTCTGCAAAGCAACCAAATGGAATATGAGCAGTGAGTAGACATACCAACTCCCTTTGGTTTTGGGGGTATTTTTTGGTGTTTTTTTTTTTTAATTCTAATGTGTTTGTCAGGAAACATCCCAAAACTGCCACGACTAGAGGTGGATCCAGGTAGAACTTGAGTTTTCAGTAATAAACATCATAATTAAAATTCCTGACCATCCAACACGTTTTCAACTTGTCCAGCAGAGTGAAGACCTAACATACTGCAAAGATTACCTGTTTTCAAAGTCACCCAGGCAGTCATCACAGGTCTTTTGAAAGGAATCATACAGTTACAGTGGGACAGCAGATGTAGAGAGGGTGACAATCCAAGTGCTGCTCTCTCTTCCAGGAGAATTCTGTCCTTCAACAGAGCACCTCTCCCAAAGTAACAAATCAGGCCCTATGGCTAAAAATGTCTGCTGGGAAGCATGAGGGTCTAAGAAGGGATTTCAGACGCAAGCCCACTGCAAGAAAAGGGCTCATCATTACTGCATCATTTACTACCTGGTGCAGATTTACTGTAGGGAGTAGGGGGGCGCAAGGCAGTGGTTTAATAGCTCCTTCCAGTGTGTGCTCCCCTTCACATCCTGCATGACACAGATGCACCTATTCAAGTATTCCCCTCAGAAATGGGTCACTTCTCCTCATATGTTAAGGTAAAGGTATCACCTTGACATCTGAAGATAGACTATAAAACTCACAACTGGCAACTGAAGTTGCAGTTCATGGGAGGTTTCAAAATTCTACCAGGGTTTCTGATACAGAGGAATGAAAACAAGGAAACAGCACCCCTTCAATTTGTGTGAAAACAAAAAAAACCCAAACAACATTCAGCCTGTGTTAATTTAGAAGCACATCTGACCTTGTGGGCTTCATAGCAGTGTGAAAAATCCTGCTGCACATTTACATTAAGCACACCCAAATACCAAGTATTACGTCCTTTGGCTAGGAAGGTGTTTGGGTAGGGGGACTGTGTGCAGAAACCAGCTGTCCTCCAGTGTGTGCTGCACAGTGTTAGGCTACAGCTGCAACCAGCAACACTGTGCAGTAAATTTTCCTTTTTTTTTTTTTACAACACAAGAAGTTTTGCAAAAAGTCTGTTATATTTCTCCCCCCTCTGTCAGAAGTACAACCCAAGACTATCTTCAGAGACTCAGGACTGTGCAGTTTAGCTATATCTGATAATTTGTTCTATAATAGGATCCCAGTGGATAAAAATGAACCCAGCAACTGCAATACTTATGGAACAGAAACTATGTCTCTATCTTCAAGCAGGAACTCCCTTTGGAAATAAAAGCCAGTAATTTATTTATTCTTTGTAGACAAAATGTCCCATGCAAGGTTCAAAATGATGCACTTTTATGTGCTGACTGCTGAAGTAATTTCTCAAAACAGCTTTACAGAATAAGAAGGCTACAATAAAATAAATATAAGCTTTTAGAAGATGCTTGGATTTACTGCAGTAAATGTACTTGGAGTATCTGATGTCTCTGCTCTCAGAGTTCTTGTCTGCACTCTTTAGCTGTCACAGACTGGTAAGAAAACAGAAATACCTTAGATGTTAAGACACGGGAGAGCTAAAAAGAAGTAGAGTTGTTTTCACAGAGACCATGTCTACTGATTTTGGAAGAGTAGAGTCTGAACTATGCTTTCAGATCCCAGTCTCCCACATACCACTGCTTCCAACTCTACACTGTGTCTAAAAGGGCGTTTGTCACCTACAGGATGAAAGGATCTGTCCTGCCAAGATGTTCATCCAGGCAGAATCCATGGAAGCTAAGGGAGGCTGGCCATATGGCACCATCAGGTCAAAAATACTACATCAATTCCTGTGGAAACAATAGAAAAGTAGACCAAATGCCCCTGATAAATACCTTCTTTCCCCAGTAGGAAGGGACCATTGTGGGAACTGTGGTAGGTGTGTGTGTGCTGGAATTCACCTGGAGCACCAGAAAAATATTTCAATCTTCCCTCCACTCTCTAATTAAGAAATATCACCACTGTCATCATTATATCAAATTATAAAGCTCTTCACGAAATTGCAAACCCCTCCTTCCCCCGTGGCCCAGTGAGACAATAGCTGTAATGATCCCAGCATACTGTGTCAATATGCATTTGGAGGTGTCTAAAGGTCAGTGACAGAATACAATAGCCATTGTGGGGCTCTGGAGAACTGGCTATTGTGCAGCAGTGAGCACTCTGAGCCTCTTTAATTGGCAGCTATGCACATGCAAAGTAACTATGTGAACTAAAGCCCTGTATAATGAACAATTAATATTCCTATGTGGTAGCAGCTTTTCTAATTTTTGCTTCTAATTTAAATACCTTGGCCAATTTTCATTAGAAAAAAACCTTGTGTGACTTAGACCATCTAAAGCACAGTAGCAAAAATCTTTGGAAGGAAGGAGATGAATATATTCACACCCATCTGAGTCTGACATTCATTAAGTTTTGTTTACAGGAACAACTTCCACTCTGCAGTTAGCCCTGGCACAGATCTCTACATTCAAGCTACTAGCCCTCAGATAACAGAGAGCTATAATGAACTTGCTGATGTAACCTTTGCTCTACTTTAACAAAAGGAAAAATAAAGAATTGATTTTTAGCCTTTCATAGTCCACTGAGCATTTTACTAAACTTTTGAGACTAGGATCTGTGTTCTCTAAAGAGAGAAGATGATTTACTTGGATTGTTAAGCCTGGTCCTGCTAGTCAAAACCCGAGGAGTCCCCTTCTTCCCACCGTGGCCTTGGCAAGGTATTTAGAGGTGAACTGATGCTAACCACTTCAGGTGCCTGGAGATTAGACATTACATCCAGCTCTTTCTCCCTTTGAGTCTGGCAAATGTTCTCAGCCTTCTGGTATCACATTGCCAGATCCTCTGCCGATGCTGCTCAGAGCACTTCGAGCAAAACAAGGACTGTCAGGAGCTGATAATTTACTCTGATGTCTCTCATGAGAAACAGATTGGACTTGAACCTCCCATAATCAGCAGCTCAGCCTAAACCCCTTCGTGCCTCCTCCCCCCATCTGGAAAATGGGACTAAGTTAAGACTCCTCCTTGTCCTATGGGAATTCATTAATGACTCCAGTGTAACAAAGCTGTACATTTATTTGAGAGCAACTGGTCCTTTTCCATGGCTTTAATATTTAAAGAAAGAAAAGATTTGGAATGGGATGTTAGTATGCAGTCGCAGTTGTGATTTATTGCAAATGTCCAAGTATTATGAATTCATTTAATATTTAGTGTAATAGCAGCCATCCTTCACAAGAAATTAATTTAATATTTATATGGCTGTCCAAGGCAGTCCTTTCTTCAGCAGTTTCACTGTAAATCAGGGAGGCACTAATGGGCACAAATGATGTAGAGAAATCTATGCTGATTGGTTGCAGACTCTGTGAGTTTTCAAAAGAGATAAGAAGTTTATGAAAGACATATCTGATGACCTTCAGGAATTAACTTTTTGAATGAAAAAAAAAGATGGTTTACTTTTTCCATTCACAGATGGCTGCTTTATTATTTTCTAGGAAATCTGTAACCTACTGAAACAGCTGTATAATTATTGAGTTTTCTTTGTCTAGTAGATATATTTCCAACTGACTGCAAACCGTGTTTGACATCCCTGCCTCCTGGACCTGCCAAGGTCAGACCTTTGCATCTGTGTTGACGGATGGCTACAGAGCACGGACAGCGCTTCTCCCATCTCCTGGCTACTGCCCACGTGTTGAACTGAATTTAAATCATCACCTTTGTGTTGCTCAGCTTTTATTCAAGGAGGATCAGAGTCAAAACTTCCAAACCATTAATTTCACAAGGATCGATACCTTGTTCAAAAAAAAAAAAATCAAAAGAGGGAAATGATCTTTTCCAAATAAATCTCAGGGTGATTCTAGTTACAGAAAAAAAAGGACTGTGATCACAGACAATACAGGCAGGCCAGAATTTCTTACTTATCTAGCAAAGCCTATGCTTCAGATTCCCATCCTACAACGTAGCACGAAGGAATCTCAGTGGAAATCAGTCTCTGGCAACAGCAGGATGGGCAGGATTTCTGTGACCCTGAAGCACACACCTATGGAGGACAGCACTTTGACAGGTGCAGATTCCCCTCAATATGTCGCTGGGGGAATGTTTGGGAAAGTGAATACAGTCTAAGAATTCATGAAGGATTAGATCAAAATTAAAGTCTCAGATATGTAAATGTTGAAATATTTTGCTTCACAGTAATTGGGGATGATTTTTCCCCTCATTAATAACCCCACTTGAAGATAATAACTTGCTCTTCTTTCAGCTTCAGAGATGAGATGAGCTCAGAATGCAGCTACTTCATTGATGACTGAGTGATAACAGAGTCCCCTGTCTGCAGAGTAATAATCATGCTATAATCCAAATGCCAATTATATGTACTGGCTATATTAATACAGGGCTATTTCTTTGGTTTGGGTTTTGTTTTGTTTTGTTTTTGAATGGGCTTAATATAAAATTCAGCAGCTCCAAATACTTAATTTCATACCTATCCAGGCTAATTAAATAAATGAAGAAACCTTACTGCAGCTGATAAAAAAACTGGCTTCAGCCACTGAAATGAGGTAATTTCTCATGAAACAGCAGCTACATCAATAGATAAGAAAGTGAAAAGGAGAAAAATTTTCATTTCAAAATGAAGAAAAGAAGAGACAAAACTGCTTAAACTGCCTTGAGCCCTACAGAACAAATGGAGAATTCATCTATCAATCAGTACCCTCAAACCACCACTTCTATTGCTTGTTTAATTTGGTCAGTACTTGTTTCAGTAAATATAAGTTGATGCCTGGAGGAAAGTGCATTTTTATTCTGATCCCAACCTGGCTACTGGTGATTGATGCTTGCACCGAAAGAGCAAGTGGTACTTTGAATTNCTAGTCCCTGGTGAGCAGGGACATCTTCAGCTACATCAGCTTGCTCAGAGCCCCATCCAGCCTGGCCTTGAATGTGTCCAAGGGGTGGTGCTTCTGCCACCTCTCTGGGCAACCTGTGCCAGTGTTTACCACCCTCACTGTAAAAACTTTCTTCCTTTGAACCTACCCTCTTTCAGTTTAAAGGTCTAATACCTTGTCCTGTCACAACAAGTCCTGTGAAAAAGCCTGTCCCCATCTTTCTTAAAGGTCCCCTTTAAGTACTGAAAGGCTACAGTAAGTTCTCCCTGGAGCCTTCTCTTCTCTGGTCTCTCAGCCTGTCCATAGGAGAGATGTTCCAGCTCTCTGATCATTTTTGTGAGCTCCTCTATCCTGCTCCAACAAGTCCATGTCTTTCCTGCACTGAGGACTCCAGAGCTGTAGAAAGTAAGTTTTGTTGAACTGGGGTGGATGCAAGGCTCTAGAGACTACTGAGAGAGATGAAGAGAGGATCTATAAATATATCTGAATATTCAATTTAGACAGAATATTAGATCTTTCAAACATGAAAAAAAGCTAAATCCACCCTAAAGGGAGAATAAACCTAAAGAGGAAGCAGAGACTCTCAGCTATCGTTGAACTTCCTGGAGGTTGCCAAATTAATAACAGGCAGAAGGCAGAAGGAACACTAACACAAATAACAGTGATTGAGGGACAGATGACCTACTACACTGAAATTGGCTTTTTCTTTGATGGAGGCAGAAGCTGATGGATGGATAGTTTTATATTTCATGGCTTTTCCTGGTTTGGTATATGGGGAATAGATGATCATTATGAAAAGATGGAAAGTTGTTAAGATATGCAACTTACTCCATGCCCCAATAACACTTTTCAGTGATATTTTTAAGTGGGAACATCTGAAACAGAGCACCAAGGAACTGAAATCTACTGCTGTGAAGAAGTAACTCAAAACTGTTACTGATAAAGTGAAATGCAAGGACAAGACCAAAGAAGATGATGAACGATGTTTCTCATGAAGGCTGTGGCAACACTTCCAGCATTTCCAAGCAGCCACCATCTCTAGAACTAAGCTCAGGTGGACGTGCTTTTCTGTCAATTTTAGTCCATCTCTTCCTTTGCAGTGTGAGCAACCTCTCTGGGACACAAAAGAAGGGAGTAGGCAATGATATCCTTGTACACTGTTGACATTTAGCTGCTTTCTTCACTCAGCAATCCACTGGACGTTTGATTATCTTACAACAAGTAAGGGAACTTCAGCACAAAGCACTGAGATCTCCCCTTCTCTGCTCCACTCTTCTGCCCCTTGCACAGCGTATCCAGAGAGGATTAAAGCACACGTATCTCCCCTGGGGAAGTTGTGTGCCCCCATCTCATTCCAGGAGAATACTCAAGGTGTTTCATGCAGGTGCTTGAAGTGTGGGATGCCCAAGCGTGAACAAGGTTTCCTGCTCAGTTGTACAAGAAATCCTCATCCCTTATTTCTGGAAGGAAACCATGGCACGCTGCAGAGCTGGGGACATGCTGTGAATCCCAAGTGGAAGCAGGTAACTTCCCCAGAGGGAAAAAACAAGATCCAAGCCACCCTTCCCTTAGCAATATCTCCTTCTGGCTTAGACACCTGTTCTGCTTGTCAGATTTTGTGAAACCAATTTTCTAGGCACTTAATTCTACTCCCACACTAAATAGGATTTATGAATTCCAGTACAAAGTAAGAGCCTTAAAGTTAATAAACCTCCACACTCAGCAAAAGTTAACGCTCATTGTGAAACTGGCCAAAAAGTGAACGCGGTGTGCGCTCTGGCAATGCAAGTATCAAGTATTCCCATGCTAATGTTGATGTTAAACCGCTTCCTTTCACTCAGAAAGAGAGTGACTCTTAAAACCTGTTGCTCAGCAGTGTCAAAAAGGCAAAGGAGAAGATCTGAAATTGTTAGGAAAGGTCTAGAGAAAGAGGGAAAAAACATCTGTAGAGAACAGCGGCGCAGGAAGCCCTGCCATGCCTGCCATCCTGAACGAGTGTCCTGTTCCAGCCACTGCAGCTGGAGCAGGATGGATATTGCAGAGCTATGAACAGCACAGAGAGGGGCAGACAGGACCATGGGAGGTGTGGAACAACTCCTGGACAGTGGAGGTGCCCACGTGGAAAGCAGACAGGGCTGACAGGAAATATGATAGTAGCCTACAAAATCCCTGCCTCCACGGAGAAGGTATCTTGGGAACAGATTGTTCTTTCCCACACTAGAGGAATTAGGGGGAACCTAATGAGATTATCAGGCAAATGGTTCAAACTAAAAAGTAGGAAACACTTTATCATACAACACATAAGTAAATGGAGACTTACTGCACAACAGTATTGTGGAAGCCAAAAGTATGAACAGGTTCAAAAGGGATTAGAGAAATTAATGAAGAACAGACCTAGTAAGGGCTATTAAAATAATGGTATGGATCCAATCTCTGCCCAACAGGTAAATGAAACAGCACTTACAGCATGCACAGCGTGACTCCACCTCACTAGACATCATAAACACAGTGAAAATGATTGCTGTGATAAAAGCTATCTGGGTAAGAGCATAGGAAACAGGACAAAGCCAGGAACGAGTCCTCCCCTGTGCCCTCCCAGCTTTGGGAAATCAGCTGTTCAGAGACTTTCTCAGCTGCAGGGGTCTGAGAGAGGGCAAAAAGCAGCCGACAGGATGCAGTGTCAGCCAAGGAGGAGGCACAAAAGGTTGGGAACTGCAACCCCAGAGCACTTTCACAGCCCTGCAACTGCTATGTGGGTTCCTCATCTCCATCTCTGCTTTGCAAAACATCATAGATCAAGGGCTGCAGTGCTCAGCCTGCACCGAGGAGACACAAAAGTGCTGGAGCTGACAAGGCCCTGTTGCCCAGCTTGCTTCCTAACCTGGCACTGCACATACCAAGGGCTTTCTTGGAGCTATGATGGGGGTCTCTTACATAATGCTACAGCATGTCTCAAAGGGCCATCCTAAACTGAAGTCCAGCAAATGTTAAAACTTTGTTTTAATATAAATCAAGGATGACTAGATGATTTAGGCAATTGTGGTAGACTAGCTGTATTTCCCAAAGAATTTAAGTAAACCAGCTGGATAGAGTATGAGCATCCTTCTGAAACTTTAAGTTCATTTGTTCAAACTAGAGGAATATCTATCACAGCTTCACTGACAGCACAGGATTCTGAAATAGGAAGATGTATAAATACATTAACTGTTAGACAAGCTGTTTAGAATGACTGGTTTTAAGTAAGATGATTTAGACTGACTGGTTAGCTTGCTGCTCCCTGTCTGTTGTAAGGAAGAGAAAAAGATTTACTGGTCCTGGGGAACACCAGGAGCAACACTCAGGCTTTGCAGAAAGCCAGAGCATCAAACATCTGAATGGAAGAGAATCAATGACAGAAGTCAGGACGTGCTTTGTCATACTCTAACCTTACACATAGTCAGCTCTGGCTCTCCCCATTCACAAGGGACTGATTTCATTTCAGAAGCAAACAGTTAAAATTGCTTGGTCTGACTTTGTAATCTTAATAAATGACAGGCAAGCGAGACTTGTATTTTTATGGAAAGCAGAAACATGGGTAAAAGGTTTGGATTAGGGGAGGTCATCTTGTCCCTTGCTGCTGCTGTTTCTATTCCCACTTGGTTGAAATTGTTGCAGCAGCTGTGCCACCTCAGGTTGTAATTTCAGCACTTCCAACAAACTAAACCGTACTGGGTTGGCCTGTGCTCAGAGAGAAGATTGCTTGTGGAAAATCCAGCCATCACAGGAGGTATATTCTCTCCAAATCTATTCCCTGCGTAAGAGAACAAGGGTTGTCTGTGAACTATAAAGAAATTGCCAGGATTTGAGTGTACTAGACACTGGGACACATTACGGTGAAACAATCATTAGAAACCCTTTCTCGGTTCATAAAAGATGCATTTAGCTAGAGACTGAGGAATCAGTTAAGGCTGGTGGAACAGATCACACCCACATGGACTGTGGCCTACAGATGATGAAAGCAGAAGCTCCTCTTGCTGAGGCAACGTATTTCTGAAAATTATCCGGGCTTTGCACTGCTGCTGGGGCAGCCTGGATTGGGTGAGGGGGGCAATGAGAGGGGCCCCGACAATTCTCAGATGGTCTGACATTGTAGAAGCAGTTCCTTGACACCATCAAAGCCACAAGCATGAAAATTTCTCTCTCTCTGAAGGCTGACTTCTCAGTTTGGCAGCTCCCACAGCATCAAATCTGAACATCCAAAAAATGATTCCTAATGTCTTTCATGCATTAAAAAAAATCAGGTCTTGCTTCTGATCCCTCCTGCCCTCGTGAGTATGTGTCTCAAACAAGGCAAGAGATACTGTAATAGCATTGAGGAAAAAAAAAACAACAAATTACTTCTTTTCTGGAAGCAAGGGGAGGCTCAGCCTCTCAGTGTCTGTGAGAGGGCAGGGGGTCCCAGGTGCTCTGTGTCCACGGGCATCACAGGCCTTGCTGCGCCCAGCAGTGCCGCGCAGGGACAGAGCTGTTGTCCTGAGTTGTGATCAATTATTACGGTTCATAGATCTTGTTGGCAAAGCAGCTGAGGTTTCTGCAATCTCCCCTGTCAGCTGTGCCACAGGCATTTTCAGTCCTACTCTATTTCTAAACAATGCCCTATGAATTACTCCTGGGACATGCTGAGGTGGCTGAAATCCTTTTATAGGGACCAACTGATCATGGATGCTCTTCAGAAAATGAAGAATCCCAGCATCATTTTAAAAGATTGCAAAGTTAAGTGGCTGTCAGTGTCAGAGGAATGCCCAGGCATGTAAATGACAATTTCTTTGATAAAGTGGCCAAGGCACTGTGGCTTTCCAAAAGTCACAAAGCCCGGGCTGTAATTATTAGTAAGATTTGCAATAGCAAAAGGCTTGCTAGAAGCTGCTCAAGCCCTGTCAGTGTTTATAATCAGACCATCCACTCTTTGGCAAAAATTGGATTTCACCTTTTTTTCCTACTTTTGTCTTTTTGTTACTTAAAACACAAAAATGGAGCCATCAAGGACTATCTGCTAAAAAAACCCTCCCAATACCCTTATGCTAAAGACAGGTTTTTAGGAGTAAAAAATTTCCCTTTCTTAAATTAAAGAGCTGAGCAAGAAGGATCATCAATTAAAACCAGAAGTGACCAAAGGGAACAACTACAGTGTGTATCTATATATCAAGCTGAAACAGAGGAAGTTCTACCTCAACACGAGGAAAAGCTTCTTCACTGTGAGGTGAGATAGCACTGGAATGGATTGCCCAGAGAAGTTGTGGAGTCTCCTTCTCTAGAGACTTTCAAGCCCTGCCTGGATCTGTCCCTGTGTGGCCTGACCTGGGTGTTCCTGCACTGGGGTTCCTGCTGATGGGTCTCCAGAGGTCCCTTCCAACACCTAACATTCTATGATTCTACAAAGAAAAAATCAGTACTGCACTGGAGCAGAAATGACAGCTTTGTCATAATAGTCCATCTTCAAGCCCACCTACTGTAGATAAAGTAAAAAAACCCTCACACAAGTCAGATAACAGTACAAGAAGATTTCGCCTTGACCGCGGTTGATCAAATGATTGTCTCCACAGACTGACAGTCTTTCTCATTTTCATGTTAGCAAAACAGTGTGGGTAAACATTGACTTAGAATTGTCTCATCTTCCATTTGATGATGGTTGACTGGAATGTCTCTGCCTATAAAGATAACAGAATTAGTAGCCCATTCGTTAAGCAGTCACGACTTCAATTCGAGCTCCCGTACTATGATTACTTTGCTGTATCTGACAACCTTCCTAGAGCAGAGCAGGCAATATGATGAATGTCTTGCCCAAGTTTGTTCTTTCATCTTCTTCCTGCTAGGACAGCAATGTGTGTGTCTGAGGGGTCCCTTCCAGTCTTGCGTTCTCCCTCTTTTTACCTCAGCAGCATACATGCAAGATCTCAAACTGCAGACAACCAGCTGCTACCAGCTGCTTTGCAATGTTTTCCAGTCAGTGATTTCCTATCAAACCAACAGGATATTTCAAGCAGGTACCAACGGGGCTTGTCTCAGTCCCAGGGCTAGGCAATCTTTTCATTAATTACTCAGAAGGTGAGATAGACAGCATACTACTAAAAACAGCAGTGGGCACTGAGCTGATTAAGTCTGCAAGCAGTTAGAATGTGTACTGGTTTTAGCTGGGAAAAAGCTAATTTTCTTTATAGTAGCTCATGGGGTGCTGTTCTGGATTTGTGGCCACACAAGGGTAATAACACACCCCATTTCAGTTATTGCTGAGCAGTGCTTGCACAGTGTCAAGGCCTCTTCTGTTTCTCGTGCTGCGGGCTGGGGGTGCACAAGCTGTGAAGGGTCACAGCTGGTACAGCTGACCCCAACTGACCAGAGGGATATCCCAGACCAAGCTGACCCCAACTGACCAGAGGGATATCCCAGACCACATGCTGCCATGCCTGGTAATTAAAAGTGGAGGAACTAGGGGGAAAAGGGGACATTTGGAGTGATGACATTTGTCTTCCCAAGTAACTGCTACACATGATGTGGCCTGGCTTTCCTGCAGGTGGCTGAACACCTGCCTGTGGATGGGAAGTAGTGAGTGAACTCCTTGTTTTGCTTTGCTTGCATGTGCAGCTTTTGCTTTACCTATTGCACTGTCTATCTCTATACATGAGTTTTCTCACTTTTACCCTTCCAATTCTCTCCCCCTTCCCACTGTGTCAGGGAGTCACTGAGCTGCTGTGTGAGGCCGTGTGAGCTGCCTGACAATGTTAACCCACAGCAGGAGGATGAACAATGTAGAAGAAATTGGGACAATTCTCCTAAAATGGAGAAATGACTCCAAATCACCATGATGAAATCTGCCAAGCCAAGTATGACATGCCACTGTCAGGAAGAAGAAATCAAAGAGGCCAGCCAACAGCTCTGCAAAAAGTGACAAGGGTGTTACACCAGATCCCAACAAACCGGGCACGAGGCAACACGCTGTCAAAAAAAAGGTGCGCTCCATCTGGACACATTAACAAACATAGAAAGTGCTTATTCCATCCTGTTGGGAACTAACGAGGTCTCAGGAAAACTCTGCTCTAGGGCACCTCTCTTTAAGACCCCAGCAAGGTGAAGACTGCCCAGAAGAGAGTTAAAAGTGTAATCAGAGGTCTATAAAGCATTACCTATGAAGAAAGACTAGGAACTGGGCTCAGTAAGGTTAAAATAAGAGAATTCCTGAGGACTGGCCACATTATTGGTTCTGTAACATGTGGAAAGCTGTCAGGAAAAAGCTGATCAGATGCTCACCTGGAGCAGGACATGAAGAAGCAAGATTCATCTGTAACCATAAAAGATTCAGGAGGGATAATAGGGAATTTTCTGTCCCTAGGAATATGAAGGACAAGAATAGATTGCTCAGAAAAGTTGCTGAATGATCTTCATAGAATGATCTGAAGAGAAGTTAGACAGACATCTGTGGTGGGTAGTAAGCATACGTCTGACTTTCTCATGGCTGGTGAATGGGAACCCATCCCAGTCCTGAGGGGCAACCCTCCTTCCTACCTTCTCTGTGCCACTTTTCCACTTGGCCAGCTGTATCTTCAGGCCAGGGTGCATCTCAGCCTGCTGTATGTGGCTTAGATGTAAAATCTGTCCAGAAAAGTTTTAAAAGCTGGAAAATCAGTTCTCTCTTTTATGTTCTGATCAAAGCCTAGTTTATGCATTTCCCTTGCCAGAGCAGGCACCACTGTGTTGCTGGATCTGACTGACTGACCCCTCCCCGACACCTTTTTCTGTCTCAAAACTTAAGATATGAAGAATAACATGATGTTGTACAGGAGGGAACAGAGATCTCTTAAGTCATCAAAAAAAAAAGCTAGTTCCATTAAAAAATATACCAGTTCTGAACTGATCATGAATTGGGACTAGAAACTACAGTACAGGAAATCTACTTTGCTGCAAAGTAAGTTGGCTGTGGGCTCACATTAAATTACTACTTCTCTTCCCTAGGGCATCTGGTGATGAAGCCCAATGCCAGTCTGCTTCTAGCACGCTGAACACAGTGAGCTCTGAGCAAAGTTTAATATTCCAGCTTCTCCAGTCTTACAGAAACATATCAGTGAATACGAACCACATATATATACAAAAAAGCAAAGCAACAGGTTGAGTTCTGTCTTTATAATTAATTGGTTTTTAAAAGGCTGACTGCTTGACACCCTATATTAATTGATTACAGGCAGCCTGCAGACATAGTGTCTGAAAAGCAACTTGCACATGGTGTACTTTCTGAATTCCTGAGACTGATCTTTTCTCCAGAGGGCATAATATGAGCATTTTTTTTTTCCAGTCCTTCAGAGACCAGCACTGACTCCATGTCTTGACTTGGTCTGAAAGGAATTACTAGATGCTTGAGACATTCAGTCAATAAAATAACAACCCAGACTGATGTTAAAGTGACTTTGCCATTTGGCCAAAAGAAAAGCTGAGGGCTTGTGAACCTTTCTGCTGCAAAAGCAAAATGAAAAATAAACAAAAATACAAAATAAGATAAATATCCCTTTGCTATAACTCGGTTATGCCCCCAAGTTATGTGGTAAAAAACGAAACATGCCATAGATATCTGTTGTCTGTTACAACTTGCTGTTCCTACAGTACTAATGTTTGTCAGAAACTGTAAGTTCATTTAGTTTCTGGAATTCTTTTAACAGAGCTTACTGAAGTATTTCTGCATTGATGCTGGATATTTTAATCTGCCTAGTATGCATAACTACAGAGAAAAATCCCAGCACCTGTGTGGCTGAAAAAAAGTTGGTTATAGCCAATTTTCCCAGGGAAGTTCAGACTTTGTCTCCATAAAACAACTGCATTGGCACTGGAGATACAAGTATCTCAGTGAATGATCTCTTTTGCCTCTTGATGGTTTAAGACTCACTGGCTTGTGAACCTGTAACTGGAAAACCACTGAGGAAAGAAAATGAGTCCTGGACACGTAAGAGGCCAAGATGCCACCAACTCTGACACATTGCAAGTTTTTTCATTGTTTTCAAGGCATCCAGCTTCTTACTGTGGTTTTATGCTGGAATGGTTTCAACCTGCATGCCTTTCTTCCTGGGAGTGGTGGGGCAGTGGCAGCCCCGTGTCAGCTCTGTGTGTTACTGCTCCAAGGCAGAAAGTGGAAGACAGGGATAGGCCCCCAGCATTTTCACTCTGCTTTTTTAACCTGTGCCTGGAATTTGGGAGCTTGATGTTATGAGAGAATGAGGGATTGAACCATGTTCTTCAGGAAGCCGGCAGGGAGAGGGTAGAAGCTGTGATGGGATTCTCAGTGGCAGAGTTGTGTGGTCTGGGGTGGGGTTTGGCCCCTATGATCTCTCAACAGCCGGAAGGTGTCAACGTCTCCCATCGATAGCACAAAAATGCTTACATTTCACCCGACTAATCCATGGAGATGCTTGCCATAACCTCCCACAGCCTGGCCCCATCCAGCCATCTGGTCCTGCGTGATTCCTTCTGCAGGCAGGGGAATGCCATGGGAATGCCAGTGCTGGGATGCTCACACGCAGACATGCGCACGTGTTCGCGCGCACACGCCTCCAGCCTTCTGCTTCCAGCGCTCCTTCGCATGCTCTTTTTTTCTGACAGTTTTACTTTCTTCCCCAAGCAGCACTAAAGATTTAGGAAAAGCCCGTGGGTCCCCTGTGTTATAAAATCAGGGCTCTACAGGTGCCAGAAGAATGCTGTGCCTTGGCATCCAAACAGCTTCGTCTCCACTTAGTAGATAAACTGAATTTCCTCTTAAAATAAAGCAAAATCCATCTTCTCTTCTTTCCCTGGATCTGCTTCCCCTTATGGCTGCAGAATGCAGCACAGAACTGCTCAAAACAGTGTTAGACAAATCCACTGCGGGCACTTGAGAAATCCTGTGACAGTGCTATGAGGCAGATAAGCAGAGGTGGGGGGAGAGGAAAGAGAAGAGGAATAGCTTTCGGAGACTGCTTGGCAGCAAAGTCAACGCTTGAAATATCTGTGGGGAGTTTGAAAGCATTTCCTAACATCAAAAATGTGAAGAAGAAAAAGAAATTTTGATCAATGGCTTATTGCCCTTGATCTAAGCAAAAGAATTCTAGCCAGTCAGAAAAAAAAAAAAAAACAGAAATCTGTTTTATTGTAAAGCTGAAGTTTTCTGTGTTTTGACAGCTGGGGTTCATGCTTTTGGCTGGGTTATTTGCCAACCTTAAAATATTCATCAGTAAGTTGCCAGGTTTTTGTCCTTTCAAACTGAACTCTGACAATGAAGGAGAAGGTGCTGAAGAGATCTTAAGCATGAGTACTCTGCCCTAAAACAGAACTTTGTGGCCTGAATTCACATGACCAGAAAAAGAGGTTTCCACTCCCTGGACAAGTTTCTGGTGAATCACTTGCTGGTCACAGAGCCAAGATTCACTTTCTGGAGCATGGGAAGCAGTGGCTCATTTGTGATGAAGACAGGCCCCTTGCCTTTTTGAGAGGAAATGGATTAACAGTATGACTTCTGTGCACAAGTCTTGACAGAAGTGGACTAAAATATCCCAGATTAAAGGATTATTGAGGAACAAACTGGAACACATGTTAAACTAAAAAGACAAATCTGACTGAAAATGACTGGCAAGATGTTGGGTGTTGGTGGCTCCAGGATCAACTCAGATGTCTTGCAGAGTAGTCAAGCAAATTAGTGTCACAGAACTTACTCTTTATCTTTTTCATGCAAGCCTTTACATTGCTATTCTAATGTCACTTCCTTTTAATGCTTTCTATAGTTTGATTCAATTATTCTAAGAATTCAAACAGTCCTCTTCTGCTCTTGTGTAATTTGTTCATTCTTATGCCTTGCACTGCTTTCACTGAGTTGCTACTGTTCCATTTCATACCTGTACAACTTGGCTTTTTTTAGGTGAAGTGGTTAAAAAGCAAAAAATATTAAGTATCTGCTAGGAACACTGAATTCCTCTTCCAAAGATTCAGGGCCAGTCATATTAACTTTGTATCTGAAAAAAATTTACTTTCATCAGCTCTGTTCTTAGCTTCCTTTACTCATCCCGGGGTGACCACTATTTTTATCATGTCATTTTATATCTACAAAGTCCTTGTAAGAGCTCAGCAATTCACTCTTGAGACTGATCTTCCATTTTCTGGATAAGAAACTAAATTTCTTTAGTGGATGAAGTGATAACAAACCCTTCTCGCTCAGAGACAAGTTAATATGAAAAGAAGCTGCAATGCAGAGACTAACACACAGTAAGTGAAGACTGAAGGTGCACTATCATGTAGGATCAGGTCCTCCAAGCAGTTTCAGTTCTACCAACTGAAAGCTTAAACAGACAGCTGAAATGGGAGCTGTGGTTGAAGAGCATCTCAGAGTTTACAAAGACAAATGTTCAAAGGGCCTTTGATCTAGTCTCCAACTCTTTGTAAAGCCAGGGTTGGTGACTAAGCATCTGCACTGAGGGATGTTCTCTGGTGGGACCAGGCACGGGTCTGCAAATTAGGGGAAGACAGAGGAAGGCACTGGCAGAAAAGAGGACTAGTGGAGAAGGAAGTCTCTCTGGTCATGTCTACACTGGCATATAAAACAAGGCCAGGATTTGGCATCAAACCCTGGTCTGCATCCGTTACCCACTGTCGGTTTGTCTTACATCAACCAGCACTCTCCCAGGACAACACATGGGCATGGTTTGGGCCACACCACCTACCAGAACCATTCTCAATGAACAGTCTGGATGCAGTCACCCCATTTTGGGTGGATAAGAAAGCTTAGAAGTGTGGATGCAAGTCATGCAAGGACACTTGCAGGGCCAGAACCCGGGGCTTTGTTTGTTCTATTTCGTAATGTAGTCCTTGATATCAGGATCATGCCAAACACACTGTATCGTGTGGGGACTGCCGCCGCTATTTTGAGCAGGATGGATATTTGAGAAAGTGAGTGAGACTGGTAAGGATAGATGTTTACTGATTCAATCTTCACATGTAGAACTGTTGGTGCGTGTTCAAAGTAATTTTCTGAAGATATGTCTCTTGTTATCTTCACATCAGCGAACAGCAGTCCAGTGTACTTTTCTATTTGTTGTGACTTGCTTATCCAGATCCTCTATATATTCCAGGGACACTGATACTAAATATAAAACTGCAAACAGATTTGTTCTCTCAGCACACTTCTAAGAAACATTTAATTTTACATTGCCAATTTTCAAATATTTCTATCTACTCTGGCTGGGTAAACCTGCAAGGAACTGGTGTGATTCAGAAATGAAGGAATGGCTCACTTGCTAGTGCTACCTCTTATTTTTGTCTTTAGCAGCTATAAGGTCAGACATTTTGGAAGAGTTTAATCAAAATCCTCATCAAAAGCCAAATGAGTGGATTTTAAAGAAAGTTTAATTGCAGTGGTCAAACCACCCAGCATGATTTCCTTGATTTGATTAACGTACTGAAGAGCACGTTTAATGAGAAATGCATTAATTCAAACAAGTGGTTTTATTAGAGGTATTAAGCATCAACCCAGATTATGTACAGTTGAAATTATTATAGAAAAAATTGACTGAGGTCAATGTAGTAGTCATGCCATAATTACAGCTCTAACCTGCCAGTTGTACTTGGGCAGTTCTCATCATGACTGAAAAGACAGGGTCCCCATTTTAAAAAGTCCCCAAACCAAGGTTTTAGGTCCATTCCACAGCTAGGATCTCCATCCCTTTGTTCAGATGTCCAGAAGATTGGGGAACTGGGATTGAATTCTCTGATTTCCAGGTGTTTACACATGCAGTTATTATTACCAAATGATCAAGTGAGAGCTCAAAGGATATCACCTCAAAAGAAATGTTCTCTATTTTCTCTGTTTTACCTCCCTCCTGTCCCTGTGATGTAAACACTTTGGGACACTCTTGTAACAAACCTGGAATAGGGGAGGAATTATGTCACTCCTGTAGGTTCCACCCTACCGTGGTGTGAGCTGCCTTTCCTGCTGCTTTGTACTGTGTCTGTATAGCACTGACACAGCTTTGACTTTCAAGTGCTCTACTTCTAAGCCTCCTTGGTTGCCTGAATACTTTTTGAGCACTGTTGCGTGGTGGATTTAAGCACTATCTATTGCTCAATCTCCCATCAGCTATCACCAGCAACTGGAAAAGGAAAGCAGCTTTGAAACTGTTCCCTAAGCAAACAGGAGGCTGGTCAAGTTGCTGAGAAGCAGAGCATAAACCCAGTTGCAGGTAAGTTCCCCTGGGGGTAGGTGCACACTGACATGTGAAGACCGCTTTGGAGGCCGTATTTTACCTCCTGATCAAGTTAGCAGGATTATGAGTGTAAGACACTGCATTATTAGGGTGCCTAAATGAATGTAGGTGCCAAGGTTTGCCCACAGATTTGGAAGTCTGGATCAAGACCTTCAAGACCTTCAAGAAATAAGCTGAAGTAGAGACCTAGAGATGTCAACAAGTAGACCTAAGGATTTTATTTTGCTATATTAATAGAAAGATGAGTAAGAAAACCATTCCTGCTGAGCTGAAAACAACAATCCTTAGGATTATTTCTGCCCCTTGCCTTTAAACCACAAGGAAACAAGAGTGAAAACTGGAATTGGAGTCACTTGGTTGTAGAGAAATCTTGGGATGTGCTTATATCTGACTGCTGTACACCAACACAAACCCATGATACTGGCATATAAACATCTGCACAAATGAAAGCATTAACAACCTCATCAGTACACTCAACAAAGCTGTTTCTGAGGCAAAGAAAACTCTGTCTTGGAACAAGCAACCCAAAATAGCATATACAGACTCGCGGCTGCCCCCTGATGTCACATTTGGTACCCCTGAATGAAGTCTAGGTGGGAAATCATAAAACATAAATTGGTAGAAGATTCTATCTGAAAAGACTTTTTCCCACTATCTCCCAGCCCAGCCTTCAAGCAGCCAACCAACCTTGCTAAACTTGTCATCTAAAAAAACATTCCCAAGGACCAAGATATCTGACTATATCAGTGATAAATGCAAAAATTGCAATTTGTCATCATAGCCCTCGCAGGAAACATCTTCCACAATAGAACTGTGAAAACCAATGTCCATTCCCAAATGCAAACTACTTCTTCCTATGCGCCGTGTGCCCTCTGTACCGTAGTGAACTCATAGTGACAATCAGGGTGTGAATGTAAAGCATGGTTATTAGCAAGAGAATATTTCCCCAAACCAGCCCTACTCCCTCTGATCATTCAGCCCTCATCCTCAAGATAATCCTACAAAAGAAACTGGAAAGACTAAAATGGGATTAAAATTAATAATTTGGTGAGACATCAAAAATTGTTGATTCCAACAACACTGCTGATTTTAGGGCAGTTATAACTCAGTTATAACTAACCAATCTCAGTTTTTCAGGAGATAATTACATGTGCATTTCTTCTCTCCCGTGTTCAGTAGAGCTGAAGACCTTATTACCGCTCTTTTTATTAACATCCCTTCTGTTCCTTTCATCTCAAAGTACCTGACTGATTAATATAATGAAACTGAACTCAGATAAATTGCTTCGATCTTTTGCTTATCTGGCAGTTTGTTAGTTATGGCCCTGCTTCCATTTTTTGCCCCTTGGACTTGTCTGTCATTTTTTCCTATCTGGTGTACCAACAGCAGACACTGCCTCGCTCCACAGATTTCTTTTGAGTGTTATGACTGTTCCCTATTTATCAAAAAATTTGCTTAACCAGCCTTCACTCTGGAAATATCAAACATGGCTCCAGATACAGCTCCAGTTCTGACTCACAGATTCCTTTTTGAATAGTTATTTAGTTTTTAGTTTGGCATTATCCAAGCCTTCAATTTCTTCAAAGAAATATTTGGGCTGATGTAAATAGTATGAATACAACTGGCCAAACATCAGTCACTACTTCTAAAAGGAGAGGAAGCATTGTTAACTCAGATCTTTCTAAACTGGAGGTGAAATATGACATGCAGGAGATTCAGGAATAGATTGTTCAACACAGGGCAGTTATGCACCACACAATCCAGCCAGAGATGAAAACTTTTATTATAGCTTCTCTCTGACGCCTCCTAGGTACTGAATTAGTCTTTGTCAACGCTCATTGAAATGATGTAGTATGTTATTTGCTTCCCTCCTTCATCCATGGAGCTCAAAACTCTCATAACTTTACTTCCCTGCATCCAGATTCAGTAACTTAAACCTGTAACAGCTTGGGAAAGGTTAACCAGTACCTTAGAAAGAGACTCAGTATCATTTTGCCTGTGACATTTCAGTGTGCAGTCCCTCACAAATTAAAATATATGGAGCTATTGAATAGGATGATATGCTTTAGGAAGTATTAAATAATACAGTACACCAAACTCTGAGGTAGTCTGCAGATCTACCACCTTCTGCCAAAGACCATGCACTTCCTCAGGCTTGCAGGAGTAGCGGGTGTTGTTCTGCTCACCCAGTATGCGGTCCTTGATGCAGGTTTGGAAGTCATTCATTGTAAAATAGTACCTAAATTTTGCATCCAGGGCAGAAGTTCTACACCCTTCTTTCACTTGAAAGGCACTCAGAGAAAATTCAAGACAAGATTAAGGAAAGGATTTTAAACCTTGTATTCCTTATCTAGTGAAAACTAGGGGTCATCTGTGACCCTGACCATACACGAGACATGCTACTTCAGCATTGCTATGTACAAAGTAAATGTTTATGCCACATGTGCCTGTCACCACAGGAAAGCTTGGGGATTCTCTGGAAATGACATTTTGGAGTTTCAAAGGAAAAGGAGACCCCCCACATCTCTTCCTCCTTCCTATCCAGATAACAAACCAGGATCTTACTTCCAGCTGGCAGTTTGTAACAGTAGGTTCTGATGGGCAGTATGGAGATAACCCTCAGCATTTATAAATGGGAACCTCTAACACAGTGTAAACATTTCATAGAATCATCAAACTGTAGGGGTTGGAAGGGACCTCTGGAAATCATCAGGAGGAACCTCTCTGCCAGTGCAGGAACACCCAGGTCAGGCCACACAGGAACAGATCCAGACAGGTCTTTAAAGTCTCTAGAGAAGGAGACTCCACAACCTCTCTGGGCAGCTTGTTCCAGGCTCTGTCACTCTCACAGTAAAGAAATATTTCCTTGCGGTGAGGCGAATCTTCCTGTGTTTCACCTTGCCACCACTACCTATCATCTATCACAGGGCACAACTAAAAAGAGACTGGTCTCTTCTAATTGACACCCACCTTTCAGATATTTGGTAAAAGCAAAACACTTGCCAAGAACCTCAAAGTCTGTGTACTTAAAGTAGCTCTCCATGCTGGATTTCCTTAGCAAGGTGCACAAGAGACGGGCACTCAGCTGTCACTCCTAATACAGGCTCTATGAGATTGAACCTACAGTACCTATGTCCCAATGAGCTGCATTAAATTCTGTTCTCCCTATTTGTCTGTGACACTGCAGTGAAAGTTTCTGCAAGAAACAGAGATGTTTCTGGAGCAGTAAAATAGTTCTTGCTACTCATAAGCCAGTGTTTTACTGAGCCTGTGGCACCTGCCCTGGGCTGGTAGCACCATCAGTGTCTAGTGAGCTTCTGACTTGGCCATGCAGTATGGATGACCAAGAGCCCACTATAACATCTTTCTGTGCCATGGCAAAATTGCAGATCCAGGTGCAAAACATTGGAAGAAAGACACAAAATCATCCCATTAGTGGCTCAGTCTCCTATCTCACCCACAAGCAAGTTCCACGAGAGCAGCACTGGGGATGGTGGGGAGGAAAGAATGAAGCAGGAAAATAATGTAAGCATGGCAGTGGTCCNCCTGTTAAGTGTTTTCATCTGAATCCCAGGCTGCAAAAGGCCTGTCTACAGTCGCCAAAATGGCTGTATGTCCCTAGTGATGTGACTGGGGAACAGCCTGACCACCTCTGCCCATGCTTGGAAATAAATAGCAAGCTTACTGTGTTTTCAAAATACCGTATCTTGTTCCAGATGAGC
>VWZY01009509.1:49883-65967 GCA_013399075.1 Chloroceryle aenea
GGTGAGGCCGGACGGCTGCTGCTGGCAGACGGGAGGGCGAGCTGGGTGTCCGCAGGGGCGAGACCGTGGCGGTGGGTCGCTCCGGGGCTGGCATCGGGGGGTGAGCTGCGGAGGGAGGACAGAGCACAGTTAAGACTGCCATGCACTGCCAAACCTGGCCCTTCAGTGGCCACCGATGCCANTTGAACCTTCAGGACCCCTTCCTAACCTGGTATGTTTTGGAGCAATACAACACGGGACCTAGAGGGTTAGCCCAGCCAATCCACACCAGCCTCTCAGCCGGCTATTACAAAGGAAGGTGTCTTGCTTCAGCCCTAACAAAATGATCAACAGCACATCACTGTGCTGCACAAGATAAATTAAGCAGAAATCCACCGGAGGATTTCTAAACTCAGCCTCATCTCTGCCAGCAAAGTCCCTAAGGGGCTATGCAGTGCCTTTTAGTCCTGCTGCTGCTGCTGAGCCAATCCTGCCTGCGAGGACCAGGAATCGGGAACTAGCGTTCGGCTGTTTAACAGTGACCATGACACACTGCTGACCACGTCAGTTCTCCAGGGATTCAGGAGCCTGTTGCATGCCTCATGTTGCAAAAATTGTGACAGTGCTCCAGGTGCATTTCCACAACAATGTTGCCTTTGACTTCCAGGTTGGTTGATTGCTTAGGGGTAACCTACATAGGGCTCTGCTGCAAGTATGCACAGATCAAAAGCTGAGCCCACATTCAAACATTCCCTCACTTAAATGATTCAACAGTAGGACTGGCTGGAAAGTGGCTATTCCACAAATGATTTCAAGGTTTCATAATCTGGTTTATCTCCGTCTCAGTGCAAAATTTGAACCTTTGAACATTTTTCTGAGCACAGCCTCCTTACCCACCCCACAATACCTCTATTCTGATCAGGGCATTCACCTGAGATGTAAAAAAATAGGATTTGGTCACTGCACTATTCTCCTCTGCAGGGTACAACTCTGGCCAGCTGTCTAGTCCCTTTGCAACCTGAGCCAGGACATCTTGTCTGGTTGAACTACGTCCATTCCTGACAAAAAGCTTCGAGTCCAACAAATCAGCTTTTCTTTGAACAAGAAGCATTTTTGTGGAAAATTTCTGACCCTCTCTGACCTGTGGTTTTCTTACAAACTCATCCGAAGGATACATTTTTTTACACAGGACCAGCTGAAGTTCACTCAATCTGTAACTAAACAACAATGCTAGGACAACTCAAACCGCTCTTTTCTATTTCCGTGATTAACAGAGGCACACATTACCAGGGACTGAAACGATAAGGAGTGTCATTAATCATACTCACTACACCAGCTGAGCACTCCTGCCAGGAGGGAATTTCATTCCCCAGCTTTATGCCCTATTATCTGAAGCGATACTGAACATGATGGGCCAGTGATCATCAGATTAGCACCTCCAAAGTTTACATTATTCTCCTTCATGGTAACTCCTTGACCCTATCACATAATTTTTTTATTGATGTTGCTTATAGCAAATCAAACAACCAACCTATCATTAACCAGTTTTGAACTTGATGTGATTTTACGAAGTAGCATGAGGAAGGGCCTAAAAATTGTTATTACAGACACCTTCAGGACTATTACCATGGAGTTACCATTTCCCCCTCCCTGGATTACTAAAAACATACACTGGAAAGTGTGGTTCCCTTCCAGAGAGCCAGACGGGGCACCACTGATTAAGTCATTCCCTCCTGATTTTCCATTTTGGAACCTTGTGTGATGAGCCACCATTGCTGCCCGAAATCTAATTTTCCAGGATGGTTAAGCTCACAGGGTCAAGGTTTTAAACTACTGGTTGTAGGGAACAATGGCATTTCTAAATTTAAGGGAAAAGCACAGTAAGGGAATTTCACTGCGTGTACCTGGATGCAGATGACTGATTTGATAATTAGGTACTTTACTTCCTCCATATAGGAGTTGATGTTTCCAGACACAAAGGAAACAGAAAACATGAGGATCAGTAAAATAAATGCCCTAAGAAAACTCTTGAGCAAGAGCTCTCACATTTTATTTTTTTAATTTCATCTGCTTAACTGTTACAATGCTCTGGGATCTCTGGATCTGGACTGTGCTGAATCAAACATGCTATTAATTAGCAATCCTCACTCAAGGCTATTTTTGTTCTAAACCACTCATATTTCATTTTGGGTGTATTCCTACATTAGTGGCCTTGTGCAAAATTGATTTGTTACTCATGTATACTGCAAGCCAACAGAAA
This sequence comes from Chloroceryle aenea, assembly GCA_013399075.1. Lineage (NCBI taxonomy): Eukaryota > Metazoa > Chordata > Aves > Coraciiformes > Cerylidae > Chloroceryle > Chloroceryle aenea. Next base: position 52,123 of record VWZY01009509.1, read on the forward strand.
CATGATTTGAATGCTCTGCCAGCTTGCCTTGCTTGGAAAGCTTTTCCAAAAGTCAGTGTACATTGCTCTGTCCTGTAGGACCAGAGAGACCTTTTGGGGGGCTCTGGTCCAAAAGATACTGGTGAAGATACCCATTATGGAGAAAAATGCTAATAATCATGAAAAATTTCTTTTATTTATTCTGACAAAGGTTCATTTGATTAAAACAGCAACCTTCTGGAAGGGATGGAGAACTCCCTGCTTAGGAGGTGTTGGAGCAGCTCTGTGGTCCCTGCCTGCCAACTCCTTGTCACTTTAAGATGTCAGAGGGACCTGGAGGAGCAATCTTCCATCAGGAAAGCTGCTGGAGCTGTAGCACAGCAGCACTGTGGAAGGAAGGCGTGGGGCATGCCAGGTGCATGAGGCAAAATGACCCATCACCTCAGTTTTGGGGGAGTCCATCTGCTTGTTGGCATGGGCACAGGAGGCACTAGGAGCATCCAAATGCTTCCCGAGAGCCTTGCCCAAGAGGGGACATTTCTCCCTTTGCACTGTGGGAACAGAAGGGCTTTTGGAAGGGTGTGACTTGAAAGTAAAGCAGCACTTTCTGAACTAGACAAAAAGAGGATAAATGGATTATTCCCTAGTGTGACACAGATGCTGTGTAAAGTCCTGCCACTGTTTGTTGAGTCTGCACCGTTTGAGATGCAGATTCACATGTAGTTGATTACATTTTCATCCCTTTGGTCTGGACTGTGTAGGAGGTGAGATTAGATGGTCCTAATTGTGCCTTCTGGCTTCAAAAGGTATGAATCCATGACTTACACCGCAGTGTATCTCTCAATTGTGCCTGCATTTTTGTGTCTAAGACCTCAGTTTTCAGCAGGCACAGTCCTTACTGATCTGTCTTTGTAAACAAAATGGCTCACATCCCTATAAAACAGAAGAAACAAAATGTTTTAAATTTTGCTATAAAGTTCCCCCACAGGATTTACTTTTACTTCATTCAACATTAAAGCTGTTTAGTATTAGGGAAAGGGGAATAAATTGTACTCTAGAAAATTATTCTGTTCATCAGAAAGGGAGCCTAGAAAGAACAGAGGCCCCCTGGTGTGAGAAGTTCTTATTATTTCAAAAAGGTGGCAGTATTTTTCAGATCTTTTGCTTTATCACTAACACCGGGTCCTGTTCTGCCTAATAAATATCTTTCATCCCTGAAGCCCAGCGAAATGCTTCTTAATTTTAAGTCATATATTACTTGCTCTGCGATAAGGGCAGTATTTTTCCATCAGCAAGCCAACCGGATTCAGAACTGTTAATCTCCTCAGTATGCAGGGTGCTTGCTTTCACTCAGATAAATTGTATAAATATTTGTAAACACTATAATCTATTTCAGCTGTAGCAACAGAACAATCTGATAAACACAACGTGGTTCCCAGAGATCAATAGAAGCCCATAAATATTACAAGCAAATAAACCATACTCTATTCCGCACTGACTGAACTGTGACTGAAACGAGAAGGAAAGCTGCAGGGACAGAGAGATTCAAGAGGCTTGTGCTGAGGGGGTAGGACATCAATCCCGCCGAGACGGGGCGAGAGGCACCGGCGGGTGTGCACGTACCCATCTGCATGGCACTGCGGGCCTGGCTGGCTGGCTGCTGAGCCGAGTACCTCAAGCAGTTATTCAGCTGTGGAGAGGCCGCCTGTAGCTGGGGATGTGTCTGAGGAGCAGTGATAGGAACAACCGGTCTGACACCCGTGGTGGAGTTGGCGTGACCAGTCCCGATGGGGTGGATGGCTCCTGGGGCTCCTTTCGTTGCTGGAGCTCCCCCGGCTCCACTGTTCCTGGGCTGCCCAGCGCCCACTGGCACCCTGCGTGGAGAGAAGGCACAGTGTAAGCACCCCGATACCCAGCCACAATGCTGGTAAGTACCCTGGGTTACACAGGGTGTTCAACATGATACCCTCTCAGGTGTTAAAGCAGACTGAGATGTAAATGTATATCTTTATAGGACAAAGTCCTAAGCATGCTGGAAGATATTTTCACTCCTTTTCTCCTATGGGAAAACGTGCAGGGTAAAAATGGAAAAGATAATTTTCCTCATCACTTTTTTTCTTAAGCTACATTTCTGACTGAATAGTCTCTAGTAAAATCACAGATCTGAACACAGAAGAAATGGATATCTCCCAAATGTCATTTTGCGTGCCATAGGCTATTTTACAGGCACTAATGGAGTGATAATTAAAACAGTCAGAGATCTTTTCTTAGGACCAAACCTGCATACAGCCCCACAGGGAGAAGAAAAGATGGATAACACCAAATATGTGCATGGCTGCTGAAGGGGATTGAAAAGCAGCAGAGCTGGCAGGGCTTGCCTTGTCTGAGCACTTACCCTACCAATGTAACCAGCCTAGCAAATGCAAAAGGGAAGGGAATGCCACCCGACCTTACTGAAAACAAAATCTGAACAACAATCAACCCTTCTTTCACCACTCTCTTAAACTGTATGTATAGTTTACATTTCATCTGAGTGGCTGGGTGGACCTCAGAGGGAAGGAACAAGGCTCTTTCTCCTATGCAAGAAGTTCAGCCTAGAGCAGGTCTTGGTCCTCTTACCCCAGAGCTAGAAACTCTCTGACTGGGGCAGGAGGACACTGAGTAGGACAAGATGCCAATGGACAAATTGCCCAGCAGCTCTTTCTCTGAGATTTTTTTACTTAGGTTCTTGAGTAATTTCCTTTCCCAGCAGTTGATGTCACGAAACAGGGGATCATTTTTTGCCATTCTCTCCTAGGCTGGTCCATGTGCCAATGTCCTCCTCCAGGAAAGGACCGCAGAGGACATGTCATGCAGAACAAAGTGGTGTGGAGGAAACAGAAAGGAGAGAGTGCAGGGGGGTAGCAGGGGAGGAGAGGACAACGGAAATGGTACAAGACCAGCCTATGGGGGATGGTATTGGGAGAGCTTTCTGGGGTCCCAAAATTGGTGTGTAGGAACACAGAGAGGAGAAAGAAGGACTATGCTGAACAATCTGGTCTGATTCAGAGGACAAGACAGAAGAAGCAACCCTAAGAAAACAGTGTAAAGGGGAAGAGACAAAAGAATTAAATTCTGATAGAAAGACCAAAACACAGTCTGGAAAATATGGTCCAAAAGTGCAAAAAGTATCCACCCTCTCTGCCCAATCCCTCCTCCCTCTAGTATCACAGGAGGGAAAACAGCACTGCAGTGTCATGGACTTGACTCATGTTACGGTGCAAGGTCCAAATCCAGCTGATTTGGGGTTTTTTACCTATTTTTTTTTTTTTTTTTAAATCAGCCTCCAGGTAGCAAAATCTGGCAATCCCATCAGATGGAAATCTTGACTGTCTATCATCTGCTGCAAATAGCTGGCAGGGTAGCAGCAGAGTTCAGCTGGAGCTGCCTTGGCCATCTGCACTAGATTGAGTTTGCCAGGAAAGTACACCTAAAAGAGAGCTGTGTTTGGGCAAAAACACATCACCAGGTACAGAAACTATCTGTGACTCCCACAGAGCTGGAGAGATGCTGGATGTGGCAAATTTTGTCTGCTGCCCTGCGTCTGCCTGTCTGTCCATCTAAAAGGTCTTGTCCTTTTCCCACCATGCTCTGCTCACAGGTATGCTTTGGCAGCTTATAAATCTAGTTCAGTGCTGCTGAATTCACAGGCAACTTCTTTTTCTTAGGTTTTGTAGGGAGTGGCAGAAAACCATGTATGAATCTAATCCTCTGCTTTGCTGTCAAAGGAGAACAAAGTGAGTTGAAAGTGCAGCAAATAGGAGATTTTGTTGCTATCAGATTTTTCTTGCTGTTCTCACTGAGGGTGATTTACACAGGAACTTAATTAGCTCACGGGATCATAAATACAGCCATAAAGCTGCTTTCAGGTTCTGTGGAAAGCACTTTTGCCCTCTAGCACTTCTCTCTGTCTTGTTCTAGCTGTGACATGCTGCATTTAATAAAGTCTTGCTGATTCAGATCACCACTTCTTCAGCACAAACTTCTTTACTAATTAAGAGCTAAAAAGGCAAGGAGTGAAGGCATCCAAGGCACTCTTTAAATCAGGTAAATACATTTAGGTTCATAAAAAGTGACAAACCCAGGAATTAATGTGAGTTCTATATTGAAATGCAATATTAGGACTGTCAGTAGGCTTAGTTACTGTCTTCTAATCGACTCTTAACTTTTGGTCTTTCTCAGTCCACATATTATGAACTTGACATAACTGAAGATGGAACAAACTTGGATCAATTTTTCAAGATCAGCACTGAGTTGTGAGGTGCTTTTCCCTGGGAGGACTGGAGGATGGTGGAGACTGTGTGCATGTGGGAGGAGAGGCTGAGAGCGTATGAGAAGGAGTGAGTTTGGTTTGGAAACGCACGGTTGCTCTGAAAGAGATACAGGCATACACATGGCAACATTCACCTTCAAGGAGCATGTGGGGCAAAACAGTCTGTGACAAGCTGATGAACCTTGTCCTCAAGTTGCAGACTATTTCAGAGTGGGCTCCAGATCAGAAACAACATTATATTTGGTCTTCTCCAACACTGAATTTTGACAAATGGCATCCCTCCCAAAACTTCCTTTTTTCATCTTCTGCAACTGAGACAGAAGTAGCTAAACTCATAAAATTTACTAAATTCTCCCACCACTTCTGAATTTTAATGGTTGAAACATAGTACAGACCCAAACAAGCCAAGAACTTTGATTTAAGAAAAACATAATCTACACGAGCTACTGAAAAGCAAGACACAAGCAGCTCTTCTTTTGTTTATCCCTGTTACATGTCCAGTGTTTTACAATAAAAAGTTCATTAGCCAATAGATTATTACAACCAGAAAAAACCTCAATTCAATTCACCAGACTTTGTAAAGTCAGAGACTGTAAATGTCATAATCTAACACAACTAGTGAAGTATTCTGAGAACACGGCTAACTCCCAACAGTACCAGCAGCAAGTTTTATCACCCATGTCCACAATGCCACCAGAAAATTTCTGGAATGTGAACGTGATTTAAAAGCAGAGCTATGTTATTCACAGAGTCCTCCAGATGCAGAGCCACTCTCAGCCCCAGCTCAGACATACCCACCTTGGCCAGTGCTCCTCACCTTGAAACGGGTGTCACGTAGTTGCCCGGGAAGACGCCGGACATCCCACTTCTCAGAGATGTCCCCTTGAACCAGCCATCCTGGCACTTCTCAATCACCCGGTACATCTCACCTTTGCGGAGCTCCAGCTCATCATTCTTCTGAGGCTTGTAGGCATACAGGGCTAGGTAGCTGCAGGGAAAGGTCACACAAGAAGAAGAAAGCACACAGCTGATGTCAGACACCTCCTGTCCCTCTGACTCCAGTGTCAAAGAGCAGAAAGTGAGCAAAACCACTGCTCAGAGCTGGTGGTTAAAAAAGGACATTGTTACAGTCCACCAAACAAGGAACAGCAGAGACAGCTGGATGCGAAAACAGTAAAGGAATAACAAATCAGATTAAAGGGAGAGGGTAATTTAGAAATCCATGGGACATACTTCTCACTCAAGGCATGACCAAAGCAAAACAATGCCACAAAGCAGCACGGAAGTTAAGGACTTAGCAGCAGTTTCAGAAGGACAAGGCAGTTACAGAGTAACCAGGACTCGAGTAGGAAGGCTTTGTAAAGCTTAACATCTGGATGAAATCATATCCATACACTTCAGGGTGGGAGCCACCTCTACTGTGGATTTTCAGAAGAAGCTTTTCTTATGAGTAGACTGCTTCAAAAACATTTAAGGCAGCTTTTCTTGAAGCTCTCTCACTGGTATTTATGCTGGCCAGTTACAGGAACAACACACCAAACTGATCAGATCTGTTATGGTAATTCTTGCATTGTGTGGGTAAACCAAAAAATGACAGAGGGCCAAATTCTGCAAGGGGATTTTTACTTGAGTAAATGAAGTGGTAGAATTTGGCTTTGGATGTTTTGCATGCAAGTATTTTAATAAATCTTTAACAGAGGACCCAATATGTAGAACTTCTTATTTATTTAATTACACTTTTATTTATTCCCTTTGTTTTGAGTCTTTCTTTTTATCTCTGGTTTGTTCTTCCGTTACTACTTCAGGGATGTGTCTAACGTTGTGAAATGACTACAACTGAAAGTCCCTGAAGATACTCTCTCTGTATAGAGAGATCCTTGTTGAAAATTAAGAATGATTGCTCACACTGTGGGGAATATTGGAAAGTCAGGCTAGGATAGCAAGAGTGCACACACAGAACAACACTTCCTTTGTAAATACCCTTTTTTTTTCATACTGTCACCTTTCTACAAATGCAAAATGGGATTTCTGGTAATTCTGATCAAGGTTGTGCCTTCCTTAGGTGTTTTTTTTTAATTTGTGCTTTACAGGCAGTGCAGCCAGATTAGGACAAATGGGGAAACTTACAGAAAGTACACGCTACAGTGTGCAGCAGAATGCTCTTAGGCTTGGGGGTGGGTGAGAAGAGGCTGGCTGCCCACCTTACAGCAACGAACAAGAGAAATAATGCAAACTAGAACTATTGTGATTGTAGACTCGCAGACAATAAAGATGATCCATGGCTTTTTACTTCTGTTCTCCAGGAAATATAATTGAAGAATAAATCCTGTTAGTCTTCTTGATTCTACTCCTTTATGGTGCCAGTATATTTCCTTATTTTTTTTTTTCTGAAGGCAGTAAATAAACAGCAGTAATGAGCAGAATATGAAATATTTGGTAACAGCTCCTTGGGGCACACTCAGGCTGATGTGCCTGGCTCTGTTTACCACATACATGGGTTACAAAGTCTTAATCAGAAACTGTGTTTCATTAGTCAATAGGTGAGAGAAACCATCCTGCACATCCTTTCTTTAGCCTCTATAATCAGGTGGTCCCAAGTAGGTCTGCAACTGTTCACCTGATGGAAAACATGAGGCTACACATGAACTGAAGAAGATAAAAATTAATCACCCTCACATGAAATAAGGCCTCATGCTTCAGTGCTAATCCTTTAACACTGGACATAATGTAAAGTGCCAGGCTGCACTCACTTGAGGGAGCAGAAAGTGTGGCATTGACTACCCCTTTTTAAGCTGCTGCTTGCACAGGGCTCATATTCAGAAGCTATGGGTAATGCAAGGGGTCAAGGACACAGCATTTTAGAGACACTCCCATAGCTCTTTCCCTAATGGGCTACATGGAATAATGTAATTTGCAGGTTGAGATGCTAGAAGAAGGTGCAAGGAAAATTATCCTCAGTGGATCATAGGCTGCTTTCCCTGGCAGCTCTCTCCAGCTCACCTGTTTGCTTCCTTGTTCCTCCCTGCAGATTCCCCCAGCTCAGCCTCTAGTAAGCCTGAATTTCCAGTATAACAATGAGCCTAAACATCCTCTGGAGAGAGTATGAAAATCCTTGCAGAGACTGAATGAAGGTGTAAAACAGCCCAGCCTGGACTCCATGCCAAAACTGACCAGTCTCTGTCTGATGAAAACTTGTACGCGCTAACCACGCAGTGTGACCCTGGGCCGATGGAGGTGACAGGTGCTTTCTTTGTGGACTGGCAATCCTACCAACTACACGGGGCAGTGAGAGTGCCCATCCTTGGGGATTTCTTCCATGAGTTTGTAAAAAAGCAGAGCCTCTCCGAAGCAAGTGACAGGCCCAGCCTGGGTCAATTGCCTGGCTGTGGCTGGCATGCCCACCCCATGGGGACAGGCATATGCCCCATGTGCTGGCAGAGAGGGGGCTGTAGGAGAGCTGAGGGGATACCTGCTCTCATACATAGCTTAAAACAATTTGAGTGCAGGGAGCTTCTCTCCCCAGAAAGTGTTTCTGGGCAGGGAATCAGGTCTAGTGCTCCTGTTTGTTGAGGCTGACTCTGTCTTAAGCCAAAGCCTTTGGACTTGGATATGTTTCACCATTCTTTAGATTTTTAGGTGTAAAATTTCACCAGCAAATTCTCTACAACTGAGAAGAAAGTGTTAAAACAACAATCTGAAATCTCTCAAAATGCAATAGCAAGTTATTTTGGGCTATGTGAAACAATGAGGCTAAGGGTTAGGAGCAGGACTTAAAGAAGCCAAAATGTTTATTAAAATTTCCCTTAAGAAAGGCCTAAGTGAGAAGGTTGCTCATGTTCTTGGCCTCAGGAATCTGCCCGTGATTCAACTTATAATGCAGAAGCCCTAGGGCTCTGTCTGGGGGTTGCACCTCCCCAATTCTGCTACAGCTTTCAGATAACGTTTCCTTTTTGACTGGAACTTGGCTTGCAAATGCAAAATGACAGACCGGATTACAAGGCTGCTTCATGAGGGAGATGACAGGAGAAGCATGGGGGGGGAGAAGGGGAGGCTTGCTGAGGTACAGAGGCAGGGACATTGACAGAGAGCTGGCAAATGTCCTGATTCAGCAACTAAATACTGGAAATACTGCCAGTTACTGCTTCCTAGTCTGGGCAATGTTTGAAATAAATTTGTGTCACACAGACTGTACAAGCGGACCACAGGGTGATTGTGAGACCTCTCTGTGATGTGTGGTACCCCTCAGGTATGAAAATCTCACCTTAGTAGCCAAGAACAAATTTGGTTTTGTTCTGTTCCAACTCCCCTGCTCTCATTAAAGCAGATTTGCTATGCTCTGTGAGGATTTTATTTGTGAATTCAGACCTTGTTTTAGCCATATCCTAAAACCCTGAAGTCATAGAATCATATGGTTGGAAGGGACCACCAAAGGTCATCTAGTCCAACCCCCCTGCAGTGAGCAGGGACATCTTCAACTAGATCAGGTTGCTCAGAGCCTCATTAAGTTCATATGAATGCAGAACTTCTCTATTTTAAGTAGTATTTGAAAATACTGGTGTGCATATGTGTGTCCATATAGTTCTATTGCTTTCATAAGGTATATGTAATGAAAGGAAAGGGTTCAGGAGTTTAACTAGACAGGTACCAGAATAACCAACCAGGCTAGAAGAGATTTATTATAATTAAGTCTCCTCTTTTTGTTCTGTATCTAGTCAACCTTCTGCTATTCCACACACCATTCAATAAGCCCATATGCCCATGGTAGGAAGTTCATTTGCTTCCTTTTTTTATGGCACTGAAAAAATGCACCAAAGGCTGGGTCATGCATGGAGTTGTGATCTCTTTCTCCTCAGAATGCTCCTGAACTAAAATCCAGGCTTTCAGATTTCAAGCACACATGCACACAATTGGAAGCAAAGAGTATGCAGTGATTGAGATGAGCTGCTTACATATTGAGGGGGAGCTGGACCTTCGGTGGTGTTCCCTGATCTCCAATTATTGCACTTGTCCTGGGACCAGCCACAGTGGCTGTTCCAATCGAAGAGGAGTCCTGAAAATACACAATGAAGAATGTATAAGGATTAAGATGAAGCCTGCCATTTCCTAAAATGCTGCGTGGTGAAGGCACAGTGGAAAAAATCACACCTTTTATCAATTCCCACACTTTCTATCTTCATGATACTGCATCAGAAGAGACATCTCTTAGCCTTACACATTCCAAAAATGCAATCTTATTTCTGTATACTGTTTTTATCATCAGGAATACTCTTCTGCTTAAGAAAAAAGTGGCGACACAACCACAAACAGAAGCACCTCTGACTGGAGAAAGTAGGAGTCTACTCTGCTTTTACACAGCAAATAAATCCCCATTCTCATACAGAGAACTGGGCAAATCTTTTCCAGCAATTAATGTTGAAAGGCAATTCTAAATGTAATCATTCATTTTGCAAATCTTAATGCTCAGCAGAAGTATGTAGGCCGAACTCTTTTGAGCTGTCTCACCAAAGTCCTCATTCATCTATGTCAAAAATGAACCCTGACTGGAAACTTCTCCTGAAGTTACGCCAAGGCCTGTATCAACAGATCTTTGCTGCAAAGACAGGGCAGAGCTGGGCTGAGGGGATTTGCAATGGTTTACTTGAGTAAAAGACCTTTTTTTTTAGCGAGTCTAACCAAATGCTGCATGCACATCCCTATGCAGAATGGCTCTACAAAGTAGGATCTAAGGTTTAGCACAAATTGCAGGTTCAAAAAGAGCCTGTTACGTATAACAAAGATTCTGGGAAGTTCACAGACCTTCAGTGGAACTTTTCTATTCCCAAATGCTATCTAACAAACAGTAAATATCGAATGATTTTGGGAATGGAAAAACAGGGAATATTTTTGCAGCTAGAAACTATACTGAATTAAACCAAGACACACATTGCTACTTAATGGATTTCAAGGTCTTCTCATTGCAAAGAAGCCTGCATAATTATTACAGTGCTATGTCTTGATAGTACTTTGCTAGGCTACATTGCTTTGCTGTAGTTTAACACAATATCATTAGGAGATCATGCACCAAAATCTGAAGACACTGCTCAGTGATTCCATAGCTTTTGGCAACAAACAGCAAGCTGTATCTCTCTCAACGACATCTATGCTCAATTGTGAAGTTGTAGTGACAACTACATCTTCTTTTTTCTCATTATTTTCCCTTACTTTCTGGCTGCTTGCTCAAACAAGGAAGGTTCCAGGCAGATCTTGGTCCTATGTGTAAAAGTCAGCATTCTTTCCAGTTCTGTGATTAAAGCTTTATTAATCCTGCCTGTCACGTCAGGGAGATAATATCAATTTACAGAAAAATCCAACCCACTCAAAAATCTAGGGATATCTGGAGAATGATCCCTCATTTGTTATTTTGAGCTTGTTAATGAGGTTAGGGATTGAAGAGAGTGGGGTGAGAGACCTGGCAGCTGCCTCCTCCAAGAGGTGAGAAACTGGCTGGTTCAAACTTCTTCATCTTGTGTCACCAGTGTACGCCTGCTCTGAGCTACAGCAATTGCCTCCAAGAAAACAGAAAACAGATTGGTCCCCACCCTTTCTTGGTAGGACAAAACATGTTTTCACCTCATGAAAAACTAGACATGAATGAACAGCCTCAGGGTACAACTGTTAGGGCACAGAAGATCACAGCATCGTATAGTGGAATAGACTATTACAGTTGGAGGGGATCTACAGTGATCATCTAGTCCANGCTAGTGCAGAACCCAGTAATTAAACTTGTTACATTTCCTCCCGTTAATCACTGCCAAGTGCTCCAATCTATCTAGATCACTCTGCAAAGCATCTTGTCCCTCAAAAGAGTCAACAGCACATCCCAGCTTGGTATCATCAGCACCCTCGCTAATGGTGCAATTCAAGTCCTGCATTCAGATAATTAATAAATATATTAAACAGAACTGGCCCTTGAACTGAACCCTGAGGAACACAGCAGGTGACTGGTTGCCAGCCACATGTAAACCCCATTCACTATAATCCTTTGAGCTATGCCCTTCAGACAGTTCTTCACCCANCCCAGAGAAGAAATGCTTCCTTCTGTCCAGTCTGAGTTTTCCCTAATACAGCTTTGAGCCATTCCCACACATCCTGTCACTGGGTCCCAGGGAGAAGAGCTCAGCACCTCCCTCTCCACTTCCCCTCCTCAGGAAGCTGAGGAGCTGAGAGCAATGAGATTGCCCCTTAGAATCCTCATCTCCAAACAAAACTCCTCAGCCGCTCCTCACAGGACATTCCTTCCAGCCCTTTCCCCAGCTTTGTTGCCCTCCTCNTGCAATGAACACCCACTCAGCTCAGAGCTGGAGAACTTGTCCAGAAGGATGTGGTGAGGGAGAGTATCAAAAGCCTTGCTAAAATCTAGAAAAACTATATCCATCACCTCTCCTTCATCTGCTAGGCAGGTGACACTATCAGAGAAGGATACCAATTAGTTAAACAGGACTTCCCTTTTGTGAACCCATGTTGACTGTNGGAGGATGCTGCTGCTTCTCTCAGCTGCCAGGGAACACTGCTGGCTCATACCGAGCTTGCTGTCAACCAGCAGCCCCAGATCCCCTCCTGCAGCTCTGGTCTCCAGCCACTATTCTCCCAATTTGTACTTGTGCCTGGCATTACTNTAAGAACATTCATGCTTCTTAAATTGTGGGGACCAGAACCGTGGGGCCCACAGCACTCAAGGTGAGGCTGCANGTCTGTAGTTCCCGGGGTCCTCCCTCATGCCCCTTCTGTAGATTGGAATAGCACTGTGGCCAGGACAGCCACCTACCATCACAACCCTCCTGAATCCTTCTGTACTCACGAATAGCAAGTCTAGGGAGGCATCTTCCCTAGCTTACTCACTCAGTACTTGAGACAACAAGTTATCATCTCCTGCAAACTTGAAGAATTTCCAAGACATGCTCATCAGAGCAGTGTGACAAACCCAGATGATGTCTGGGAATTTGAAATCTCCCGTAAGGACAAGGGCTGCTGACCCAGAAATTTCTCCTAATTTCATACAGAATAAGTGATTGGTACTTACAACCCGTCACTCACTACAACATCTCCTTGGTTCCAACCCTGAATCCTAACCCAGAGGCTCTCCACCACAACATCACTAACTGTAAGGGGTGTGAAATCAAATTTGTCCCTTCTGTGCAGTGCCACACCTCTGCCCCTCCTGCCCTGCCTACCACTCCTGAACAGCCTGCAGCTCTCCATCCCAGCGCTCCAGCTGTGGGACTCATTCTCCCAAGTCTCACTAATACCAGTGATATTGTAGCTCTGGGAGCTGATCAACACTTCCAGTTCACCCTGCTCGTAAGACATGTGATAACCCTTCCTCAGCTCCTGCAATCCTCTCTCTACACACCTCAGCAGAAGCAGAGTTTGCCAAGTTGTATCTATGCCAGCCAGGAGTGCCCACTACAGGCACCCTGGGCTAAACCAGCCTGACTGCAGAAAGATTAGCCTAAGCCTGGAGAGCAACGTAGCAATCCAAGCACCATCTATCTGCCTCTTTGCACTGACAGTGGTGGCTTCTGTGTCTTCTGTATTATTGGAAGCATGAGTCCAAATACTTTCAATGCACTCTTACACTTGTACTACCATAGAGTCCTAGGGATTAAGAACTCATGCAATTGTCATTCACTGTTGCTAGATGAGTGTTGCTTTCTTCCCTGAATAACTGCAAAGAAATCCCCACAGTCGGGTATGTTCTCTATCCACTCGACACTCAGCTTCTTACTGTAACATTGCTGCATTTGGTGCCAGCCTGGACCCTACAAACTGTTTATTTTTGCTGCTTTCTACAGCCTAGTATCATGTGCATCCAAACTCTAAATCAGTGCCTGCTTCCTGGCTGTGCTCCAGTTTTTCTTTAGCTGCTCTCCCCTGCAGGCTTTGACAAGGTGGTGTACTTGCTAGTCTGCCTGTGACCCTGTTTTTCATCATCATGGTTTTCTCCACAGGACCCGCTGGCCTTCCACTGTATTGAATTCAGGTCCTCTGTTCAAATCTTGGCATTTACTTTCACACGAGTATTCTGCTCTGTAGCTTCATCTGCCTCTGTGCTCCTTGATGAATTCTCTTGGTGGCTGCCTGATTGTTACTACGCCTCTGAACATTCACCAGCTTTGCATTTAAACTACAGTCCCTGACACAATTGGTGAAGGCTCTCTAAGCTTCCTCTTTCAAGGTCCTTTTCTCTCTCTTATGTATCACTAATTAGCTTATATGATAAGATTATTGCTAGATTATTTTGCAAAATAATATCTTGAATAAGATTTCAAAGTGATTGAATTTTCTGAAAGAATAATCCTCTATTTCTTCTTACTTTTCATTACCTTTCCTGGAAGCTTATTTTTCCACTTTCCATTCCTACACTTTTTTGTGTGTGTCTTCCCAGCTACTGGTAACACTAATAATCCTCCCAGAGCACACAACAGATCCTTCTCCATCACAGCTGGTACCAGGGCTTAGTTCATTTGCCTTCGTAATTTAGCCCTGGAGCCAGGTTGTACTTTTGCTCTTGTGAT
>VWZY01009509.1:67117-165542 GCA_013399075.1 Chloroceryle aenea
CTGTAGCTTCATCTGCCTCTGTGCTCCTTGATGAATTCTCTTGGTGGCTGCCTGATTGTTACTACGCCTCTGAACATTCACCAGCTTTGCATTTATACTACAGTCCCTGACACAATTGGTGAAGGCTCTCTAAGCTTCCTCTTTCAATGTCCTTTTCTCTCTCTTATGTATCACTAATTAGCTTATATGATAAGATTATTGCTAGATTATTTTGCAAAATAATATCTTGAATAAGATTTCAAAGTGATTGAATTTTCTGAAAGAATAATCCTCTATTTCTTCTTACTTTTCATTACCTTTCCTGGAAGCTTATTTTTCCACTTTCCATTCCTACACTTTTTTGTGTGTGTCTTCCCAGCTACTGGTAACACTAATAATCCTCCCAGAGCACACAACAGATCCTTCTCCATCACAGCTGGTACCAGGGCTTAGTTCATTTTCCTTCTTTATTTAGCCCTGGAGCCAGGTTGTACTTTTGCTCTTGTGATCTAAGGAACAAGGTACTAAACATGTCCTCCTTTCCTCTTCAACTGCTCAGGGGAACGGGAACCAGAGACAATGCTCTGATTTTTTTGTTCTCTGCTTTGATACCTTTTGGGAGGTCTCTGTGCCACGTCCTTACTTTCTTATGGCGTATTCCTACGTGATCCACCTTCCTGTGGCACCAGGCACACACACACACACACAAGCACAGGGAGAGCTCAAATACTGCAGCATTTTTGTCTTTATCCTTCTTCCATCTCTGCTACTCACCAATGCTAAGCCTTACCCCGGAGGGGATGTCTCTGACAGCCAGGTTTCTAAGAGGCACGTGGGCACCAACTGCTAAAAACAGGCACCTCGTAGAGTTTTCTCAGGGATGCATTAAGAAATACTTCACTGTCTAATTCCCATGGATTTTTCTGCAGTCAAAGCAATGAGAGTTCCTTCTGAAAATGCCATTTGTTGCCTGTCTATCCTTCTGAGCCTCTAATGCCTTTTAACATTTGGCCATGGAGTTTCCAGGTGCGACCTGCTGGGTAACCACACTGCAGCACACCTCCTGATTAGGAGGCAGTTTACTCTAATGGTGGTGTGCTGTTTGCTGAATTAGACACTTCCAACTCTCATAACATTTACTTAGGCCACTAAACACCCCAATCCAGCTCCTTCATGTTCCCACTCCAATCTGGCATCCTCTGAGTGCCACTTAGCACTGCTGACGTTTTCACCTCAGCAGAACAGCTCTTCTCTTACGAGGGACAATACAGCAGCCCCAGCTGCCAGCCAGCAAAGAAAAGCAGATGTATGAAGGGATGCTGAAGACCACCTCTGGACACCTCTGCAACTAATTCCTGCTTCTTTGCATCTGTTAGGAGCACAGCAATGCCACCTATACTGCAGAAGGGTAAATCTTGAGTGAAACTCCTGGGCTATACACAGAGACACCTCACTCCCAGCTCATGCTGTGCTGTCTGTTTCTACCACCAGCTACTCTGGTGTAGTAGCTGGTTACGTACCCATGGGCTGGATAATAATATAAAAGGACTTTCTGCTTTTTGTCTGTAAAAACAACAGCATCCTTATGACCACTGAAACACAATTTCTCCCTCTCACCCCAACACTTAAGATCATACCTTATAGAAACTCATAACTCATGACTTGAGGCCTTCTTAACAACTCTCAGTTTCTTCCTCTCAGTCTGTGTTGGCTGTTACAAGGAGCCTGTATGCAAGGGCCAAGAATGAAGAAAGGCTCTGCCCAAAGGAATCTTGGGGCTTGGCTAAACTCAATCTAGTCCTAGTAGCAACTCGGTCCTCTGGAGCAAAACTGCAATGGAGTACACATTATTTCCAGCATCATTTTTAGGTGCCTAAGCGAGTCACAGCACCAGGCACCATTTGGGTGCCATGCAAAATGAAGAGAGGCAAAGCTAGCTGACAAAAATGAACTTTGCAGATGACTGCCCAGCCTGAGGGTCAGCATTTCCTGGTGAGAACATTCTGACTCCCTCAGAAGTCAACGCAACACGTCTAAGCAGAGATGGATCTCATTCCTCCTCCAAATGATAAGTATTATTTGCAGGAGAACTGCAGGAGTATCAAAACAAATTGCACTTTAATGTATATGTAATGATGTATTTCTATTACAGTTTATAGCATATACTCTCGGGTAAATAACACGCTGCTGAGATGTTGCTGCCTCTTGTGTCAGCTCTGACATATATTTGAAAGCAACCAGCCTGGCAAAACATTACTGACAAGCCCAAAGAGACCAGCATATTAAAGGTAATAACCACTCATCTGGGCTGAAACTTCATCTCAAATTCATTCCCTTTCTCTCTTCCCATCCACACCTCTATGAAAGCATAAGAATTAGTAGTCCAGACTTCAGGCATGAACTACTTTTTTCTCTCCCTTGTAGATTTACTTTAGATTTTCACCAGTACTTTAATGTCACATTTGTGGTTTAATTTGAAAAGACATAGTGCCTGTGGGGATTAGTGAAGTGCTTGCAAGAGCATGGGGCTCAATCTTGGAGGGGAACAGAAGTCATGAAGACAGTGATAAAGCTAGGAACAGAATACAATGATACTGCAGGTTGCAGCAGCCTTCACAGAAAAAATAATTGCTGCTGCTATCAGATGAATGCTCTTACCATCTAGAAAATCACCAGCCAGAAATCTCTATTTTGACATCAAAGCAAATCCAGCACTGTCTCACCACAGGGCACTTATCATATTCATTAATTCACAGGAAAATTTCTTTTAATGTCTTGAATGCATATTTACAGCTTACTTGAAATTTCTCTTTAAGATTGCTTTCAAATAAGAGAAAAGCACTCAAACATTCAACTCACATAGGTTGACATACCATCCTATGGAAATATCACCAAAAATAGGTTAATGGTCTTTAAGATTCCTGTGACTCATTTCTTTAATTCGCTGACTCTGCAGAACAATGACTGGCAATCACTCTAGGCCTTAATGTTCCTAGAAATAATGTATTATCACTTAATGCATGGTAATGCCACCAAGTATTGATGGAAAGTGTTACATGCAAGATCAAGAAGCCTCATCAAATGCTAATTACCAAAGTGGGAGCTGAAATGGACTTAGCAATTCTAGAGTAAGACTTTTTCTTCCGGAATAGTATGTGTGTGAAAAACAAATGGGCATGATACCAGCTGCAGTTGCATAAATAGCTGCAGAGGCATAAATGGCTGCATAAACACCCAGTTCCTTCCTAGAAAAACTTGAACTAAATTTATATTAATTAGCATTTACTGAGGGATTCTTATAACCTGTAGTATCTGCAGCTGGGGATGAAGGTGAGGGAGAATATTCTAACAGACTGGTTTAGCACCACATTGGCCCTGATTTAGTTTTTAGCTTACAGGCCGAAAACTCTAGAATGTATCTTCTGCAAATAGCTTATGGAGCTATGCAGAGAGCTGGAGAAGTCACATAAACATACTTCCTGAGCTTCCATTTCCACTATCTCCTGCAATCTATGAATGGCTGGAATTAAAAAACCCTCAAAATATTTTTCATCGTCTCCTTCCAAATGCTCAGCTGACATTACCATCCATAACAGCACTGATTATTCTGCTTTGCAGCTTCACAGGTCCCCCAAATGAGGACTAATTAAGCATCATGTGGATGAGCATTGTATTTTATTCAGCCTTGTTTCTCTCTTGGAATAACCCTTTCAGCACTGAGCACAAGTGTCTAGCTCTCCTCCATGAGGTTTTAAATGGTTTTACAGTAAATAGTTTCTGGTATCAAAGAACATGAAAAATTAAATGCAGAAAGACAAGAATGCTTGAAGTGAAAGCTTGATCTCTAAAAGATGTTAATTCCAGCCCATGTTCATAATTAGCCTTTTGATAACTGCACAACAAACTCATCAGGATCCTATGCAATGTATCCTGCTCTGTGGTAAACAAATAAACAACCCCAAACACACAAAGAAGGAAAATACACTCACTAGTAATTTCTGTTCAAATGTCATGCATGTACAAATACCACGTGTTGCTGGACAGTATTTTGTGTTCATGTAAAAAATCAAGTTATGTGGTTCTCAAAAAATCTTTCAAAATGTATTTGTGATGAGACAAATTATAGGATAAAGAGAAGACACTGTCTCTGAACTGGCAGTTTCTGAAAGGTAATTTTGCTTTGACCTGGATTCTTGGTAGTTTATGCAATAAATCAATAAACTGAGTCAGCTTCAGTGTCTCATTTGTAACAGTTTTGACAAATAATGTTATATATCCCAAGAGGCACAGAGAATATTCAAATACCTACCAGTAGCCCCCCAAAAATGCCTACCCCAAACTCTGATTAAAAAACTTAACTGCTTCCCACCTACAAAACCCCCAACAACACTTCTTTATAAAGTTACTTAAAATACAGATGCAATGAATAGGCAATGTTCTAAACAATTTAGAGTAGAACTGGAAATGTACTGGAAATGACCATGGAGTAGTTTAGGATAGACTTCAGACAAGTGTCTTATGACATCTTTTGATCTAAATGAGAGATTTTGATCTTCATGACCTATTTTGATGTAAATGAGAGAAACACAGGTCAGTGTAATACTACTTTTCCCATTTTGACCAGTGCAGCCTCCTGAGATAGCTGCCCCTGGTTTCAGCTCTTACTCTCATTAATGGATGGACAGTCAGTTGTCCTACACAGCCAGGATAGAATTTGGACTCCAGGTCAATGCTGAAAAATACCTGAATTTCCTTTTTTTCTTTCCTCAGAGCCTGTTGTGCACTTGAAAAATCAAGGTTCGTTTTCAGTCTCTGAATTTTATGTATAATCTGTATGCTCCTCGTGGTCAGCACATTTAGGTTATCAGCCAAGGCTCTAACAGAGTTCTGCTATTACATTTTCTCAGCTAAAATTCAGCACTTCTAAATAACTGATAAGGAGTCACACTTCCAAATGATTTATAGAGCAAGACACTTCAAGGAACATTTTTCATTTCAAATACCCTCCCTGTTTGGGGCTGGGAGCGTGCAAGACATTGTTCTCAGCTTTTCTTGAACATCTGGCCTCTGGTTAGGAGCCTGTACTAACGTCTGCAGATACAAACAGACTTCTTGTGCGTGGTGATGAGATGTTCAAAACACGCACAGAAGTTCCTTCTGCCAGGAGGATCCTTTCTTCCTCACTCAGCTGGTATCGTAGTGTGCACAAAGCCACACTTCATTATTCATGAGATGCATTTGCTGTTAAAAATCAGGGGATTCGGAACCGTGCTGACCTATGACCTTTCCAAATAGCAGGGAAGAATAATTCATAAGGGGTGCAAATGGAAGCAAGACAAGCCATCTGAGGCCTAGACACGGTTACTGTCCAGGGGGACCTTCCCTGCTCCCCAGGGAGTCTCAATTACAAACTGCTCCTTTGCACCCGTAACCTAATTCAGCTTCATCCCCATCACAGGCCTGCAGCACTACTAACATCTTCAATAAAAATCCATTTTTGCCAGCATGACAGGACATTCTGCATGACAGACACTATTACCTTTTAGATGGAGATCTTAGGCTTAATGAGGGATACTCAGCATGCAACAAAAAGTATACAAGAAGTAGATTTGGCTGCAAGTGAAATGAAGATTCCAGCATTGCCCCTTTGAAAAGAAATGCTTTGTATCATGGCTCTTGGGGTCTTCTGGTCACTATTTTATCCAGCTGAGGTTGCCTGAAGTTGATTCTTCTGCTTTTGAGCATCACTAGGCTTGCAATTAAGGAAAAAGTTTTCTAAACCATCACTCATTTCAAAATGCATCTTGGTATTGGGGAAACAGTTGAGTTGGTTTTGCTTAAAGAACAGTGAACATGTTATGGAAAGCCTGGAGTCTTCAATTACTAAATTAATGATATGCAGCAGTGCTTTCAAAACATGCGATTTCATACTCTGGTCTGCATGTCAGTGCTCAATACACATAAATCTGTGCCCTCGGAGACGCAGGAGGCTTCTAACAGTCTAACAACTCATGAAAACAAAAAAACATGCCATCTCAGCATGAAAGCCTGGTTTCAATTCACAAAAATTGTCAAAAGCCACAGGAATATAGTACTAAGCATGAAAGCCCTTCCAAGGGGTGGAATACATTCCACATTTACTGAAACATCTGAAAATTGCACCTAAATTTAAGTTCCTACAGTGCCCCAGACGTAGGTGCTTCAGATCTGCAAGGAAAATGGATGCTTGTTTTAAGAAAACTGTTTTGCTGGGCACCAGTTGGTTGCCTGGGGTAGGGGACTGGATGCCATTCAAGAACTCCTCTAATTGAATTCTGCTTGTTCAAAGGACAGGCTATAGGAAAATTGTGTCAAACTTTTAAAAAAGGCAGAAACCTCCCTGCAAGCAAATGCTAATCTGATATGTACCAGTGAAGCTCATACCTACTAAACTGAACTAAATTATTTTCTTTCTTTTTATGAGGTCTGTGAATAATAATAACAATAAACCAAATATGGATTCTAATGGTGGAAGAAAAGGCATATATTTGCTAGATAGTCAGCACTGAAACTGTAAACTTGTTGTTTTCCTTGTAAGAAATATGCTTTGGCTGACTTTGCTGCTGCAAACTGGCAGGAGCTTGAAGTGGCTACACAAAGAACCACTCAAGGGCTGTGACAATGCCTTGCAGGGCAGAGAGGTTCCTCTTCAAGCTAGGAGAGAAAAGGTGAGGCATATTTCTGCAGAAGAGCTCACCAGTAAGTTTGGCAGCTACATGCACAGCCTTCATATCAACCTGCCCATGCTCTCAGTGCTCTCCAGCACTGCCCCTGAGCTCTTCTGAAGCAGCAGCAGCAGAGTCAGTTTACAGGTTGCCAAGATGTCAAACCCCTAACAAGACATACAGGACATTTACCTTAAAAATGGCAAACACATTTTAGAGCAAAATGACCCAAATCCAAGATTCTCACTGCCCCAAAAGCCTTGATCAGAGAGCCTTTGTTTATGCTACTTTGGCTGGCGCTAGGCCACGTGAATAAAGGAAAAATGCTGAACTGATTTTCTGTCTAAGGGTGCAGCATCATTAAGTGTTTTGGGGCTAGGCCATGTCTAAGCAGATGGCAGAGAAGGAACAGAATTTCTGACACTGCAAATTGAAGTGTAACCCCTATTATTATGGGATTAATAGATATATAAATATGTGCTGCACAATTTTACTGTACATTTTTCTAAGAGGCAAATTCTGAACTCTTTGTAGACCTAAGGCTGAAGAAGGTGAATTCATGTTGGTATCTCTGGTGATTTTGTTGCTACTCCTGTAACAGTGAAGCATTTTTTTGAATGCTGCTCCTACAGTAAGGAGAATATAGTGAAAAGTGAAAACATCAGATCCAATTTATTTTTTTTTTTTCCCAACAGACCCACATTCCCAGCAAAGTTTGCAAAAGAAAATGTTTAAATCCCTCAAGCCAGAAAGCAAATAGTAAGACCCCCAAAAGCAGAGATATGTATTCATACATGTAAACAACACGCTTGGGGTGGCTGGGTCTTTGGGGTGCAATCATTCTTTCCTTTGACAGAGGGAAATGTCTTTTCACTGAGGTTGATCTTAACCAAGACTCTTTTTCCCCTGCCTGGATTTTGGCCAAGACAATTTTGGCCAGCAGTGAATGAGACGTGTGCTCAGCTGCCTTGTCTGCAAACCTGCTGTATGCCCTGAGGCAGAAAAACCACTCCCCAAACCTGTTCCCACCATGGGCACACTGGAGTGGCTTCATTATACCCTAGCCCTAGCTGTGCTTTTGATCACGACACTGATTACATTTGCTGGAAAGGACCCAAGCAACCTTCCTTCGGGCTGGATTCTGATAACCACAACTTGTTACAGAGAACACAGGGCCCTTCTTGTCCTCTACCACTTGTGCCCAAATGCCACAATGGTCTGCAAAATGAGTAGGGCTTTACACACCAGTTCTTTTAAAATGGGGAAGAATAGTCAGGGCACTTTGTGTTTCAAAGTCTATTTTTTTTGTGGTTTACTAGCTTAGAATGAGACTCCACGTGACTCTCCGAAAGGGCGTGCATGGTTTTTCCCTTGACTAGCACAAGAATAGAAAAGCCACAGCCTGTCACATCTCTGTAAAGTCCAAATGTGTCACTCTGAGTGCCAAAAACCTGGGTGTCATTAACTTGACAAGCTTGGGACCCTCACTCATGTCTAGTTGTGCTGCTTCACAGATGTCCCAGCACATCTTGGCACATGTCATATCCTCACCTTCACCCTCCCACTGAGGGCTGAAAGGAGAGGGAAGATCTTATAGCACAGACACTTTGCCTGGAAAAGGCATGTGGAAGAAAATAATCTAAATTACAGCTGTCCTGAGCTGCCTCTCTGGCTGCCACACGTGGCTGGGTAGCGGAGGGAGTTGAGCAGCTGAGGCAGGAGCAGAAGGTGCTGCTCTGGTGTGGCAGTGTCCCCTTGGCACACCATTTTGCGTGGCCTTGCAGCACACACTGACATGCACACAGGCACCCTGCCTTCCCCAGTGTCCTTGCTGTAGGGGTCTGGAGGCTCATGCCATGGGTGGCAGCGTGGGGCAGCCACTGAGACTGACCCCACAGTCTGGGGCGCCACACTGACCCCAGCATTAGCAGGCATTCCTGCCCAAGGCAGTGCCTGAAGTTTGGTGCTTATCCCTCTTCCCATGCTGCCCTGTCCCAGCCACATACACACAAACCAGCCAGGCAGTGGCTGTAACTGGTATCACTTCCCACTCCAGGCCACAGCGGGGCTGGGAAGTGACCCCCGTTTGTCCTGATATGGGGATATGGGTGCAAGGGCCAGGAAGAGAGAGAAAAAAGCCAGGGCTGCTTTACTCAGCAGTGAAATGGTGGGTGGGAAGACCCTGCCATGCTTAGATTATCAGCAGCACAGACCACAAGGAGCTGGTCTGTAGAGGAACTTGTTGCTGCTACTCTGCACACCGAGTGTATAGATGACTGAGCAGGAAGGCCAAGGCAGAAGAGGTATGGAACTGTTCTACTCTCTATTCTCTTCTATGCCTTCAAACTGCAAATAACCACTTGGGTTCCCTTATCCACAGGAACGGTGGGCATTTGCAGGGGGTTTCATTGCATTCCTGGTGAGTTTGGATCCTGTTTCTGCCAGGATCGCAGAAACAGCCTCTTGGAAAATCCTTTTGGGACCTGTGGGGAAGGAGGGAAGAAAAGAAGGAAGGAAGGCGGGAAGGCCGGAAGGCGGGAAGGCAGGCTGCACCCTTAGCATGTCTGACCCCTTAAAGCCTCCATGGGTATTCCTGAACAGCAGCTAGTTGCTGGGTACAACTCTTATCAAAGTATGGCACATTTGTTCATCCCTCTGATGATCCACAGGCAAACAGTTAACTCCCAAAATCTTTTTTATCCCCAATGTGTGAATTTCATACCAACATTGCTACCCTTGCAGGGTAACAGAAACATTCGAGGTAACGGGATGACTCAGAATTATTCCTTTCCACAACAGAAAGGGATGCACCATGAGCCACCTTACTTCAAACAAATTGCAGGATTACTTTTATGTTTAAACATGTTGCCTTATTGTGAATCAAATATCCTCCTTTATCCTCCCACTCCTTCCGCCTGCCCACTGAATAACGAAAGGATGGGAATGACAGATGCCAATACTGTCCCATCAGGACAACAGCACGCCCCAGCTGCTCGGTACAAAGGGCAGCCCTTTTGAAAGAGGCAAGGCAACGGCATCCCATCCATCTAGCATGCCCAAAATCCCCCGCCCCCCCTGCCTTACCTGGGCTGGGGCGCTGGAGGAGAGGTGGCTCAGTTCCCCGATCCTGGCTGCTGCCCGCGGGTCACTGGAGCTGATGAGGACAGGGGCGCTGATCTCCATGGAGTGCCGGTTGCTGGCGGCCTGAGAGGACTTGTGCGTCATGCTGAGGGCGGTGAAGGAATGGCGCTTCTTGGCGTTCTTCTTGCCCTCCGCCTGCCGCTGGGCTGCCCCGGCTGCCCCGGCACCGCTCAGCGTGGAGCACGGTGCCAAGCCCACCGCTGCAGCCGCCGCCACCGCCGCCGTCTCTGTCAGCAGTGGCACGTCGCAGCCGGAGGCAGCAGCCGAGCACGTCTTGTCCATCTCCATGAGCTGCTTGGCGGATTCGTTCAGCTGCGTGTGGAGGGAAAGGGGAAGACATAAAAAAGGTTAAAAAAAAAAAAGAGAAGAAGCGGGGATAATAACAGCCCATCGTATCTTGCTGATGGCAGCTGCTGGACCTGTCCAGGCCTTCCTCCCTGAAGCACCATGATCCTTTCCTGATGGCCTGCCCCAATCTCAGCCGGGGAGCCAGCAAGGGGATCACGCTGAGCACGGGAATGTGGCGGCTGCCTCCTGGGGCAGGGCAGGGTCTGGGATGCTGTGCTTGCCTGCATGGCTACAGGGCATGCTGCAGAGTGGATCTGCCCCGGTGAAGGAGGTCCTTGGGACAGGTGCCAAAAGCAGCCTGGTTTCATCTGTCTGTCATCTCTCAGTCATCATCAGTGACGCACACTAGCACAGTTTGCTTCCCAAAACCTGGCCCAAGCCAAGTGTTACTGTCCAGCTTCAGGGTGATACCCAATTTCTTTAATTTCCTGAAGCTGGGTGAATTATTTCCATCCACTTCTTAATGCCAGGAAAATCAAAAGAGAGGCAGAATAAGAATCCAGGAGAGGGAGGCTAGAACCAGGCACTTCAGTTTGGGGCACATCAAGCTACAATGTTTAAAAAATGACCATTCCCCAAAATAGCTTGTCCCAGGCTGCAGAGGCAGAGCCAGGGGAAGGAGGTAGGAGCCTCTTCATCAATGTCTCACTGTTCCTAGGTCCATCATAGGCCTGTGCTTGATGCTTTCCACACAGGGTTTTAATTCAGGGGCACAGCTTCTAAATCATTCCAATTTCATCCTCCCTCCTTCCACCTGCCACAGTTTAGTCAAACTCAGATGCAATTGGAAGGCATTTTTTCCAGCTGTATCACCTCAACTGAAAAAAAGCATGATAGCCACCAGAAGACTTGCTCTTGGTCCAACTTGAAAAATTGGTCTCATCGGTCCGCCCAAAGGGTTGAACCGTTGGCCTACAGCCCATGGAGACAGCAGAGCACCAGGATGTTCTGGCCTCTTTTCAGCCTGCTGCTCCTCCTTCAGTCCACGCTCACAGATCACCTCTTGCCTATATATCCCAAAGGCGTGCGAGGTGGGACAACTCTCACTGAAGTATCTCACCTCCTCACCACCATAACTCCTCCAGGAAAGCTACACCTTACGTAGCTGGGGAGGTTTGGGGTGCGTAGGGGCACTACAGTCTCTGACGAGGCATGAAGTGCACTTTGAAGTCTGCAGTGCTTTCTGCACAGCACTCATTGCCTGTAGATCTTTCCTCGAGGGGTGCTAACAGCTGTCGGAAAACGGCACATTTTGCCAACAGACCTTTATATTAAACTAGGATGCACCACAATATGTTTGCATTTAATGAATAAAAACAACATATGAGAAAGGGAGCCACGGCTAACGCACATGTGCTTTTGCATGCACTGCTGTTTTGAGATGCACATAAGCCAGGGGGGTGTGTAATACTATTCTGGACCAGAACTAGGTTATTTTGGTTTCTATAACCACAGTATGAATTATGACAGCATCCAAAACGATCAGACAAAGACAAGGTCTTCTCAGGCTCTTAATAGAAAAAAAAAGAAAAAATAGTTGCTGCTCCAAGGCAAGCCAATTTAGAAACCTAATACAAGTGAAAATAGAAGGAAAAAAGAGAGGGATGGGAAAGATAACAATAGAAGCGTGCAGTTAAACAAATGTGTAATTGAGTAGCTTTTATGACTCCCAACCACTGCCACCATGCTGTAAATATAAATAAGAAATAGATACTGCTACCCTAATGCATGGTCTCCTACATTTGAAAATACATTCGACTCCAGGAGGATGCCTTCTGAGTACCAGGCAATAAACCACTAACACCTAGAAAGGAAACATCAGCTCGCGACATCCTTCATTCTGTGGTGGCTTCCACCAAGCCAAGCAAGAGCCTCCAATTAGTGCTGCTCCACCAGTGTCAGAACTGCTGGGAGTCCTGCAACCATTCAATTAGCAGGAGCTGCACTCTCCAACTGGAGCCCACGCTTACAGCCAGCACAGTGCACTGCACCTGCCAAGTTTTGCCAGTAACAGCTGATCCCGTTTCAGATTCTTCAAGAATGTCCATTATTTCCCACTTCATCATGGTTTAAATTGGTACAACCTAATATTTGCCAGCAGGCTCCAAGTTGCAAGGAAACCAGATGGCTCCCCTCCCTTAAGTAGGTGTTACAGCTCCGCTTACCCAATTGATGGAGATAGTCTAGCTGAATTATTTGAAATATTAAGGAGAAAAGGAGAAAGACATCAAATATGCATGATTCTTTTCTACAGCAAAGGATGAGAAAATACTTGCTCAGCAGCAGCAAGCAGGAAAAGAACACATTTTAACTATTTGACATAGAAAAATAGAGAGTACAACAACAAAAAAATAAATTCACAACTTCCTGATTTTACAGCAACGTTCCATATGGACAATGAAGCGCTCCAGTTATTAAAATCAAAACTCTGAATCTTTTGTAAGAATGAGATTATAAATCTCGCTGGCTGGGATCCAATTTAACGCTGAAGCTGTTTTTAAAGCAGCCAGATCCATTACTTTTTTTTTTTGTTCAAAGCAAAACCTAGTTAAAAAGGTCAATAAGAGAGCTAGCATTTATACTTGGGGTGATAAAAAATAGCCCTGTATTGATATAAATAAAGTCATTCTCACTATCAGTAGAAGATTAAAGGCCAAAAGAAAACCCTTCCCCAAAACAGTCAAGCTAATGAACTTTTGAGAATGTCAGAGTCTTCCTGAAATACTGGGAAAAAATTATTTTGGTCTGCCAAGATAAAAAATGCTTTATAGCTCTACAACTTTATTTTTGTAGGGAACTGTTTTTAGACAGCTTTGCCCACAGATGCTGTAAAGTACTTCCCAAATAGGCTATGAAAGCCAGAGAAAAAGTTCTGCTTACTATTTTGTAAAAGCAAATGGTGCTGTCTCTTCACAAAGGATTTTTAGAGACTCTTTTTTAAATGTAAACATGATTGCAAAATTCTTATTTTAAACTCTGAGTATGTAAACAAGCATTGCTTTCTGGTGCCTGTCAGCTGATCTTCAGGCAAATCTGCTGCTT
Organism: Chloroceryle aenea; assembly: GCA_013399075.1. Lineage (NCBI taxonomy): Eukaryota > Metazoa > Chordata > Aves > Coraciiformes > Cerylidae > Chloroceryle > Chloroceryle aenea. The sequence goes on from VWZY01009509.1 coordinate 80,332, forward strand.
CCAGAGGAGAAGCTTGATGGAAAGTTCTGACCCACAGTCCGTCTCAGGAATTTGACATTTCTGGAAGGCTGTAGTTCTTAAGACAACCTAGAACTCGACTTTCTTGCCTATTTTTCATCCCTCCTCTAGAAAGAACCTACATTTGAAATTCTGCTCCTGCTGATCCCAAACTGTAAAATGCCCTTGAGAAGCAGTGGCACTGATTTTACCCTAAATCCATACCAAGGGGATGTCCTAGAAAACGCTGCTGAGTGATTTAGTGGGATAAGGACTGGATTTGACTACCAAATCAGTCCAACATTCCCAGCATCCCTGCAATCCTGGCTCTGTGAATGCAAAACCTTATAATAACCAGGGGGCCCAATCATGCAAGAGATGAGATGACATGGTACAGTAAAACTGTTCAGGGTCTCACCAACTACTGCCTGCAGGTGCTGCAGGCTGAGATAAGGATGCACCAACCTCAGCTCACAGAGCCACTGTGCCTGTTTCCCAGGATGGCATTCCCCAGCTGCAAGGAACTGTCCTGGAGACAGCTCCAGCTCAGCTGGTTTTGAGAGCGAAGCAGGGTGCGTGCGGAATACCTTTGTGCACGGAGCCTTATTCACCTCCAAACAACCTTTTCCCACAAAGGGAACAGCAATCAAGCTTTGTTCATTAAAAATTTGCTGACCTTGATCAGGGAGCCACACTGCTCTCCCCACCACAATGCAAGCTGTCATGACTTTGGCTTCCAGCCAGCCAGCCCATGCAATATGAACTCAGGGAGAGGTTTTTTTTCTTCTTCTGGCTTTTAGATATGACTATTTTAGATATTCTACTTGAGACTTTACCATATGGGCAACAAAGGTACAAACATTAAGCTACCTCGCTCAGGACTTCTCCACTGCCAAAATTATTTTTTTTACTAGTCTCTAGATAGACCTCATTTTTCTGCAGAATGCATTAGGATGACTGTCTCTCCCCCTCTGTCTCTGCTGCACATGCTTGTTACACATGCACTGTTACACTGACATAAGCCCTAGTTCACCCCAGTTCCTGGTATATGTGGGTTGAAAAAGGACTACCTGTAAAGAGTTTCAACATATTTCTCTGTTAATGATGAGCAGAAAACAGGAGAGAAACTGTCCTTTGCATCCCCACATGGGACTAAATATGCTCTTTATATCCCAAGGGGATTTAATCAACTACAGTTTCAATAGGCAGCGTTATGCACTGACTTACATATCCCACCTGGGGTCAAAAGGAGGAAAAAGCTACTTCTTGTCCAGTGTGGGTCATAATTAATTCTAGTTTTAGTCCAGTAACAAACTATTACCATTGAACTTGTTGTTATGGAACAAGATAGAAGCATGGAAAATTTAGGTCAGATCTACATAACTTTTACTGCATCTCCCTAGACAAAGATGCCAGTGCATTTACTAATCCATGGTAGTAGCAAAATTGTTCTAACCCAGTTTAGACCTCCAAGGGATACCTTGATAAGGTGACCACAGCAGCTCCTGGGTTGATGCAGTTTACTGATGGTGCTGTCTTCTGTAAGACAGGCAATAAGCCTCATTCTGCCACTGAATACTCTTGGCTTTCTAGTCATTTAGGTCTGAGTAAGGAATTAATTTCTGACTGACATCTGACCTCTCTTTCTGGTTTAGCTACATACTTCTGCCCATACTTGATACTATGCAGACCAAAGTGTCACTAATGCCATTTGTTTCTGAATAAAGGGTTGCTTAAATTCTTAGTGTTACCCCCATGCTAACGTATTTTGTTTAACTGGAGATAATTTGAACCAGCAAGTACAATTTATGAAGACTCTGAGGAAAATGATGGTTTGTTTGTTACGTGGGCTTTTCTTCCATCTTTATAGATACTATTAGCCAAAGGATGGTGCCATTCAAATACAGGTACGAGATCAGAAATATGTTACTACAGGTGCCTTTTAGCAGTGAAAAGTTACAAAACCCTACAAATCAACACACACCTAATTAAAAAGAACAAATTGGTAAGAAAAGATGTCATGCTCAAGGTTTTGGTAAGGAACCATTGAGCAGAGCAGAAAATTATTAATATAATTTCTTCACAATGTCCCCCTGGAAGTCTGAATATAATTTCACCTAGGAACTGCTAATTTTCATACTTTACAGTTCATAAATATTGAGAAGATCATGAACATCCTTATTTTATGCCTTGCAGAATCTTCGGCATCTTGGAGCTCCATGGCTAATTTTGTGATTAAAATAAACAGTCTAAATTTATTATTGCATTTTCAGTTCAGAGTAGTTACTTTCAGGAAATATTAAGTTCTTATGTCCTCATTAAATGAGTTTTGTTAGTTTTATAATTTATGTTCTGAAGCACAGTGAAGTTATTAAGTAAGTACAGGCAGAACTACGCAAGAGTCTCCAGTCTCTGCTAGGTCTCTGAGAGGACTGTGTCTGTGAAAGCATTCTCATCCACAAAAAGCAGGGTTCCAGGAAGCTAAAGCAGCTTTTCCTTACTGTTATCCCTACTGGCAAATGCAGGATATAAGCTTTCTTCTACTGGAGCCAAGCAGGAAAACACCCTTTGACTCAAATGGGTATTAGGAGAAAGTACATAATACTTTAAATGTTCATGGGTAGGTTAGTACAGTGGATGCACAGCAGTTCCAAGGGCTTATTTAATGGGATATTAGTGGACAAAGTTGTGCCAAAGGCTCTTCAACCAAGTCATATTGAATGCATCTATAATTTTCATCTTTCATATGTTTTGTAAATTCAGATTTGGAAATGTTTAGAGAAAGCCTCCCAAGTTCTTTGTGGATAGTTTAAATTCATCGTACGGAAGCTACAGGATTCTGTCTCAGTTATTCACCTAGGCATCATCTTCTAAGAATCATTAGCAAGGCACAGTTTAAGAGAAAATGTTATAGCTAAAACAAAGCATTATTTAACGTTTTTGTGTTCATCTCCAACAATCCACTACTGCCTTTTCTAATTTACTGCCAGGCAAGGACAAGAAATGTGGAACCAATTTTCTGCAAGTGGTTTATCCATCGTGGAAGATAGATTTCTGTGATTTAGAGCAGAGTTATTCCATGCACCCAGAAAACACAAGACCTTAGAGCAGTAGATGCTCTTGCACAAACACATTCAGGCAGAGCAAGAGCTGCAGAAGTACTTGGTGAAGACGCAGCTCGAACTTTAAGCGTGCTGTTCCTCCAGTCCTAGGCTGAGGCATACATCTCATTTGCTCTTCCCAAAGCCTGCTATGTTAGCATGTCCTCAGGGAAGGAAGTCCTTCACACCATACAGCAGATAGCCCTCCTTGTAAGGGTCATACATGAACACAACTATGTACAGACCGGAACAAAGCACGCCAATCATTTTTGCCTACAAGATGGTTCCCTGAAAGACAGCAGTACTTAGCAGTCTATTTCCCTGTCTTACAAGATCTCTCTCATTTAGCAGCAATGTCACTTCCAAGGCACTGAGAGGACAAAGGAATGTAGCATATTAGAACAGCATGTGCTTGGACGAGCATGTCATCATGATCTTGCAGAATGAAAATAAATGATGCGTGCAGCAGAAGTAAACACTAAGCCTTGGGTGGTGAACTGGGAAAATTTTTTTCTGTCCCTTTTTTTCCAAACAGTTTTAAGATGGAAAATGGTTTGCAGTGATGGAGAACAAACACATGGCTTGGTGAATCCCAGCAAAATATGCAGTCTGCTGCAAAGTATGCTCAGGAGCGAAGCACAGCGAGTAACCTTATGGAAACTGATGTCCAAATCACTGAGAATACCAAAGGCAATGGCATTAAAAAGAGAGGACCTCACCAAAACCAAGTATGCTTTCTGCATCCCTCTTCTCTCCCCAGAACAACTCTAGCTACCTAGCGCTCAGCTCCAAGTATGAGGACTATATTACTCTGATCTGCCATCTCCCAATCTCAGATCTGCCACATATCATCAACGTGCCTGAGGATTTCTTTCTCTTCTCTTCCTATCTGTCAGCTGTGGGCACCCATTTTCATAATGAGATGCTCATGACTGCACCAAAGCTCATTTGAAAGCAAGAAATATAACCAAATACAGCTTTATTCAACATCAGAAAGAGTGGGAGAATCCATCCTCTTTTTATATATAAATTATTCAGAAAGCCAAATAAAAAGTGCAGTCTTGAATTCATGGGCTTGATCCTAATTCCTCTGAAGTCAGTGGCAAAACTCCAGCTGCCTTCAACAGTGGTAGGCTTGGTACCCATCTGGAACCAATTTCAGTATTAGAAAAGTCCCTGCTGGAGTTTGTGAGGAGTTTACTGACAAATTACCTTTTTTATCAAAACCCAAAACTCATCAGATCTTAAGTACTTCCTAGGAACATGTTGGTTTTGACAAGACATCCATCAGGAAATCATTTCTAAGATGAAATTTCTCAGCTAAGACACAGAAAGGTCCAAGGCTACAGTGGTTTGGGATATCACCTGCATACCTGAGCTTCTGGCTCAAAGTCCCTCTGTGGAGGGACAGCCATGGGAGACACGGAACAACACTGCCCCTTTCCTAGCAGAAAGCCATCAGCTTTCTGGCTGTGCTGAGTCTCCTTCACTCTTGTTCTTGTTAAATGGAAAACCTCTGTGACTCCCCCTCTGATTTGAGATGCCCACCTGCACAACGAGAGGAGATGCTGGTGCTGGCAGGAGGAGTGTAAGCAGCCTTATGCTGAGCAGCAGCCCGGATAGTTCAGCTGTAGTCTTCATGCCTCACCGACGCCTGGCAACTGCATGAGCCTGTTCCTGTTGCTGCCAGTTACTGCAAGGAAGGGAAGCCCTCTGCAGCTGCTTTGTGCTGGAATCTAGAAACCTCTTCGCTTGCAGAAACCTCCACTTTGAGCCAGCTGGATCTCAAAACTTCTGCATGGGCTAGGAAAGACACTGCAGTTCCACTGCTATGTGGATCACAAGTGATCTCTAAGCGTTACATGCAGAGCCTATTGCCTTAAAAAGAGCCACACCTCATGTTCTCATAGTATTCCAGTGACTTTCTACATCCTTCCGTGATGTTCCACAAGGGTCCTGGTGCTAACGTCTACTTGGGTGATGAACACTACCCATAAAATATTGAATTAGCTGAAAAGTGGCAGGGGATCTCTTCAGAGTCAACACACACGTCAAGCCTGGGAGACTTAAAGCAAATGGATTCCAAACTACGGTGTGTGACCCCAAGTAATTAGAAGTGGGACTGTGAAACAGGCAGTATCAGGCTCATGTTGTTGCAGAGACCCTTCTTGATAGATGCACTGTGCACACATGCTACCAGACCCAACAACACACCCTTTTGCTCATTCTCTGAGATTTGTTCCAGGAAACAGTGCTCTTGAAAATACTGGGGTTTGTAAGGTTCAGGGTTGTGTGAAGGAAGCAACAATACCATGTCTGTTTTTAAAGGAAAATGCTTGCTTCCAGCTTAGTCTGATAAAGGATAGGGATGAAAGAAATGAAAAAATATGTATTTACTGAAGTCCTTTCTGAATTTGATAACAAAACTCTTCAGGCAGACAGTGAGAAAAAGTGCTACGTGTTACCTGCAGAAAGCATGAAGTGGGATAAATCTGTGACACTCTTGGAAGCTCTCAGAACCTCAGCACAAGGAGCACCTGAGAAACCCAAAGCTTTTTTTTCGAGTACTACAAGGCTTTTCCTGCACTAAGAAAGCCAGGAGTCTTTTTTGTGGTGATTTACAACCTTGTGTAGACTAAGAAATCTTGTGCAATTGGGGAAAATTAAGTTTTATGTGCTGCAACTGAAGATTACCTGTGGGGAATCATGCACAAATAAATGTACTGCTCTATCTCTGATAAAGCAGTGAAATGAAGAATGAAAGCAAATGCCAAGAAAATGTTTGGGTTCAATTGCTTGCAAAAGGAACTAAGGTGTACCCACTTTAAGCAGACACTAGCACTCAAGGCTTGTGATAAAACAGCCTTTGCCCTCCTGCGTGTGCTGTATTTAGGAAAGGGACATTTTTTACTTCATAGACTCCTGCTTCTCAAATACAAGATAGAGAAGGCTGGCTGGATGCAGTACAGGGTATTTCCCACAGAGTAACATCCCATGGGGCTGGAGAGTTAGATACTGCATGTGTGGAGCTCCTGCTACAGCTGGCTATGGAACAGTGATTGTGGCAGAGCTGCTGCACCAGCTCACACTGGTATGGTTCCCTGGGAGAAGCTAAAACCAAAGGATGACAGCCACCAGTCATGAGAGCTGCTGCATCATCAGAGAGCTGTGTCCAGATTCTGGACACTGTTCAGTATTTGCCAGTCAGGGTGAGTCTGGATGGGATGTGCTGCTGTTTCACCAGTATGTCTGATGATTCTCTAGAAGGACAGTTCTGAGATGTTTCTCTGAAATGGGGGATTAATTACATGTTTTTGAGATTGGCAGCAGCACACCAGGATAGACAGACCAGCCTTCTTACCTGTGCACACAGATGAGAAGAAAAAGGAGTTGTTCTGAGAGGGACATAACTTGCCAGCCTGACTTTGCATTTCACAGTTGCCCTATGCTGTGGCTATTATGGTGTAAACCTGCTTGATGTTACCTGTGAAATTAAAGCACCTCCCTCCCAGATAAATGTGTTGATGCATGGTACAACAGCACAGCCTTCTCTTCCCTCGGTGGAAGCACTGCTTTGCATCTTTCTTCACTCAGTGCAGTAAGCAGCTATTTTAAAGCAATTTTTCAATGAGGTTATGCTACCTTGGAGGCTTTTATACTTGTGTCATATTTGTTAAAAGGTGGACAACAATTTGGGACAGCACTACAAAGCAGTGGAGGTTGCCCATGGCATAATCACGCCCATCTCAGTTGTGTAGGAAGCCTGAGCAGTAACTGAAGGCTCTGAAAGCCAGTCTGTAAGATATGAAAATGTGTTTTCTGTGCTACATGGTGATGCAATTGGGCTCACAAGCCTCCCCTCCTCTTGTGCAATAAGAATCTGACAAGCTAACTGTGACAAATTACTCAACTCTGCAGATTCTTGACTGAAAATGGCAGCATTCAGTCTCACATTCATGGCCCAACTGAGTGTCCCACGCCTAGAGGCACCGTTTGCAGCCTTCTTTGGAGAATCTGAGATGTTAAAATATCACTGGGTACAAGGCCGAGGTCAGAGTCAGATGTCTCTCCACTGACTTGTCAACAGCTGCAGTCAAGGAGTTCAGTGAACTTTCTGGCTATCAAACTATAAAATGCTGTTTGTTCAACTTCTTGAGCTTGATTTCTGGTTTAGGGTAAAAGCCACACAGCCAGCACTGTTGAGTTGTGCAGTGAAGCTGTTAGTACCCTTCCCTCATGTACACTCATCTACAGCTGGATTCATCCTCTGGTTGCTGTCAGAGCCTGCTCTGCACTGGGTGTCACTGCTTGATAACAGGTGTGCCATTTCTTCAGCACCCATGAGCTCTTGAGCAGATCTTTTGGGATGCTCAGGCACATGTGCCACACTGCTGCAATAAAGTATGATGATTGCTGGCATTAGTCACTTTTATGACATCCACATGCAGATGCTGTTTGTGTTAGCATGCTACAACTGGAAGAAATTTGGAAAACCACTGCTCTAGGCCATGCTGTTTGAGTTCTGAGATGGCAAAATTAATGGGCTAGCAAAAAATCTTCACAGTAGGAAATCTTTCTGAAAGTGCAGAACACTGGGGATTTTTTTCTGTCTGTGGAATTACTCAAGCTCAAATATTTTCCTAACACATGCCTTTCTGGAAACAGACTGCCCTGAGTTGCACCTATATTCTGCAGGCAGAGAGACAAGTTGTCTCAAGGAAACTGATTTTTTTTCAGACTGTAACCACACCATGTGATGTAGTCACACAAGAGATATTTCTTAGTAATACCTTAATTATTTTTGACATTAAATGCTAAAGAACTTCCATCACAGATCAGAACTCCTTTGTGAGAAGCATTACATAAACGTAGAGCAGCAAGACAACTCTTGGCCCAGATAATGGACAATTTAGGATGAAGACAAGAAACAATGGATATAGACAAAATATGCAATGAGACAGTCTTATCAACAAGATGGACAGAAGATTTTTCACACCATAAATCTTCTGTAGGCATCACAGCCAAGAACAATTTTAGAGAGGAGACTGGAGAAGCACTACTGATGCAGACATCCAGATGTTTTTTAAGCATTCATCACAACAGTGAAGAACAGAGTGCTATGGAAGAAAATGAGAATTTGAAAAACTGACAAAGTGATTGACAACTCTGGCTTGTCAAAGACAAGGTAATCAAAGGTTTGCAAGGTATGGGCTCTACAGGAAAGGAAAGGGCTTTGGAGAGAAATGAAGAAGTGGCAGCAGATGAGCACTCTGAATGGTCATGAGTGAGGCAGGTCTTCATTTGCTAAGGATGCAAAAAGGATGCAGCTATAATCAGGATATGAGATGATGACAGTTTGGTCTTTGTGAATGCTCAGCAATCAGGTTGGCCAAAGACCAGGCAGGGCTACCAACCACAGGGATGAATGGAGTCATGCATGACAAGGTGATTCCCATTGATAACATCTTTATTACTTCCCCAGGGAAGTATATTGATCTCTCTTTCATCAGTGACCAAATAGGAACAGTAACACATAACTTTGACTGTACTGCACTAAAATTTCAGGTATGTGTTGAGTGAGAGTTGCTCTAAAAGCAGACACGTGTTGCTGGAGTGGTGTGGAGCTGCCTTTGCCTTGACCTTAAACCCACCCCTCAGCAGGGCTTTTGTGCCACGAGGGACTCCCATATGACAAAACCTTACGCTTGAGACAGAGCATGGCCCCAAGCAGTAACTGGGAGGGGCTAAACCATAACAACCCTCCACCTGCTGTGGGGCAGAGAAAATCAGTTCTAGTACCAAGAGCTGCCAGACCTTGTCATGGCCTGGGGGACCACCAGGAATGTGGTATCAATCATCCTTAAAGCCACCCCAGTAATTCATATACTAAGGGAGAAGAAAATCGGGCACCAGCAAATCACCAGGAATCTTTCTCCTAAGCAATGCACCCATGGAAGTAAAAGGCTTTGGCTGGGAATGAGCAAGCCTCTCTAAGCACTAGACTGGAGCAAGGAGAGAAGATGCTGAGGTCATTATTTCTGCCCTTAAAGGGAAGACACACAGTCCTTCCTCCTGGGCTAGGAAAGGAAAAGAAAAATGACACAAGGGGAAGACCTGCCTGTAAATTCTTTACTCTGTTGCTGTGGTAGGAGTGGGTCAGAGAAAAAGGATCAAGGAGATGGCCATCAGGAAATGTGCCAGAGAGCTTTGCTTTCCCCACCAACGGCAAGGCAGGCAGGGAGTGCTCTCCTTTCTTCTGCAGGGTTGCTTTCTGCTCGTGAAAGAGTAACAGAAGGCAGAGCTGCCTCTTCCCTCAGAGTCCTCCCTTTAGCCACAGGGTAAGAGGAGAACATCTCCAGTGTGAGTCCGTCCACAACTGCCTGAATGCTCTGGCACCTCTCCTGCTTTGTCCCAAGGTTTCCAGAAAAATTCTGTTATGGAGAAATTCTATTATGGAAACCTCTCTCATGAAATTTCCTGTCAATTTGATTCAATTGTGTCTAAACAGATCGGAAGACTTCAAAGTCAGATTTAGAGCAGGACGCTCCCTCCAGCCTTACTTAAACTGAGGCTAATAGTATTAACCTTGTTTATGGAGTACCTAGTGCTGCTTTGTCATAAAATTACAACTTAATAAGATAATAAGATAAATAGAGGAACAAGCAGGAGATAGAGGAGGTTGCTTTCACAGCAACCCCACATCCTCCTCTCACCATTTTGGCACGATGGCTTGGAGTGCAGTTCAATGGCAGCACTGCCTGCAGAGAATCTGTGGGTGAGGGTTGCTGCCTGGGTTTCCTGCAGTGTGTGTGAGATGCCACAGGTCCTCCTTTCCCCTCTTCCCACTTTCTGCCCTCTATCAGCCAGGATGTGCATATGCAGTAAGTGGGATGATGGAAGTGATACGACTGGAAAGTAAAAAAAAAACCAACAATGCCAGTTTAAGTGAGCAGCTTTCAACAGGCTGAGTTCCCTGGTCCATCTCAGCACACAGCCACACGTTCAGCAGTCCTGAAATGAGGAAGGCAGAAGGAAAGTGCTGTCACAGATGAGGCAAAAGCAGGACAATCCCTTTGGCAGCAGCTCTTGCTTTTGTCAGATTAAAATAATGCCAGTATCACACCCAAAATTGTTGCAGCAGAACACAGTATAAACAATGGCTGTTGGCTTTGGAAATGAACTGAGTAAGCAAAAGCAAGGACAACTATGTAATTTCTTACACAAGATAGACTCAACATGAAAGAGTGAGCCTTCAAGAATCCTGGGTGTCCTAAAGAAAAATCTAAGATCTCAAAATTAGTTCCAACCATCTCCCTTTGTTTCTGATCTTTGTTTTTAATTTGCTTCTACTGATTCCTCCTGTAGTCTTTTCAACTTGGTTTTTTCAACATTCAGTTCTAACACCTAAATAATATTAGAGGATTTGAGACTTCTAAAGGCAAACATCTGATTTTGACATAGCTAATGACATTTTTAGGCTAAAAATCAAACTCATATGTTATTCTTGTTGTTTGAAGCATGCATGCAGCACACACATGCACTCCCAGGTCTCTCTGTGCCTAGAATAAAGACACTGGGACTATTCCAGGATCTGCCACAGTAAGAAGTAAAGAGGTAAGAACAACTCATAGCTTCATCCTATCAAGAATCTATTATTCTTGAAAATATGCCTCTCTGAATGCTTAAAGGGTTGAGTTCAACCCTATTTTGTGGTTCTTCACAATGGTAGAATAATATTCCTGTAAGCCTCTATCTTCTGAAAACAGAGATCAGAGTGAGCTCTAACAGGCAACCCCCAGCAAATCATTTATGGTGTCACTGACATCACTTTCCATCCTGTCCCTCTGCTGGAGGTCATCTTACCCACCACATGCACAGCAGAGGATAATGTGTGCTTTTACCTCCTCCAGGTCCTTTTCCAGGCTGGGACTTTAATACTGGATCCACTTTTGTTTGGCACGCCCAGCACCAGTGCCACAGCTGACACATGGAATCATTTTGTTCTTTGTTCAGAGGGCTGTGGCCACCAGCAAAGAGGCAGAGAAAACAGTCATTTCTGCAGGGGCATCTCCCAAAACCCTCATCCTCCCTGTGTGGCTACATCTCTGAGAGTTTTAGGGCACCATGAAGGCTCCCCAAGAAGGAAGCTAATTAAGACGTGCAAGATGCACTAACAAGGACACTAGGAAACGAAGAATGTGTTTGAGAAACACTGAAATCCTCTAGGATTTTATTTTTAATGAACTGCTAGACAAGTCATGTATCTGTTGACATATATAGGTTCTTAATATACATTCGTGCATTAGCTCTACCTAAGTGAGACTGAAAGATACTTTATTTTCAAAGGGAAAAAGAACCCAGGAATTCAGCAGTGCTGAGGCAATCTCTGCAAGCTGTCACCAGGTGATCAATGGCTGGAAAAGACAAAAGCTCTGTTCTTGTGCCTCCTCTAGGGAGAGGGGATTACTGATGATGTGCTCTAGAGCCACGCTAAGGTCCCAAGATGAGGGGTACTCTCACTGGGGAATGGTAATTTCTAGCCCCAGAAACCTGTGCAGCTGCTGAAACATTTCACCCCAGTGGCTGTGAGGCTGCTGAGCACTGCTGGGAAGTTCAAAACACGTGTGGCACAGGCAAAGGTCCCCCCTAAGTAACGTGCTATTTAGTTACTCTTTCTGAGCAGATACAAAGCCAAAGGGATTGATGCTTTGTCCAAGGTATTTTTCCACCTGAAACACTGCAGGATCACACGAACATCTACTTTTCTTGCACAGAAGAAACTTCCTCAACACCCGTGAGCTATCCCAGAAGCAGAATAAGGAAGTAATGGTAACTAAGAGTGCACCTAAACCTCCCCAAGATGTGCTGTACGTATGTGTAAGCCTTGCCAAAACCTTACTCATTCAGGGCACCCTGTTGCTTCTGAAAGCCACAGAAGTTTTAAGGTTCATTAGCAAAACCAGAACAAATATTAAAAGGTATGTGACAGACAGGTACCTTTGGAAATTGCTAAGTATTGCCTATAGCATCAGAGAACTGAGCTGAGCATAGATAACTGCAGTGGGGAAATGGCAGGTTTTATGTGCAGTGAGCACCTGGGGTCTTTCACACTATGCAGAGCACAGACCTGAGCAACCACAGAAGATGAGCATTTCCCCCTTCTTAGGCTGGAGCTGGCAGCCCTGCCTTCCCTTCCTAACTGATGAAGAGGCTCTTCTACAGGTAGGCTCATCTGACCTGTCCATCCTTCCATGCTTCCATCCAGCAGCAATGTCTATTTCTCTCCCTACGAGCACCTGGTAAGGGGCAATCCAGATCATTAGCTCAGATGCAGAGCTCTATCTGCCATTGTTCAGATGAACTGCACCTACAAACCTGAAAGGTGTCACAAAGGATTTGGAAGAGCATTTCCCACTTCAAAGGTGCCATGAGTGGCAGAATTGCTGTTCTGTTGCTGCTTCTTGGCTTGACTTGCCAGTACCACTGCACTTCAGCAGATCCCTCTTCACTTATCCAACTGAAAATTCAGAAGTTTAAAAGAGAGAAAAAAGGATGGAAGAACAGTAAAGAGAAAGAAAACCCTAAAATGAATGAAAATACTGAGCAAGATGGAACAGTTTGTGAAGGCATTGTGTTTTCTCTGTCTAGGGAAACTGGGGAGTCTTCACTAATGCTTGTGGCATAAGAAAAGCCACACCAGGACCAGAACAAGAGAACAAACTTTGAGTCAGGAACCAAAACTGAGTGTAGAAATAACAGAAATGAGACAGAACTGCACCAAAAGCACAGTTCAGGAGAGTTGGAGGTGACAGGAAGGACTGGTGGCAATGTTGTGTGTGCTGATGGCAGGGGGAAGTGGCAGCGTGTGCAAAACACAGCAGGTGAGTCCCCCGTCAGTTTGCACATGCAAACAGGATTGCAGATGAGAAACAGGATTTTGTAGAGGAAGTACTGGAAGTCCTTGAGTGGACTGTGGCTAGACAACGAAGTCTTGTTAGCAGGTCAAGAGGAAAAGTCAGTCCCTCTTACTCGGGTAAATAATTTGCACCTCAAGCTTTGGCACCTAGGAGGCAGCACTTTGAAATGAAAATGATACAGATGCTTTCAAAAGGCTCATGAAACAGGCTTCTTTGCCAGGGTTGTGTGCTTAAGTTGGCTGGGCTGGAAGCCTTCTATAAATAACCCTAGAGAGTTATTTTTACAACATAAATCTAGGAAATTCAGATGTTACTCATCATGGGGGGTGGGTGAGGAAGATATTCCTGAATGTGACAGCTGGCCAATTTCTGGTTCAACAGATCCTGAAACAGTAAGAGGTGTTAACAATTTGGATGTGGTTTTGATTAATAGAAAGATTGGCCATAACATATAAGTCCAAATAACTTCAGTATGAATGAAAGCAGGCAGGAGGACAAGCAAGGGAAGACCCGTAAGTAAAACTGTCAATTCTCAAAAGGCAAATTTTCACAAGCCACAGCTATGTCTAAATTTACACGCCGGCTCTCACCAAGGCTCACCACAGGTCTCATGACTGTCTGGGGCTGGAGGATGACTCAGACACACAGCACTCCCACCTATCTCAGTGTGCAGGCTTCCCCTCTGTCACACCCACCCCAGATGACCTTTGGAAGGATGTGCTCCCCGTGGCAGGGACCAGAAAGTAATCCTGTCCAGACATAGCCTGAGGGGAGGGAGTAATTATAAGAAAAGAGCTGAGGAGCTGAGCTAATCTAACATAGGGGAAGACTGGCATTTAAGTCAAAAGGTGACAGTGCAGCTCCATTTTTTATCCTGAAGGTGGAGGAAAGTCTAAAAGAATCTACATGAATGATCAGCTCGTGAAGAATGATAGAAAATAAAAGAAAACAAATATAACTGAAAATTATAAAATATTATTTTTTCCCAAAGTCTTGCTAATTTACAGTTTATGTAGGAAATTAAATCAAAGAACAAAATATTCTTTATGTAAGCAAAAGAAAAAACAAGGAATTGAGCTGTTTTGCAGAAAAGATAGGCCACAGATTAAAAATAATGTTCATTTATATAATAAAATACATATAATTACTTATTATTATGTATTATTACATATGTGTTTAATCACCTTCTCCTTTCTGACTGCTAATAGTTTTAGTCCTCCTGACTGACATCAGAACTATCTGAAGTTCTTCAAAGCATTTCACTTTGTATGTATGTAACAGTACTTGAAATCAGTAAGTTTTATTCATGGATTGATGTGAAAGTTGCAGGAGGTACAGAGGTTCTTACTGAGGTCCCTCTCGCAGCCTACAGCAGAAATTCTGCATGGTTTAGTTCAAATGGTAAACATGGGAACTGCATTTTGCACTCCATCAGGAACAAATGTGACACCAAAAATCATCCTGGAACGTCCTACAATATTCTGTGCAAGAGGAAAACAAGCAGGACTAACTTTTTAGAAACTATGAAGATACAGGAATGAAAGACTTAAAACAATGCAATTACAAAATCTGAAAATGCCCATCAAAGGCTTTTCAACAGAAATCAGCTGAACACCTCCTAAAGCTTTACACTGTTGTCAGCTTTGCCATAAGGCTCGTATTCCATCTTTGTCTGATGCACAAAAGGAGAGGGAACAGAAAAAAAAAATCAATTCTGATGTTAATGGGTATAATTCTTAACTCATTAGTGTTACACTTGCATACTACTGGGATGAACTTGCTCCTCTGAGTTTTAGTAAGTCAGCTTTTCTAAAATCATCTACATTCATTTCCTTCTACCCACCTTTCAGATCCCTCCATTTTTATTAGCATTAAGTGATATTAGCAAGACTAAAATGGACCATTTTGACAGTCCTTAAAAACAGCTATCAGATGTTCTTTTCAGGAAAGGAACCAAACAAATATTACTATCTGTTGTGCTATCTGACTGCCTAATGCTCTTTTTTTTTCTTCTTTTTAGGTATTTCATGAAGGATGCTCTGAAGGGTGCAGATTATGCTGCCACAGAGCCCACAGATATATAAATGATGGGTCAGGCTGCAAGGCTGAATTCATTAGGTGAGTCCCATAGGGATCCATCTGTCCTGCAGCTGAAGTGGGAAGCCAGTCAGACTGAGCAGAGAGAAAACACAGACAAGTAGCAGTGGACAGGGCAGCAATTATTTGTTGGTGTTGTCAAAAATGGTCAAAACTCTATTAAAGCTAGAAATACACATATGCACACATCTGAGGTGTCCAGAATTTAACTGTGCTGTCTGCCACTGGAGGCACCAGGATATTGGGAGATGGGTAAGATGGGAACCTCCATATAGAGAAAAAAGGTACAAAATCTGTCACCTTGACTGAATGCCAGACTGGGGGTCACACCACCAGGAAAATGCTGGAAAATCCCAAAGTTAACCAGGTCTACTGGCTAGCCTATGGGAGAGGCTTTGCTCTTTTCAGAGTGGTTCCTTTCCATCTCCTCTTGGCAACCTCCAACTCTTCAGATGAACTCAACACACACACTAAACTCTCAACCATTTTCATTCATCTGCAGGCCAACTAAAGGTTACCCTCAGTAAAGTACATATGAGCTATATACAGTTAAGGACAAATTCTGCTGGGAAGAAAGGTCCCTGTGACATTACTTAAAGACCAGAGCTGGGATCCTGGTAACTGTGCTCAGCTTCCCCTGGGTGGGTTAAGCTGGTTTAGGATGACTGGTAGATGCAGTGGTACAGCACAAAATCATTACATGGGGTGTTCTGCTCTGCACAGATAATTTTGCAACGAAAAATCATTGTTTTCTTTAAGAAATGCATTTAAGTTTGGATTTTTTTTTTTTTTTTATTTTGGCTGAACTCTTTTAAAACACTGACTTGCAAGAATTCTTTTCCCCTGAATCTCCAGGGAGTCTTGTGAATCTATGCTGCAGGGCACTGAAACCATCAGCTCTGCCCATTCTCCTCCTCCCTCTTTCCCCTAGACCTCCTTTCCACCTTTTTCTCTTTTTGTCTGTGAGGAACAGGATAAGATCCCCATTACCCTGCTTCACCACTCTATAAAAAGAATTTTAAAACTCCTAATATTACTTAATCACAGCTTTCAGTGCCCCTGCTGCCATAAAACATTATAACAATGGGCTGGCACTTCATCAATGGCAATTTGCTGATATTACAGTCACAGTAGCGCTCGACATAATTGCCTTGCTCTACCACCAGCTCCTGAGGCTTGTTGATCTCAGTCAATACCTCTCTGCACTGGGGGCTGCAGTCAGATATTTCTATCAGTTTCCAGTTCTTGCCCATCTGATGAGGATGTGGGCTTCTAAATACTCAACACACCACTGCCCTCAAAGTTCCTCCACAGACACATCTATTAGGACACACTTTACTCAGCATTATTCTCAATTTTATGCACAGCCATAGACACTTACAACTTCCAAACAGAGCAGTTATTAGGAATGAAGGAGATAGCTTGAAGACAGTAAAATAAAAGATATTTAGTTATGACTACGAATTTTTTGCAGGTCCAAAACTCCTCCCAGCAAGAATATGACTTCAAATCATACAGATTATTGGTAAGATGCTTATTTCAGGACAGAAGGCACCTTGAGAATAAATTTGATTACGTTGTGTTTTTCTTTAGACAAATTAAAAAATAAATTATCAGCTCAAATGACTTCTGCTGGAGACAAAGGAGAGTAACAAAATATGAAAAAAAAAAAAATAGTGCAAACTCTCCCTGACAGAACATTTTGTCTTTGACTCATTCTGTAAAAGTCAACCTTGTGAGCTGCAAATATTTATTCCTTACACAATTAGAGCTTCTCTGAGGTTGGGACAGAGATGACACTCCAGGGGCAGGAAAAAGCCTCTCTGCAGAGAGCTGTCAGGCACAGCAGGCATGCAGGCACCCTTACTGAACACTTGTAGGGAGTAAAGCACAAAATCCACACTGTGTTAACACTTACACGGCTACACAGACAACCACACGTAATGCTGAGATACCCACTTGCTAGAACACTGCAGGGAGCAGATACATTTTGATGTCTTTGGCTAGTTTTTTTTGTGTCACTGGTTTGTGACATCGCAGCGTGTCTCTGTAAGTGGCCCTCCCAGGCTTTCCTTACAGATGTGGACCATCAAATTCAGGAAGCACAAGGTGGGACCATGCTCAAATTCAGCAAGCACAAGGTGGGAAGAGGATGAAGGACCCTGCAGGCTTTGACATGGACCAGCTGACAAGCCCAAGTGTTGGGAGGCCAGTGAGGTCCTGATGAAGAATGTGCTGATTGCCCCAGGACAGCTGGGGTACCCCCTCCTTCCCCAGCCCACTGTGGCTTATGAGTGCAAAGACTTTGTAAGAGAGCACTTGCAAAAGCCTTCCTTGCAAGCATCCCTGTGAGGACAGGGAGCACAACAAGGATTCTACCTCCTGTTTGTAGCTCTAGCAGGCTCAGCTCTGAGATCCTTGAAGTGATCCTCCTGTGTTCTAATGCTCTGGCTGCTGCAGCAAGGGTAAGACCTCTTGTCTGGGCCGTGGGAGCAGCTGGGGACATCAGAGATGGGCTCCAGGCTGGAACTGACTCCATCCAAAGTGCAGGGCTTTGGATGCCATGTGAAATCCCACGCACTTTGGCCGATGGGCTCACACAAGTGGAAGGCTACTGTCAGAGTTAAGCTTTGCCAAAACCACTTAATGGACTTGGACCGACTCAAGGAGTGTTTTTAGATTCAAGTACTACTTGTTTAATGGATTTATTTTATAAACATTGGCATTGAGATGTTCAAAACTTCTTTGGGATTTGGTCTGCTGATTACTCTTAATATTTAATGGAAAGTAACATCTGAAGCTGGCAACGGCAACATAACTGTGTAACTCAAATGGTTGCATAAGCTGATCTCACACTCAGAATGAGGCCTCCAGCCACCAGGACGTGGAAGAAATAGGTGGTTGATATTTCTGTCTGGAGAATCACTTCCCCTTGGCTTTACAAACCACGGCACAAATATTATCACAGAATCACAGAATGCTTTGGGTTGGAAGGGACCTTTAAAAGCCATCTAGTCCAACACCCCTGCACTAAGCAGAGACATCTTCAACTAGACCAGGTTGCTTAGAGCCTCATCCAGCCTGACCTTGAATGTTTGCAAGAATGGTGCACCTACCAGCTCTCTGCAAAACCTGCTCCAGTTTGCAACCAGGCCCACTGTAAAAAATGTCTTCCTTATATCTAGTTTGTTGCCTTTTGCAACAGCCCCTGCTAAAAAGCCTGTCCCCATCTTCTTATAGGTCCCCTTTAAGTACCAAAAGGTCACAGTAAGGTCTCCCTGTAGCCTTTTCTTCTGCAGAATGAATAACCCCAACTCCTTCAGACTTTCCTCATAGCAGAGATGCTCCAGTCCCCATTATGCTCACGTCACCCAAGTATCTCATTTCTAAAGGCCTTTCAAGCCTCCAGATATCAAATTTACACAGATAAAATATATGTATGGGTGTATACATGCAAATATATGCATAAGGCTATCTAGTTGTATATATTTTAGATATGAATGTGTCTGTGTATGAATGTATACACACACACACACATTCCTACACGTGTTGTTCTCCTCTGGTGCTGGCTACCTGGATGTTTGCACCTTTTCAGAAACTTCCAGCACTGATGTTCTGCCTTTTCACAGCACTGCCTCCTACTCTTCCACGGCTACCCAGAAATTCAGTGAGGCATCACTGCACGTGTTCCCAATGGGCTGCTCCTCGGAGGCTTGGAGGCCTTCATCCTGTGAGGGCAGTAAGGAGAAAGATACCCAGGGGTGGGAGAGAGATTCTGTAGAGCACGTAGCCAGAGCAAGCACTTACAGTCTGCAGGCAAAACTAGAGCTGGGGAAAGGTGACGGGGTGCAGTAGTGGCTGGCTGTGCAGAGGTCCCCAGTTCACTCTTTCTGCAGCAAAGTTCAGGACAGAAACATCATGCTCCCCCAGGACAAGAAAGAGGATGAAATCTGGGAGAAACCCAGCTTTCTCTTTTAATCATAACAAACTGAAAATGTCTTACTTGTTCAGAATAGAAGAAAACTAGTCATTAACTTATGTGAGGCAGCTGGTTTTCCAGTAACAGCTCCTACACATTCTGGTTTTAATATTATTGTTCTTGTCAACTGTGGGAACGCAATGTATATTAATGATGGTTTATTCCAAATTGGTCATTGTCGGAGTTAATAATTAGGTAGTCAGGCACTAATTATCTCTGTTTTGTCTCAAATCATTAACTAAGAAATTTGGAGAAGTAATTTCAGAGGCACGCATCAGAGCCACACACAGGAGGGTGAGCTCCCCTGTGTGCACAAGAGATGCTTCACTGTGGAAAGCAGCACCAGCCTACGCCTGGGAGCAGAGGCAGGGTGAGAGTTCTCCAAGTACTGGGTGCAGAGTGGCAGCACCTCATGAAAATACATACACACGTGTTGACTATCTATTCTTTGGACCACTGGTTCATCCATGAAGCAGGAATGCTCCTCAGTGGCATTACCTGTCGCCGGGACACCAGAGCAGCTCCAGCAGGGCCACCACTGTTGGCTGCAGGATTTCTCCTGAGTGGCATCCTGCTGGATGGCCACCAGCAGGAGCACACAGCAGGGAAAGAGAAGGCACGACGGGTCTGCTCAGAGGACATGAAGTTTCACATTTACTCTGAAATAAGCCTCCCATGGAAGAGACCTCAGGGAAGTGCTCAGGACAAAGATGGGTCTGGTGCGTGGGGAATGAGAGGCATTGGGCACGGAGGTGGAGCTGCACAGCACCCCCAGTAAGTCTGTGCTTTCAGGGCACAGATGAGCCTGCAGCACTGCCCACCACCTGCAGCAGCACCCATCTCTCCTCGGGTGCATGCAAAATACCCCAGCTGCATCCATCCTCCCCTGTTTTCCTTATATATTGTGGAGATTAGGCTAGAAACACTACATGGGAAGCCTTCAACAGTCATTTAGTAGTTTTGCTGACCACTTTAAATTGAACTGAGTGTGACAGTAACCAAAACTCACTAACCTTTTCACTATAGATATAAAAAATTTGTCCTTCTCATTTCAGAATTTTCAAGATTATCCTCTTCATGAGACATCAAGACCAGCACCTGTTATGAACTTACCTCAACATAGAGGATAGGAAAAATTCCAATCTTGTCACCCAACATTCCTTCTGCCCAGTTGTCATCTACCCTCCTGATGACTGTCAAAATTTCATCCTAAAATCAGAGACACACAAAATACATAATCAGATTTTTTTCAGTAGAAAGATGCTAGTTACCCACATGACAACTAAGAAGAGAGTACACGGAGAAGCACATAAGCTAGGTGCTCAGCATCTGTGCTGATGCATGAATGTCAGTTTTCCTTTAAAAAAAAAAATGTTAGGAAGTAAAAGTGCAAAGCAGGTAAAAAGCTAAGGATAACATAATAAAAAACTAGTTACGTTCAACTGCTGGATCAGTTTAGATACTAGTTCATTTCCTAAACCAAATGGAATTTAATATTATATTTAATCTGAGAAATCATACAAAATTTCAGCTCGTGATGAATTTTTTTCTGTGATTATAAAAAAGGAGATGAAGCAAAGTGCTACTAAGAGTCATACTGCTGCATTTTTCTCTCAAGTTAAAGCCCAGAACACATCAGTCCTTCCAACAGCTCAGGTGACTAGAACCAAACCCTGAGTTTTCCCAGTCTGAGCTGCTCAACTTGTCAATGGATTTCAGCTACCCCAACTGCCTGCTGGGGTGGTCATTGGGAACCCAGCCTTGAGCCAGCTCTGCTTGCTCCTCCCTCTCTGCAGGGCACTGCCTGCTCGCTCAGCTCTCCTATGGCTGGAGGAAAGGAGGGGGCTGAGAGAAGCTGCGAAGTGAAGTTTACTGAGATGCCATTCATTCTTTCATGGCATCCAATCTTACTCTGTTCCTGGGCAGAAAGAGAAGAAAATATCTTCCTCCACAATGCTGAGACAGGGCTCCCTGCTGTTCTCATTTTATTGAGAACACGTGCTCTAGAAAAACAAGAGCTACATATGGTTTATCACCCTCCATGTAACAGGCTATACATGTTGAGTGGCCAGGGGAGGGGAGCTGTTGCTTTTTTCCAAGTACTTCTCACACAGGAAAAAAAAAAACACCACAAATTCCTGATCTGGGGTGCTCTGACAGTGGATTTACAGTGATGGAAAATGACCACAACAGGGATGGAATGAGATGTACTTTGCAGTGTTCAAACATGTGCGTTTTGAACACGTGCACTTTGAAATAGTTTAAATGTTTCCTTTGCATTATTCATCTGAATGATCCATTAGGGGAAAGCTCAGAGAAACAGCCACGGACTGACTCCTTTAGCTATTTATTACAGCTGGAAGGATGCAAAAAGAATTTGTGCATTTAATTTCCTGAAGAAGCAGATAGCATTCCCTTCCAAAGCCCTGTCTGCACAGACCATTTTTGATCTCTGTGAAGAGCTGACAGTAATACATCTCTGCAAAGTTTCCACGTGCTCTTACAAAAGACCGATTATCATAAATTTAGAATCTAGGTAAAGGGGGTAAATGATGAAAATAAAAGACTGCATCACTTCAAGAACCTGCTACAGGTGTTCCTACTTTGTGTATTTGTTCAGCTATTTTCTTAAACGACTTCTTAAAAACCCCAAATGTGATAGAGCTCAATTTCTCCACATATTTCTGTATATATATGTAATCCTAGGTGTGTATGTGCATACATAGGCATATGAATCTATACATATGTGTGTGTATATATATTTGCATATATACACATACATAAGAAATTAAGAAGGAAACTTTTTAACTGAAAAACCCCAGAAGCACTCGACTAGATTTTGTTAGAAGCACCACACAATCCCATCCCTGGAGCAGGCTGGACAGACAGTTGGCAGAAAAAGTTTATCCTGCTCATAGATGGGGCAGAGAAGAAGTGACCTTTGAAGATCTAACTTTACTTTCTACAGACCTAGGAAATCTGGAAGCCTTTCTGTATACTGACCTTAGTTTGACTCTGCCAGGTCTGGCTGTGGAATGGGGTTGTACATATCTGAGAAAATTAGATAGCTGTACATCCCGGGATATGCTGACATTTGAAATGTGTATCTTCATGAGAGAACGACGTGCAAATCCTTAAGAATGCTTTCCATTACCAAATTCATTTTCAGAAGGGTGTTGAAAATCTCCAGGAATTACAGCAAACCCCAAAACATATTCTGAAATTCTTTATTAATAGAAAGATTCTTCGAATTTGCAGCCCACGACATCGTTCTGTACACTGGGTTGGTGAAAGCTTCAACATGAACTATTCTAGTATTTTAAATTAGAACCTAGAAAGGTTCCCAAAAGGATCATGAATAGTAAAGAGCCACAGATCTCTTGACATACCACTTCAACTTTCTGAACTTCGCTATTTGACATGTACTAAACTGAATAAAGGAACCCGAGCCTCAACTCTCATTTCGAAAGCCACTGGTATCTACTGGAGTTTGAGAAAGATACCTTGTGCTCTTTTTCTGCATGTTGCTAAAGTCTTCAATTATTTGCTCTCTCCTCCTTGTTCGTGTCTCTCTCTTCGTTAGGACTGGGCAGCCTTGTGACAGGCACACGTGACTTGCAGTTCCAGTTTATAACCATTATCTGAGAGGAAGTCAAAGACAAATCGCTTCAAAAGCGATCTGATTGATGGAGAAATGAACCCTTTTACTGAGAAAACAGCACAAAATTGTGTCCAATAACAGTCATGATTCACAGCCTGGTTTTTACTCTAGTCATTAACAGCCATTAATGAAGCAATACAAAGCAGATGTGCCTGCTATCTGTAGAGATAACAACTCCATCTAGAGCACTGGGGAGAGCTCAGCGATGGCAGGATGGCACCGTGTGGTGCTTGGTGTGCCCAGCAACAGTGCTTGCCAGCTGGCACCAGAATCCCAACCATCAGCTACTGCTGGGATGGTCCCTCTGAGAACAGCAAATGCTGCTGGAATTAAATGCCAAGGGGCTGGAATGTCACTTCACAGCCAGGAACCAGTATTGGACATGACGGCTCCAACCTTGGCATAACGGTTGTTAAACGCTGCTATGGGCTGGGTAAAAAAGTGTTGGAAAAAGAAGGAAATAGCCAATGTGATTAAAAATGTGATGAGCAATAAAGCACAGGGAACAGTTGATGCTACCTTGACAGGTTGGAGACTCATCTACCACTGAGCCTCCAAAAGGCCACGTGAACTCATGCACGCAAAGGGTGGTCCAACACCAGGAGAAAACTGTGGGGTGAATTTAGACTCAGTCTAACCCTGCAGAAACTACACAAACAATAATGCAAGTACTCCAGATTTGCACTGCTATAGCTGAGAGCAGAGTCCTCTTGCACATGGCTTGTACCAGACAGCTCACAGCCCAAGGGAGGAGGGTTATTTTTAAAAGAGGAGGCAGCAAGAGCCCAAGCTCACAGTGGGTGTCATGTAAGGAGACATCACAAAGCTGAGGTAAATAGTACATCCCAAGGGCATACGACGAGTCTCTGTAGGCCACAAGTTGGCCTCAACTATCCTTAGTCAACTAGTGACCGTTACTACACTTCTGACACTGCTGGGGTTAAACTGGTGTAAAGCTGAATCAGGGCTGGAACCCATTGTCAGAGGGCAAAATAACTGCTCACCAACTCATCTGGCTGGTCACTGGTGAGTACCAAGGAAAAATATCTTAAGTTGCAGATCTGAGATACTTCATCTTCTGGCCACTGCAAACTGGGGAACAGTGTTGGGACCCTATGCCTGCAATCTTTGGCTTTGTATCTGGAGAATGTTGTGCCTACAGGAGATGAAAACACTTAAATGGCAGAAGCCCTCTACAGCACTGCTCATGAAGATCTGTGTAAAGCAGACTTCATTTCCTCACACTCCACCTCTGGAACAACAGGACATTTTAATTTTGAAAAACAAAAAATACCAAAACAAAAAAGCAAACAAAAAACTAGTAAGAGGAAACCCCAAGTATCCTTTCTTTGTTTTCTTTTACTGACAGATACTCTGGCTGATAACAAAGGGTATGGGAAAAAAGCAGAGTCCAGGAAAAGAGCAAAACTTCACGATACAGAAGATCCCTATGTTTGAGTTCACTTTTGTGGTTTCTTTTCAGAGTACAACTATTCTTTATTGCATGTTTCTAAGTAAAATCCAATTACAAGTGCCTGGTAGTGTTAAATGAGTTGCAGGACACAGGGAGGCTATGCTACTTTGTAAAAAACGGCATGCTGATGCAACTCCTCTACCTGAGAAAAGAACAAAAAACATAAATGAAATTGAGATCATGTCTAGCATCTTCAGATGCAAACTGAGACATTCAGATGATGAATATTGCTCCGAGTGAGAAATCACACTGACAGCAACGCAGTGCTCACGACTCTGTGCAGAGGAACTGACTGCATCAGCAGATGATCTAAAGTCCGGGCTGTTTTAAACAGGAACTTTCATCAGTGCAGGTGACAGCTAAAATCAGCATTGAGAAAACTGTTGAAAACATGACAGTGAAGTCCCGAGATGAAAAATAGATTAATCACTGTCAGGCAGAACAATAGGCAAGACATAAAACCAGTTACAACGTGACAGCGCGTGTAGTGGAAAGAGCTGAAGAAGAAAATAGCAATAGAAGACAAACCAACCCCCTTTGGGGAAAACACAGCCACCAGGGCTAAAAGGCTGCAGACAGTAACACGAGGGGTGAAAGAAAAGAAAATTGAGGGATTGAGAGTAGAGCAATACAGCAGAAAGAAATGTTCCATGTGAGCCAAGAAAAGAAGAACTATCAGTATACAGAGACAGTTCTTGTAAAGGAGGTACACTAATACCCATCACCAAATACACCCAATACAAATGTGTCTAAAAAAGGACCTGCTCTAACAAAAAAGGTTCCAGCTTCCTACTATACCTATTAAATTTCTTAAGACTGAGCAAGCAAAGATGATCTTAAGGGGTCAAGGAAGATTGCTTCTCAGAGAAGCCACCGTGGGCAAACAGTGAGCAGAAGGAGGTGCCAGCAAACATATATTTACGGATAGGATCCCAAAGGCTAACTTCTGGCTAATTTTCTGTTAGTCCACGGCTGCTGCTTTTCAGGAAGCAGCCCATTTTCTCACAGAGGTTCACAGCTCCAGGGAGGCTGGTAGTTGCAGGGTTTGTAATGTTTGTAAGCAAACGCTTCGCTTGCTGTGGAGCAAAAGCGGTTGCGAAGCTTTTGTGAAATAAATGTGAGAAGGTGCTCATTCTAGGAAATGGTGTTCTGCAGAGAAACCCCATCTGAGTGAAAAAGATGTTACTTTTGGTGAGAAAATTATATGCTGCAAGTAATTCATTCAGCTGTAATAAGTAGCCTCAAAAGCGGAGGTCAGTGAAGTGATGGCGAAGGATATTTTTATCATCTATTTCATATTAATTTCCAGCATAACTGTTATTACTTTATGTGATACTATAACAAGCACAGACAGCTGAAATAAACCAGAAAATGACAATGAACAGGTTCTCCATGGCATTCCATGCCATAAATTAACATTGGGGGATAGGCTTTATTTTACCGTGGGCTTCTTGATATCCGTGAAGCCTCTCTAAGGTCAACACAAATTACTAGGGAGGGGAAGGGGAGACAGAAAGCAGGTGTGGAGGTGGGGGAGAAAGGGAAAATGTGACATTTTAAATCCAAAGGAAATTACAGTATCTTAGTTTTCTCTCATTCTAACTGGAATTTATTAAATGCTTTGATTTTTTAAAAAACAAAGACTTTTAAAATGTCTGCTTTATAATGTCTTGATTTGCTTCAAACAGAAAATACTGTGATATATGATGATGTATTTCAGCTACTAATTGGTGTATGGTATGATGCAATATATGTTTTGAAGCTGAATGGCATTTTAAAACACTGGCACATCCTATCCAATAAGAATCACTAAGGGCCACATTTCCATTAGATTTTTTCTGAAACTGAGTCTCTCTCACAGAACATTTCAGTCTAGGTGAAATGTATACTCTTTAGACAGAAACACACTCTCAGAAAGTCTGTAGCCAGTTCCACTTGTTGAATTTTGCTGGCTTTATACCAACCTTGCTGAGCACGGGCTGGGTTGCCTGAGCTCAAAAGCTTTCGTTTTTTCATATCAGAAACTAGCTGAAAGCAGCAAAGGGAGCACATGGATCCACAGCCGGAGCTGGGAGGGAGGCCAGGCAGATATCCCACCAGTCCCAACACCACTGTGCTTTAGACTCATCTGCCAAGAGCCCGCAGACCCCATCATGCCCTACAGAAGCAGCTTTCTAAACTTTTATTAAAAAACCCAACCCCATTGCCTTACCTTGTTGAAGGTCAGACAGTCCTTGTCTTGATCTTTATCCTTTATTTCGAAGTCGTAAAGTGCTTTGCCCTGAGGTGGAGCTTGCGGGAGGGGCTTGATACACTGGATGTAGCTGGCAGGGAAGAAGCCATGATTCCCATTGAGCTCCCCGTGGTACCAGTTCTCGTCCACCTTCCGCCGCAGTATGATGATGTCTCCCTTGTTAAACTTGAGGTCACCGGGCTCTTTTCCCTCATACGTGTAGAGAGCTTTGCCATAAGGAAGCTGAGAAACACTCTGGGGAAACAAAACATGACACATCTTTAAGCAAACCTGAGCCAGCACTGATTTCCTTCTTCCAAGTCACTTTCACCTAGAAGCAAACTGATCATCCATGTCCAAACTACCCCAATGACTGCAGCGGACTGGTTCTTCAAAAGGAGCGTGGCCAGCAGATGGAGAGAGNGCTGGATCTTACAGGAAAATTAGGATGCACATGATGGTAAGACTGAGAAGGCAAGTGTGTTACATCAGAGGAGGCACT
Source organism: Chloroceryle aenea (assembly GCA_013399075.1). NCBI lineage: Eukaryota > Metazoa > Chordata > Aves > Coraciiformes > Cerylidae > Chloroceryle > Chloroceryle aenea. Next base: position 107,293 of record VWZY01009509.1, read on the forward strand.
GCAGTTCTCTTGAAGCTCAGATGAAACCCACGGTACCTCTCACATCATCAGCAGCATCAGTTAATTTGCAAAATACCCCACGTAAACAGGCCTATGTGTTTAAACAAGTAAAACTTGACATGCCTAAAGGTAAACTATTATCCAGTTAGACCTTCAGGGTTGCTTTGCTTTCTGAGGCTCAGAAGATAAACAAAACAAAACAAAACAAACTTGAAGATTCACATGGTTCTAACAGTTGGCAAGTTGAAAATTTTTCATCGCGTTTGTTTGAGCAATTCCAAACATTTTTGAGTTTGAAGCTTTTAGTTTAGCTTTTGATTCTGTAACCAAACACTCTTTACTTCTTCAAAATCCCCAGTCTCACACTGTTCACTAAGGGCTACTGTAAACAGTTATAATATTCTTTGTTGCTTTTCAATTAAAGTCCCTGTGGAAAAAAAGGAATAGGCAGAAGGCGTCCAATCTTTCTTTTAGAACTAAAAACAGCTCTGAGGCTTTCGTTCTCATTAAAAGCAAGAAAGAAACATAAAAAAAAATTGCAGCACAAAAGCAAAATCCCTAAAAAGTTAATCATTTGTTGTGATGGAAAAGAGAAACTCTCTGATGGAAAATGCCTGATTGTGAAGAATTCTTCCCGGATTTGACCTGGGCTTGATTCAAGATTGTCTCATCCAAGCTGTGACTGCATGGACAATTTTTTGGAGGAGAGATTGGTTTATGCTGCCCTTGCACTTGCCCTCCCTAGGTACTTGCTCCCCTTCTTGATCAAGGGGTAAGTGTGTCTGACACCACTGCCTGCTGCTTTGCTCCTACAATAGCTCTTTAACCCCTAGCAGGGGAGAAGAAGTGTATTTTATTCAGCCTGAGATAAGAGTCCCTTTGCAAGCCTCCATGCAAATATGGAGCAGCACATACCACAGGGGGTGTTAAAGGCATCCTGTACAGTTAACCCTTTCACAAGAGTCTTTTTTTTTCAGAGATGGATTATAAAAATGACACCTTTTTCTGTTGCATATATATGCCTATAAATAGTCTGTTCCTTGCTCTGTACACTGGTTGTCAATGGGGTGTTGTCCGACAGGGACAATAAAAAAGTCAAGGTCCGCTTAATGAAACACCCTGGTATTCCCCCTGAAGTTTTTTATGTCTGTACTTCTGGATGACATTCCTGTGCATAAGACTAGCACTCGGATGCTTTCTGCAGGAAGCAGGTGGAGTGGCCTGGCAGAAAAACTCCCTTTCCCCACCCCAGCCAGAAAATCAGACGCCGGGATGATTTTTTATGGTATTTGTTCAAGCAAGAAGCAGAGGCATTGTTCGATCCCAGGGGGTGCATTAAGTGGACCTGCTCTGGTAGGGCAGGTTTTATGCTCTTCCACCTGTATCTTTCAGCAGGAGGAGAAGCACCAGCCTCCTCCGGCTGCTTCTGGGCGCCAGATGGTCGCTGCAGCAGGCAGAAACCACGCTGTTCAGAAAGCAAGTTTCTCGAGTGCACCTTCACTCACAGGCATTAACTTAGTCATTTTATTAGGAAGGGGTTTAGGAGCTGTGCAGGTCTTGGAAAGCATGTGCAACAGCTCTTCTTGCCCACACCACGCAGCGGTGGAGGCAGGCAAACAGGCACAGCTCTGCAGAGTGCTGCCTGGGTTGGCTGGATGGGGATTTAATTTCATTCAGATGTGTTCCCAGCTCTGGGTTTTTTCACTACCAGTTTACGGTTCCTCTTTTTTCTCTGTATTCTTCTGGATTTTGCTGTATCTGAATGAAGGTACTGAGCTCAAGAGCAGTATTTTGGAAGCACCTTCAAACATAACAAAAGAAGTGTAAAACCAGAAAAGAAAATCAACAGCCAGCTAACAAAGGCTGCATCAAACAGTCTCTGCCAAATGACTGGCAGCATCCTACTGATATTTTTCTCTCTGACAGGATGGCTATTTCCCTTGACACCAAAGCTTTGCCCCCCTCCCCAGCATTTAAAGATTAAGCATACGATAACCATCAAAATCCTCAGGTAAGGCACAGATTGCATTATATGTTTGAAACAAGGAAAAAACCCCACAAACAAACCAACCAAAACCCACTAAGCTGAAGGACTACGGAGAAATAATATATTCATTACTTTAACCCATGCTGGGAGAAGACAATTTATCAGACACCGAGTAAGACTTGTGCCAGGTGCACACTGAACCACTGCTGATACAGGCACATGCCTGGCAAGCACGCTCTGTATCCATTTACCCTGGACAGGCCCTTACTATTCCCAAAATCTTTGCAGCAATTCAAGGTCAGATCACTTTCTTTACTTTTTAACCATTCTCTCTTCCCAAGTCTCATTTTCATGTGTAAAAAGTCAACAGCCTCCAGAGCTAGAGCAAAAGAAATGGGATTTTATTCAGTTGCACACATCATTAATGAAATTCTTATGCAAAACATGCTGGGCTTTTATTGCTAATTAGTTGAGCTGGCTAGAAGATGATTCGGGTGCCTGTTTAAACCTTCACCAGATGAAAATGCAGACTTTTAAGCAAAACAAACAAACTTCAAGACAAAAATGTTCATCTGAACAGCATTTCATTAAGATATCATCATATTCAGCATGCCAAGGTGGTCCTTCTTAAACTATCTTCTACTGTAAAGCAGGCTGCAAACTGTCACCTAAGGGATCGGACTAATGAAAAGCAGAGCCAGGCGACAGTTTTGGTGGGTGACAGTGATAAGCACATAAGATGTTCCTCCAGCAAATGCAGGAAGGCTTACACCTGCCTCTTCCTCCCTGCTTCAGAGCAGAGCAAACCTTCCTCACCCCTCCTCTGCTCTCCTGCACCTGGACACCACTGCAGCAACAGCCAACGGACACCACCGAGCCACAGCACTGACCCTTGGTCATCTGCTTCATCCCTTGCTCCTCAGCCAATGCCCCTTCTTGACCATGGCTGTCCATCTCAGGGTATGCTACAACACTGTGTCCCAGGAGGCAAACTGCCTTTCCTAGCCTGGCCTCAGCAGCATTGTGCTGCTCCTCATCCCACAGTGCCTGGCTCCACGACAGCCACCCCTGCATCCAGGGACTGACAAACAGGCAGCCCGACTGCCCTGCGAGGAGCTTGGCGCAGACCATCACCCCATAATCTCCCTCCAAGTCAGCTCTTGACCTGTGCTCCTGCTCTGAGGGAGCCTGCCATCACCCCCCTCTCCAGCTGCCATGAAAACTGGTCGAGCATAATGTGCAAAATTAAATGGTGCCCGCATCTGGCTGTATCAAAAAATTGATTTGCCCTGTTGATTTATTGTTAGGGTAACTGGAATTTGGGGGTGGTGTGGGAAGTCGAGGGAAGGGAAGGGAAGTCACAGCTAATGGCAACGGCTGATTTCTTTTTCCTGCTAGTAAATGAGTGTTGGCATGATGCTGAATACTGGCAAAGGTTTCTTTTCTATTTCAGCAATCAATACTGACGTAAAAGCCTGAAGCGTTAATATGCTGAAAACCCGCCTTGCAGAAGACTCAATGATGTGTTGGCAACTCAATCATTCTGCATTTGTGTTTCAGCAATGTCAAACGGCAGCAGTTAAGCAGAAACCTGCTGGCAAATTGACAAACAACAGCCATGAAGCAATTAAGTGGCAATGCTGGAGAATTTTTCATTGTGTATCCCGAAGAACAAAAGGAGGAGAAAACCCCCCAAAACATGCCTGTTTCCAATAAATTCTCCCAGTAAAAAGCTTTGCAGAGAGTGAACTGCGTGGATAGAGTAGGTCTTAAATTTTCTAACGTTATGGAAAAGAGACATTTTCCCAACGTGCTCGAAAGCAACACAAGCTCCAACATGGGTCAAAGCCTGCCAGCTTCTGCGTGCCATGCTTGGTGAAGGAGCTCACTACTTAGAAAAAGGTCTGATGCTTGCCCAAAGTACAGGGCTGATGCCTACAAAACATGCTTTTCCTACTTCACACTATTCGGGAAAGGAAAACCAAAGCTTCTTCAGGCAACCAGCTTTTCTTAAGAGAGCAAACAGAGCCTGGGTGTCTAAGATGAGTAAATATTCAGTTTCCGTGTTTGTACACAACTAGGGAGGGTGTAAACCAAAACCAGCATCAAAGCCCCATGTGCTAAATCATCAGAGAAGCTGACCAGATTTGCCGGCTCACAAACACCCAGGAGGAAAATCCAAGACCATTCCTTAACAGCAATATATTGCATTATGTAAGAAATGAAAAATAAAATCACAGGGGCAGTGCCTCCAGCTGCTAACTAAACCTGGGCAGAAACGCTACGATACAGAGCTGCTCCCAAGCCAAGTTTGTGTTCAGATTCCTGAAACTCAGGAAACTCTTGAGGCTCCAGCTACAACTCTGCAACAGCAGAGCAGAAGATTGGTTTTCCACAGTATGAAAGCTACATTAATGCTGAAGGGTAATTTCCTTTGCCCAAGCTCTTGCCTTGTGCAGCTCAAGCTGTGAAGAGAAATCCCAGCAGGAAAATCTCAGCCTCTTTGCTGCAAGGGCTTCCCCTGAACACAGGGATCCCCTGCAAGAGGCAGGTGTGATGCTGCCCACCCCAAGGGGCAGCAACCTCACCTGACCCCTCTCTGGGGGATGAAGGGATGAAAGAATCAGGGAAATGCAAAAGGTGGAGGAGTACTTAACTCGTCCCTCCTTCCACTTCACGGGTCTTGTTCAGAATCCAAGTTAGAGGTGAAGCAGGGATGGATGAAGCCAAGCTGCCTCAGAACCGCTGCTGGACAGTCTGATAAGAACACTGCTAGGAACAGTATTTTTGTTTGGTTGGTTGTTTTTTTCAGACTGTACTTAGGTAATTTTAGCAAAACACACTGGCATGTTGTAACCTTTCAACTTTCTCTAACAGCACCGTGTCCCCCAACCTCCAAATACAGACCTGAAGAGTCTGTTCCTATCAATGAAAGAATGAATACAAGAGTGAATTTCACTCCTTCATGAGGTACTATCAAGTGTAAACATCCAAACCAAATCAAAAGTCAGTAAAGAAGAAAAGACAGAAAGGAAAAAGTAATGAAAACCACGAACATCTCCAGTGGTAAACTATAATTAAACAGAAGCTATTACTATGGAGCATAAATAATAATTAAAACACATAGTTAATTTTTTGCTTCATTACTCTGAAACATCACACATTACTCTGAATCTCCCAGTTTATGCAGGCAAAGAGTTGGTGGCAATCTATGGGACTGCATTCACACCTTCCAGCTAGCAAGAAGCTCCCCAGGAGCAGGCTGGGCCAACACTTCAGCATATGGTTTCCTGCCATCCGTAACAGCTTCACAGAAACCACAGCAGCTGTGCTGGAGAGGACAGGGGTTGCGTGGTGGAGCATCCATCAGCAGGACTGGTGAGCAGCAGACAGGCTGCTCCCTGTCATTAGCACCCACATCTTGTCATCAAAAGCACCCATTCAAATCAGCTGAGAGCAACTTAAATCATGAGTGTGGAATGCCTGCCTGGACCCCTCTGCACTACAAGCATCTCAGTCACGGTGACAATGACAGTGATGTCTGCTGTGCTTGGCAAGGGCCTCAGCTGGAAGTGGTCTTGGTTTAAAATCTTTCAAGAGCAGCACATTTCATTTAAATCAACGCTGGTGCTCAAAACACGTCTCTTATTAATCAGCTAGGAAGCAAGAGAGAGCATTTGTAAATGCAATGATCTGAAGAAACAAGAGGATGGGGCAAACTTTATCCACTGCAGTTATGACAAATGTATACCACCGTAAGATCTGTGACCTGCAGGGTTTTTAGCAGCTTCTGTCCTCAAGAGGAACTTTCAGGATGATAGGTCATAAATCATCATTATATCTCACAGCAAAAACTCATAAAAAGTGGCTTGGCTTCTGTGGAAGATGTTTGTGTTCTCTACAGCCATTCAGAAGCACTATCACCACATGCTCACCTGGCCTGACAGATCATGACAGTGACACTGCAGCATTTGCTTTCAAAAAAAGCTAGTGATAGGAAAATTAATCACAAAGAATCTAATTTTGCACAAAGTAACAAAGAGAAAAACCAGCCATGTACTATCAGTCAGCTCGTTGTGAACCATCAGTAAAAGCCTGAAAAAATAGTTTGCAGATACAACCTTTTCATAATCAACTTTGAGAATAAAAGTAGCTAAACTGACAACAAAAATGGCACAGTGAAGAATGAAAACTGTACATAATCCTTTATACACCCTAGAAAGTGTCATGCTTATTTACAGTACCATATAAGTAGTAACTGATCTCAATAAAAAGAAAGCTTCTTAACTAAAGCTGTACTGTTTTAGCTAAGGACTCGGATGTACTGGTTATGGCCTGAACCTGGCTGATGGTGCTGTGGAGGGCTGCAGTCCTCCTGACACCCAAGAGAATGCGCAGACAATATGCACTCGAGTTGTGAACAGCTCCTACCTGGAGCAGGAGGCGAAATGCTTCTCCAAAACTGTTTTGAGATGCTAGGACATCTTGGGAACACCTCTATGCATTCCTAAGAGGTGGTCTTTAGGTGTGGAGAGGAAGTGCCCAAACAGTTTAGGAGCTTATCTGCCTTTTCCAGAAGTGACTTTTGCAATTAGCATGAAGATACCCCAGGAATCCCTCAGCAGACAGAGGCAAAGCAAAGGCGAGCAGGTACAGCATCGATACAGCCCATCCGTGTTGCTCCCCAGAGAATGGGGTACAATGACAGTCACCACCCTAGAACAGCAATGGATGTTGTTGTTATTCTTCAACAATGGGCGAAGGGAGCACAAACTGCTCTTTAAAGAGTGTCTCCCCAGGTTATTTTGTAGTTTATAGGGCAAACAGGCCCAACTTGCATTTTACCTTACAAGGTCCATCTTTGTACATGGTGAGATTAAAGAATATTTCAAACTTTCCCTTGGCAAATGCAGCTGCTGCATGCAGCACAACTGAGGCAGAAACAGCAGGCTTTGCACCACGCAGCTTGTCACATAGGTATGTTGGGGATTCTCCACTTTACCAAAATGAGAGCTCAGTTTTACAGTCCAACATCAGTTCTCTTAGGAAGATGAAAAACTTGAATGCAAGAACATCCCACGCTGAGCGCATCCGATCTCGTAATCGCAGCTAAAATAGCTTCACACCTTCTGCACATCTCATGCTGCTCCAGCCTGTCACTCAGTAACTATCAATATTTACACATTCAAAGATCTCTTTTTTCCTAGTAACACGTTGTTAAAAATGAAGTGTTCTCAAACTACATGCACTCCTATTAAATGACACGGGATTTTCAGGGTCAGATTGGGTTTCTAGCAGTGAATTCATAGCTATTGCTGCCCAGAGAATCAGTGGGGAACACCAGCCAGCTGTTTAAGCGTGTCATGACAAAGTCCCTCACGTTCTGCAAAACCCAAAAGCATCCAGACTTTCTGCTCTTTAGTAAGTGGTACTGTCAACAGACTGCTGGCATTGTAGGTCAAACTCTGGTTTCAGTTAAAACACTTTAATCCAGTTAATCTTGATGAAGCAGCATGGATGTATAGAAAATTCCTACATTATATAGAGCTTTATCTTACAAGTAATCTCCTCTGAAACAAAGCTGAATGGCTGGCGGCCTCTACCAAGGAAAATATGTAGGGATCTCCCATGGGGTGGCCACAGCCTTTTTCAAAGCCTAGGCATTCCCTCAGAATGTATCTGTCATTCATCTTCAGACAGAAAACACTCACTGGATCCTAAAGGCCAAATTTTATCTTTATAATCCTGTGCAGGGGTCCTGGTGAAAGGCCCAGCTGCCAGCACAGACCTTTCAGAGCAGAAGTTGGTCTACAAAACGTCCCAAACAGTAGCTGAGAGGACTTCTGACCTGAGTATGCAGTGTGGCTTCATGAGAAACCACCAGACAAAATCTGCCTCAACTGACTGCCTTGCAAAGGCAAGGGCCACAAGTCACACGCTGAGTGAGGCCTTCAGGAGCTGGTGGTGGGTTAACACAGAAGAAAACAAGTAACAGAAAACCCCCCAAACATCTGCTGCTGCAGCTTAAATGGGCAATCTCACTGCAGTGTGCCACTGGAGCAGCTCAAGGAGGCAAGATGGCAAAGCTGGGTACATTTAGTCTGCCACGGCCACGAATAGAGACACGCTATAAAAAAACATGGAAGCTCCCTTGAGGCTACAGAGAAGCACAAACCAGAACCGTGTATTCAAGGCACTATGGCAGTTACATATTTAAGGTTGCCTTGTGTTCTCCATTCAAAGTGTGTCTAAAGTCCTTTAAATAAACATTATATCTCTCACTGATCACTCCCCAGATGACACCGCTTCACTCAGAACCACGACCTACTTTTTCCAGCCGCCCGCCAGAACCTCATCCGTGCTCATCTTTGGTAAAAGAAATGAGTTAAGGGTCTCAAAATTGCACAATGGGCTGACTTTTATGTTTATTTCAGGTTCCTGCACCTCTACAACAGCAGCATTTACAGCCCTGGAATTTTACACAATTCTTTACACTGCAGGTCACAGCAAACAAAAGAACATTTTAGGGGAGAAAGTAAAAAATATTGCATAAAAGCCCGTAACGTGAATCTCTGCTGTAACTACTTCATTTGATCTTCCCTGGTGGAAGCTGACAAAGCATGGGACAGCTTACATTTTCCAGTGGTGCCTTTGTAACTCTGCTACCCAGCCCAATACCTTTGGTTTGCTTTCCAGCCTTTCCACATCTTTCTTCTGGCTCCTCGCCTTGTGACTCAAGTGTTTACTTAGCAGAAACCTTCTCCCACCTCTGCCCCTGCTACAACTCATCAGAGCTGGGTTTCCTCCTGGCAGGCAGCAGGCAGGTCGCAGCTTGGAGGTCCACCTCCCAGACCCTGCGTTGTCAGGACTTTTCCATTGGGATTTTTTTGCTCTCTCAGGTGGAACACAGGGAGGAGAGAGGAGTAAGGAATGTCTTGAAGATGAAGCTGTCCCAAAAATGGAGCAGGCAGCTGTATTTACCATCTGGCAAAGCTCCCAGAGCTCAACAGAGGGAGCCCCACTCTGACGAATCTTGCTGGGATTGCTAGCAATGGAGAAGAGACAAATCGATTTTTTTCTTTTTATGATTTTTTTTTTTTCAACATAAATAAATATGTACCTGGAAAATTTTTCTCCTCTCTGCCTCCCTCCTTTCCTGCAAATTTTAACTTAAAAGTTGCACAAAAGCTTCTTCCATCATTTCAATTACAGAGAATCAAGACCATCAGGGACTGAAACAACACAAGTCACTTTGGCAGCTTCGATTCACAGGCTTCAGCACCCAAGTAAAACAACCCAGAAAAAAATAAAAATAAAGGCATTTCTTATTTTATTTTTCTGAGGTGGCAAGAGAGCTGTTCAAGGACCGTGCTGAGATGATTCCATCATAGAGAAAACTACAGTTGCTGAGGAGTCTTTGAGGGTGTCAGAATATTGCAAGGTTTGAAGAGTGAACTGGGGATGGTTTTACAGGGTAGTGAGCAGAGTCACTGCCAGGATTTCCTGGGAGTATGGGAGAGGTAGTGGGAAGACAAATGAGCATGAAGACCCTTTGATATGGGAATGGAATGAAAAAGCACCCTTCCTGAATGAAAAAGAGCCTGCCTGTCTACCAGTGATGGTGGCAGGGTGGCCTGTGAACTGAGATGGGTGAATGGGTGAAGGATAAGATAGCCTTAATTTTTACTTGTGATGAAGAGAAGAATCTGAAATTCCTATTTAAACCCTAACACTTGTGCCAAAGGTAGAGTTTGATTTGTCTGCACTACTTTTACTGTATACTTTATGATAAATAAATGCAGTGCCTAGGAATGTTGTATCTTCCTCACTGCATGGGACCACTGAGGAGAGCCCTGCACTGTAAAACTGAAAAGAGAGCCTCTACTTTCTCCTTGTTCAATGCTGTCATAAGGCAGCTTTAAAAAACATACTCAGGGAGAACTTTCTGAGGTGGTATTAAGAGTTTTGTAAATGCTGTATTACCTGAACTGTGTCTTCCCTGAACTGACAGGGTGTTTGATAAATGCACCGTGGGCTGCATACACAGCAGAGCTAAAGAACATGTTTCCTCTGTAGCTCAATTGTAAACTTCAATAGGTGGATAAATTCCCATGTCACTAGAGAATATTTACAACTGAAACTTATTTATCAGCAGCGTGCCCTCACCAACAGCCCACACAAATCCTGTTACATAAAAACAGCTATGGCTCTTTTCTCCTAGCTATGTGAACATCGGATAAGTTTCTTTTGCACCGGGACAGGCTTTATAGCCAGCAAGATGAAACTGCATTAGGAGATGCTAATGTTGAAATATTCTTGGCTCAAACTACCAGCTTGAGAGGAGTTAGATCATCCACATCTGTGCTGTGTGAGCAGCCCTCTCATCCGTTCACTGTCAGGGACCTTCTCAAGTGAGTGCACGTCGGAATTCTCCATGCTCATGTTGTCTGAAGAAATGAACATGCTGACCTACTTGCCAGGAATTTAGAGAGATTATTTCCCTCCTGTTTGCCATGATTAGTAATATTAAAATATGTGGTTTTCATTAAAAATTAAAAATTGGTATTTTTTAAATCACAGCATTTCAGCTCATTTATCAGAAGTGCCCCCGTGGTTGTTATCTGCACCAAAAGAGGACCTTCTTTTTTGTTATCCCTGCTTTCTCCTTGAGGGGGGGACTGCAGGCTCCCTACCACCCTGCACCCTGCCTCCACTCTGTCCTCCCACCCAGGTCCCTCACCCCAAAATGACTCATTAGCTACAATTTACTGACTTGCACTCTCCTCACAAGGATGATTAGAAATCCCTTTCAAGCCTCAAGTCCCTCTGACAGGCCAGATCAGCACCTTCCTGCACATTAGCTAGCTGACTGCCAGAAGGGCTTTCATCAGCTCCAGCTCTGATTGAGTGCTGGGCAGTTGGAGGACAGGGCTGCCCTGTGCCTCCTGCAGCCTCCATGTACCAAAAAGGTCAAAGAGCATCTTGCTCTCCAACACCATGCGTCCTCATCTCATCTGAAGTGGAAAAGGTCCCTGCCACTATGCAAGGCTCCCATTAGGAGCAGTACAACTTCTCCTCTGGCTGGAGCAAACCTCTGCACAGTTTGAAGTTAGGAGGCAACGGCAGTTGAAGCAGAAAAGGGAAACATCAAGGAAGATGCAAGGCTTCATAATGCAAATCACACTTTTATGTCATTCTCCAAAATCCCCTTTGGGGAGAGCAAAGTTGATTATCTACAGAATATGGGTCAAAGTTATGCCTTAAGGATCTTTTGCTGCTTTGACTGCTTGCTGACATACTACAGGGCTCCTTGGGGTCCTTTCAGGTTAATGATTTCAAAGTCCTCTCTCCCTATGCATCATCATTATCATCATCATCATCATCATCCTACTACTAAAAAATTCATTTCCTGCACCCATTCCCAGGAGTTTCTCTCATATCGAATTTAATTGATGCTTCCTCCTGCACTCTGAGGAATGATTAAAATGAATGCTACACATGTTTGGAAGCACCTCAGATTTCAAACTCTGCATGGTTTCTAATTAAAGCGACACACACAGGATGCTTGTGCTACATTTCACTCCTCTCTGTGGCTATTATTATTACATACATTTCAGCAGTAGTCAAAAGAATCTCCTCTGCCTCACATAATAGAATCCTGATTTAGACTGGATAATAACCAGTCATTGATCTGGGTAAAAAATGTCTTTAGGAAAGGAAGAAAAAAAAAAGAAAAGGCTTGAGATGGAACTAGCCCTCTGGCATAGATACTGATATTAATGACAAGTGTTTGAATTTCTGGCTAATGTGGATTACATAGTACCCAATGTTAAGCACCTGTGCTAATGAAGTACAAGGAAAAAAAAATACCCCAAAATAAAATAACCAGCATAATCTGCAAGGATGTGTGAGTGATGAAGCAGCACCTCTGCTGTCTGGGTGTCAAGGTCTCCGCTGCTATCGCCAGCTCACTTGTTTTGAGGATTTACTCTTCTCCAAGGTGAAAAGCATCAAAGGACTTGCTATGCTCTCAGTCATGTACTGACATATTATTGATATATTTAACATATTATCTCTATTATCCATGGCTGTGTTTCCACAGAGCACGTGTTCAGCTCCAGAGGTTTTGGGAGCTACCGCCCTGCATCAGTCATGCTGTAGGATATGGCCTTGGTGCTCACCAACCTTTTAGCATGGGGCAAACAGGGCATGTGGGAGTAGTTTGTCATGCTCAGTGCCACTTGCACCCCTTCCCTCCCCTTCCCCTGGCTGCCCAGGCATAGCTGGAGATGGCTTCACAGACAGTGGTGGCTGATACTCAAGAGATTTAAGAGGAAAGGGCAGAGACAAGCAGTCTCAGCACTGCTCCTACATTTCCCTACACACAGACTCCCTCACAGCTTTCTGGTCTCTGTGTGTCTTGGTGGTACATCATTGATTCCTGGGCAAAACTGCCTGACTTTTGGAGATGTTGCTCAGCTTTACCTGCAGAAACCTCAGAGGAAGCCACGAGCACTGAAATCTTGCCCCAGTGAGTTACACATCTGCATCATCAGCACCTGCAGCCAACATTAACAAAGCTGCACAACAAAGCTACTACGTCTGCTTCTCTGCAAAACACAGGGGGCTGGAAACCACAGAGGGGAAAATATTTCACATCCATTGCTATTAATATAAAGCCAGCTAACAAACCCTGCCTGGCAAAGCCGTGCAGTCATTTTGAAAACTGCAGCTACACCTCGCTAGATGCAGTGACCTTAAGGTTTTCCAAGGCTTGTTTCTGACTTTGCTTACATGAATGTAAAGAAATCAAGAGCTCCCCCACTGACCATAATGACAGTATTCCTGATTGGCACCGTTGTGGCAGGACAGTCAAGTTCCATGGCAAGGGACACCAGGGGAAATGCTGACAGCAATCCTATACTGAACTGAGTGCATCTTTTACCACCTAGTAATATTTAAAATATGGGGTGCATTTGCTTTTTCAATGTCTTGTAAAATGCTACAGGCTATAAATAATTCAAACCAATAATAATGGGATGCCTGGGCTTTTCTTTTTCAGGTTAAAGAAGGTAACTATCTATCTTGGTGAAATAAGCTGGTTTTACTGCAATGTTTCCACTCCTGATAAAGAAATTACTTACAATTAGAAATACTGCATATTAGCAATAGAAAAAGACTTTAACAACAAAAAAAAAGTGTGCTGGTGTGCACATTTTTATTACTTCCTTGTCTTCTGTATGGTTTTGAAAACCTTTAGAAGAGACTGGAGCTCCTGTGCCTTTACCCTGGACTAAGGCGATAATCTCTGGGATACCGTCTAAGGCAGGAGCACTGGCTTCTCCTCTGGCCGTGCTATACAACTAAAGAATGTCCTGCTTTGCAAAGTCAGATTTCAGACACTTAACTACAGGGGAGGATTAGGGCATATGTCTCAAAAGGAAGAAGAGACTTTGGCCCCTGAGAGGGGCAAAAATAAGGCATACTGCCATCACACTTAACAAGCAGCTAATTCAGCACGCTGGCTTCACCTTGCCATTCCTTCAGCAGGCTCACACTTTTGATACTTGCCTGTTTCAAAAACAGTGTGTCCAGCAGGACTAAAGAAGTGACTGTCCCCCTGCACTTGGCACTGCTGAGGCTGCAGCTTGAGTACTGGGTTCAGTTTTGGGTGCCACAGGATAAGAGAGACATTGAGGTGCCTGAGCGGGTACGGAGAAGGGCAACAAAGCTGGTGAGGGGGCATCAGAAAATGTCTTATAAGGGAGCAACTGAGGGACCTGGGGTTGTTCAGTCTAAAGAAGAGGAGATGTTATGCCTCTCTACAGCTACCTGAAAGGGGGTTACAGTGATGTGGGTGTTGGTCTCTTCTCCCAGGTGACTAGTGATAGGACAAGAGGAAATGGGATTACGTTCTGCCAGGAGTGGTTTAGGTTGGATATTAGGAACAATTTTTTACTGAGATAGTGGCGAGTCCTTGGAACAGGCTGCCCAGGGAGGTGGCAGAATCACCATCCCTGGAAATGTTGAAAAAATGTCTAGATGTGGCACTTGAGGACATGGATTAGTGTTCCTGATGATATTTAGTAGACGGTTGGACTTGATGATCTTGAAGGTTGTTTCCAATCTTAATTCTATGATATGATTCTGTGATAAGACTCAGGCTCCCAGCCTGCCCTATCTCCTCTCATTGGCTGATAAGTTTAGGGGACCGTTCCATGACAGTGGATTCTGGTGTGGGAGTGAGACACTGGCAAAGCACAAGTAAAGTGTGCAGTTAAGTACTGCTTGGAAAAAATATAAATGTACCCTGAAAAAGACTACACCCTGTATTTCCATGACATCAAAACCAATTAAGCTTTGTTTCCCTGCTCATTATGACCAATTATTCCTCATACCACCTCCAAAAAGCTATTCATAGTTACATGTGCCATGTGACCTCAACATATCCCTGAAGACTAAAGGTTTGCAAGTACATTTTGTGAAATAGCAGCAAGTGCTATGCGGCCAAGTGGTCTCTCTCTGAGATACTGCCCTTTGTGGAACTGCTGGAGAAAGATGCAACTTCCTTGCCTCTCTCAGCAATGGGACTTAGAAGAAAGAGCTAGAGAAAGAACTGGCCAAGGGTGTGGTGGTATAATATGAGCCCATCCTCTGTCCATCTTTGCTAGTTAATGTGTCTGTGGGTTGAGCTACTCGAGCTGACTCCTCAGGCTGTGAGACGAGCACAATGCACAAGGAAGGCAATGGAACTGCACACCCGATGGGAGGGCTCAGATGGGAGCCAGAACCTTTTTTCAGCAGCAGCCCCCAGATGGGCTCTGTAGGCTCAGCTCTACCCTAAAACCACAGCTTCACTATGACAGTAAGTGATAGCTCCAAGTCTGAGAACGAGTGCTGGATCCCTCACTTGAGCAGATGGGAATTACTCTTGTGAATTTCAAAGGAAGGGAATTTCATTTCCATATGATGCCAGCGCTTTCTTTTCACCACCTCATCCCCCTTCCTGCCAGAACTTCAACTAAGGAATTGTCCACATCCTGGTTGGAATGTTTCTATGGAGTCAGGACTTGAAAGAATATGTCTGTGCTCAGAAATGATGCCTAAGTCCACTACAGCACAATAACTCAGCTGCAATTGCCTAGTGGTACAGGCTGGAACAAAGCGAGTATGTGCAAATCCAGAATCTGGGCAAGTATGAGAAAAGTCAAAAAAGGATGGACAGAGACCCCTTTGAAACCACTGGACTCTCACATGACTGCTGAGTCTAGTCCTCTGCAAACAAGAAATGTGGTAACAGACCACATATTCCTCAGGTTGTCAGACTTTTTTCCATGTGCTTCAGTTCACCACAGGCAACAAGGAAAACCACTCATGAACTTAACACCGAGTGGGAATGACCAGAAGCTGTAATTTTCACATGGTAGCTATAGACAGCAGGAGAGAGCAGAAGCACTGCAGAAGTCCTGCTCCTTATGAAGGAAAAGAGCTCAGCAAAGCTTGGAAAGAGGGCTTGCTCATCACATGACATAACACGTACCAAGAACAATCAAAAAACACATCACCAAAGTACTTTGCAATCCAAGTGGAGGAGAAAGCTTCTTTCTGACCACAGCTTTAAAGACTGATGCAAGCCAGAGCACATGACAAGGCACACCAAGCAGATCCTTGGTATGACTCTGAGCACCCGCACACCCTGACCTGTTTCCTAGCTCTGGATGTGGCCAATACCCAAATCCTTGCAAGAATGCCAACCCCCCATTGAAGCTTTTTCACAGGACCTACAGAAGTCCTGCAGTGCAAGATGAAGGCAACATAAGCATGATGCAGGACAACAGTAGATAAAAAATCCCGTTGGGCATATCAGAACTTAATGGTTCATGCTTCTAGAGCACCAAACATGCCATCACCCCTGCACGAACCTGGTAACTCTAAAAACCCCAGACAGGCAGGAGAACTGTTCAGCTAGTGAGATCCTGTAGCTACTAGATCAATGTCTTCTCACACAGGTAGGAAATGAGAAATTATGTGTTCAATAGTTGAAAAAGACAAATTTCTCCATAGAACAAAAAGGGGAAAAAAAACCCAAACTCAGTTCTAAAACATCAAACTGAGAAGATGTCATCCCCTCAATTTAGTGCCCAGTATAACAGTTGGCTTTTTTAACACGAAGATTGCAAGAAACCTTGCAAACTTAACTTTCAGACCAGGAAATTTCAGAAGAAGTTGAAAAGTGCTGATGGCAGTGGAAAGACCCTGTAGCCTAAACTGCAGAAAACAATTTATTTGTATTAATAATGCCCAGAGGAAGTGACAGGAAATGCTGTCACCCATTTTACCCTTGAGCATGTATTGCACGAGAAGGGCAACAACATCCTAAGATGTTCCCTACCATGATTGCCAGCACTGACCTTGTTTGGGCAAATTATCAATCTCTGCATCTCCTCTGAGCTCCCATCATTATGAGCACACCCCCCCATTGTCTGACATGCATACATTATCCCCCTGAATTAAACTAACTTGCATTTGTACTTCGAGCAGCTGGTCTGAAATAGACTCCAGAATAAAATAAAATTTAAAAAGTTGAAAAACCATATATGCAGCTGGGATTGCTTACGAGTGAAAAATGTGGTATCTTTATAGCCAACAGCATATGTATTCAGTACGCAGATCTACAAATATTGGATCCGCTGCCAAAATCATTGTTGAGCAAACTGGCTGACTCTCTGCATTTCTCTCATGAGCCAGAAGGAACCTGCTGAAGAGAGTGAGACCAAGTAGAGTACTTCACAAACATTGCAGATGACGGGGTTATGGTGTGCACAATGCAGTGACACCTAGCTAGACCCAGAGGAGTTGGCGAGCACGCTTCACACCAGGATACAAGCTGGGATCCTGGGGAGGTGTCAGAACCCTTGTGATGAGTCCATATAGTGTGGTGATGTTGCAGCAAACTAGCCTGCCCTGAGCAAGGTCAAGTACCCCCATACAGAGCTGTGATGAGTGCTGTAGACACACCTAACAGCATCTACAAGTGACACCAGGATGAGATCCTGTATTCAAAGGGATGAAGTGGCCTCCTGATGGGCAGAAGATGATACCCACAACAGCCTCTTCCCCTGCCACGCTTCCCCAGAACATCTATATTGCTCAGTTAGAAAAATCAATCATTTAAAAAATAATCAGTCTTCATTTAGGTCTCTCTTCAAAATATTAACAAATGCTAAATTCTCCCCCTACTTATTTCAGATAATGGAATCTGTGTAATGAGGATCATTTTTAACAGAGCTCCTCTGTGTTTTTATCGAGGGCATATTTTCACCCACTGCGTGGAGCTGACTTTGCACATATTCATTCTGCTATTTTAGCAGTAGGAGACTAGGTTAACACACCAGTCATTCACTCCTGGAGATCTGGCTTCAGTTCCTGGCCTACATGACAAGTGATAATGAGTTTGGTTATTGAATCTCCAGGGGATATTTGTTCACATTACTAAGCAACCGCATAATTTGGCAAGATGTGTTAAGTATGTGCGAAGGATAAGACCAGGGGCCAATTGCTCGAATGACTGACACAATGCAGCCTCTCACATCACCCCACCAAACTCCTTTGTGCAGTTCTGCTGGAGGCCAGGAGAACTGGGCAGGTTTCTCAGCCTGTCTGCTTTAGTGTCTGGGCTGACACGGGCCAGTGCACAGCAGTGCAGGTACAACCTGGATCATGCAGATACAGAAAGAAACAACCTGCATCCCTACTATCAAACTCAGCACATAATTTAAGATCACTTCAACTGGCTATTCATACTTGCTGCACCCGGGCCGTAATAAAACGCAATGCAAGCTGAAAATAATATTAGGATTTAAAAATAATAGTTATTTTTGTTTGCCCATTGACAGGCAGCTCGTCAGGGTTTGCATCTTAAAGCTTTTTTTTCTGCAAACACGATGCTTACAAAGTTTAATTTAAACAAAATGAGAACTGAAACTCTTGCATGATCACGAAACTCCAATAACTAGCACATTGGCCATGGAGAGTCCCAGTATCACTGCTGTGTCACATTGGCCAAGCATTTCAGGCTGGAGTGTCCCTAAAGTTGGCAGACTGCTTATGCAGCCAGTGTGGTGAAAGTATTCATGTATCCTACGGCTACTTCCAGGTAATCATCTTTTGGATCTAGGGCAAAAAAAGCATTCTGGATCCTTCCCTTGATACACTGGAGTAGAATAAACTTTATTCATGGGCCACAGCCATCTGCTACAGATTAAGGTTCAAAAGGGGTTAACACTTCTAATACATAGGAGATCCAGATGTCACATCATTGCCCAGTCATATGACAAAAGTCAGAATTCATTCATAGCTTCTGCAGGAATTAAGGTTCAGCACCTGGCAGACAAACTCATAGCAGAGAAGAAAAGAGACAGGAGTAAGCCTGCTCCCATTCCAACAGGAACAACACTCATCATGGGGGTGGCTGGTAGCTGAGTAAATCTGGAACGGCTGCAAATCAGGAAATGACTTGTCAGCCAACTCCACATCTTTTTTTGGCACACAAGCCTCTTGGGGAGGCTAGTGGCAGGAATGAAGCATTTATGTCTGATCATTTGGGAATTTTATGAATAAAGAGATAAAGTTCACTTGCTGTGAATCACAGAAAACCAGAAAACTCTCCCTTCCATGACAAAGAAAGTGCCTGAATAAAACTTCACTGAAGAGAAGCTGTGGTAGAGCATGATGTTGCTCATAAACAAATGCCAGTAAGCCTATGCTCACCATGGGATGGAACAAAGCCAACAATTAAAGAGCTCCTGTTTACATTGGAAATAATGCTACGGCACCGTTCCAGTTCTCACTGAAGGTCTGGACAGTGACAACATCTGAGCCATCACGGGAAAGTGGACGTGAGAGTGATGTTTCATCTCATGCAGCAAGCTCAGGACAGCCAGGCAGGACATGGGGCCCTGTCCCCCAGAAGCTATGCTTGCCTTTCAGCAGTGCCCTGCCTCTGGAGCACAGGAGCCACTGTGCCAGCAGGAACTTTGAGTGCAGCACCGTGGGTGAGAAAGATGGTTACAACCTACCCAATTTGCCAGCCCATCTACAGAAACATTTGAGTCGTGTCAGAAACGACAGAGAAAACATTTGCTTTGATTTAGAGTGCCTGCCTTCTATTTAGGGGATGCCAGAGACTCCAAGAGTGTAAAAATGCAGCCAAGTGAGGAAGGCATCTAATCTAGCGCCTGAATTTATTTTATCTGTGTTTTTCTCTCTTCTCTCATAACACTCCACCTTGCTCAGGTTATCTTTAAATCAGGTTCTGCTCCAGTCTAATGCAGTTCTTTGGAGTTGTATAAACCTGTCTGCTCAAATGCTCTACCCTCAGAACCACCGTGCCAGCTTTAACTTCATCAAAACAACCATAAATCCTACACGTGCCAGAAAATGCTGGGGAAATGGCAAAGGAAGCCCCATTTTACAGGCCTTCTGCAGGGAGAACGAGCCTTGAATCCCAAATGAAGGCTTGTGAAGAGAGTCAAAATTATTTGCTTTTTGGTAATTGGAACACTGTTAAACACCACTTTTCTCATGCATGAAGCTCCTGCCAGATTCTCTTTTAAGGATGCTACCTTCACGTCTTAGAGCATTAAGGTGCATTCACCTCCTCCTAAAAAGCTCACCAGAAAAAGACAGGAGAAACATGAACGGGCATCTGAGATGGGGGGCTGGGAGGCCTCTCAGGCCAGCATCTTCTCCTGGGCACCGTCAGCAAGCCACAGCAGAAAGCACCCTACAGCTGTGCAGGGCCTCAGACAAGCGTCCCCAAGAAAAGCACCTCGCTCACCACAGCGTCCATCAGTCAGGAGATGCTTGACTAACAACAGAATGGCAACTGTCTCCAAAAGTAACGATGCCCCCACATCCCCAGGCAGACAGGCCTTATTATCCACTGACAGCAATGTAAATCAAGCCTAAGCCACTGGTGAAATGGCAGCCCAGATACTGAGATATTCAGGAATATGTTAACAAAAGGCCTCTTGACTCAAAAAATCTGCCTCCGTGTCCTGTGAAACATGAGCTGTGGCAAATTAAAAAGTTATGGCCTGATTCTATTTATGGCTTGAAGCACTGATGGTGTCAGGAGAGCTGGGGCAACTCAACTGAGAAACTGGCCTTACACGTTGAATACACCACGCCTGGACCTCTCGGACACATGGAAACTCGCTGGGACGGCTGCTGCAGGTCAGCTTCCAGCTGAAGGAATTAAAACAGCTCGGGAGGTCGGTAACAGGATACAGGAGCTCCCATCTCTGCTCTTGGCCACAGTTCATCCCAGGTTTAGGCCAACCTTTGGGAGTGAATGGCTGTACCAAGAGAGGGAGCCAGTCGAGGAGTTGTGCTCCAGGCACACATGCTTCTGCACCCTGGCAGTAAAGCATGGTGCAGCTTGGTTATCTTGCCAAGGAGAAACTGTTGGGAGTGCAGTTGAGTCTCATCTGCCTCTCAGCAGATGGTGGGACACAGATGGGGTCTCTCCCTACGTGAGGTTGCAGACATTAGTTTTGAATATTATTAATTCAGTGTATTCTACCCAAATGAAAGCTGGAATTTTCAAGCAACTCCTAAAGAGACAGAAATCTTCAGAAACATTTTTTTCAGGCAGCAAGATAAAATTCATTTTGTTGAAACAACTACTTCTGCTAGACTAGAGACTTCAAAGGGAAAAACCCCTTTATAGTATCCCTGAATGTCACAAACACCCACCTAAGCCAAGAGAAGCAGGAATCTCCTAGCTTTGCCTCTAAAACCAGGGAAAATAATAAACATTGGAGATTAGCAGACCACTGTTGGTAGGATCTGTACAGTGCAGCAATGCTGTGGGAGGGCAGATGGGTTGCCTCACTGTATCTGTAGTGCCAGCTGAATGGGTCTAAGCATGTGTCTCCTCTTCCCTCCAAGGCTTCCAGAGATGCTGAGGAGTGGCCACAGCCCTACTGCTGCCTCCATGATCCAGATTTTCATGGAATCATAGAATGGTTTGGGTTGGAAAGGACCTTAAGGATCACCTAGTCCAATCCCCCTGCAGTAAGCAGGGACACCTTCCACTAGACCAGGTTGCTCAAAGCCCCATCCCACCTGATCTTGAAGACTTCCAGGGAGGGGGTACCCACAGCTTCTCTGGACAACCTGTTCCAGTGTCTCACCATCCTCTCAGTAAAGAATTCCTTCCTTGTATCTAATCTAAATCTACCTTCTTTCAGTTTAAAATCATTGTTCATCCTATCACTACACTCTGACAGACAAATCTTCACCATTTTTCCTGTAGGCCCCCTTTAAATACTGGAAAGATCTCCCTGGAGCCTTCTCTTTTCCAAGCTGCATAACCCCAACTCTCTCAGCCTGTCCTCATAGGAGAGGTGTTCCAGTCACCTAATCATCTTCATGGTCCTCCCCTGGACCTGCCCCAATAGGTCCATCTCTTTCTTATGCTGGGGGCCCCAGAGGTGGACACAGCACTCGAGATGAGGTCTCATGAGAGCACAGTAGAGGAAGAGATTCCCCTTCCCTCAACCTGCTGGCCATGCTCCTTTCGATGCAGCCCAGGATGCAATTTGCCTATGGGCTGCAAGCACACAGCTCTTCTTCCACCAGTACCCCCAAGTCCTTTTCAGCTGGGCTTCTCTCCATCCCTTTGTTTCCCAGACTGTATATACACACATATATAAACACAATTTGGGATTATCCCAAGCCACGTGCAGGACCTTGCACCTGGCCTTTACCCATGAGGTTGCAAGGGCCCACCTCTCAGGCCTTCCTTGCTGGGAGAAGGAAGAGCCCCCTCTGACTTGCTGGATGCTCAGGGCAATGCCATGCCTGCTGCAGTGGCAATGGGTGCTCACTCCTAGGGAGGGAAGCTGGATCCTCCCCGGGCAGCTGGCAGAGGCCCCTCTGCAGCTGCAGAAGCGGGACTTGCCCCAGCATAGTGAGGTAATGACACAGTTGGGGTCTGTTGAGTTTTGGAGCTGGAACAGGAATTTCTCTGGAATCTCTTACTGCTTATACATGTAAAAAAAAGTAGTGTGCTTATACAATGCTGAGACTGAAGGCTTGCTCAGTGGGACTGATAATATAATACTCCTTCTGTGGCAGCGTCATTAAATAGAACTTTGCATAGAAGCCAAAGCAGAGTGCTGCACATCTCTCTCCCTGGCAAAATCCTTGCTGCCTGCATTTTTCTGTATTACTCATTACCACCAGGAGAATGATTTATTTTGAAATAGGAGGGAGAGGAGACACTTGGCACTGCAGCTTTGAAGACTTCCAGTCTTCTGTTCTGTAAAAAGTATTCCAGCAAAAATACCATAAAAAAAAAGATTGCACATTAAAAGGAAGAATAAAAGATTTTGTACAGCGTGAATTCCAAGATGATTCACATCCTGTTCCCCCTTCCTCAACATATATCCTTACAGTACTGTGACATCTTCTGCAAAGAGTCTCTCCTTGGTGGGGAAATTCACCGAGGAAGGTCAGTACAAGGTTTATGCAGAATGAAAGCTGCTTCCAGCCTGGCGTTATTAGTGTTAATGGGACTGACTGGGTAAAGAGAGGCAGTAGATAACAATTGCCTATCACTCGGATAAAGGATGGAGGCACTCAATAAGATGGCAAATGCTGACATAAATTCTGAATACATGACACATATGACATCTGCAGAGGGGAGGGCATGAGACAGTTGAGACAGCTGGATACTCCATGGTTTGAGAAATGGGAAACTCTGCTTAATTAAGATGTACTGACCTCTTGTCAGGGCAGAAAAGACTCTACCTTCCTGCAATATCTTGTCTCTATTTTAATGCAATTCCCTGAAGGGATTTTAAGCACTAGACATCTATCAGTTCCCCAGTCTCCTTTCATAAAAGTCCAAAAGAAGTATAATTCTTTGGCTGGCCCAATACAATAATGATTTTCAATCCTGGAAAAATAATGATCTTTAAACTCCCTGTATCTAGGTTTAATTTATATTAATTCTTTTGACACCAAGTCATATGCCAGAAGAGCCTTTGACACCAAATCTTAGAGGTAATAAACTTGGGGTAACCTGCAGATTTCTGATGGCTACCAATTATTCTCAACCTCTATGGTTATAGCTTCACCTTTCCTCTTTTCTCAATGTCTGAAGAAACCAAGCCTTTAAAATGGAGATCTGAAAAATGCATCAGAGATGCCAAAGATGGGCAGTGTTTTGTTCTCATTCTCCACAGTGTGGCCACCACTGCTCAGTTACACAGGTTTTTGCTACCTCTTGGACTACCCGACCCACCCCTCATCTCACCTTCGGGCTTTTGCCTCTCCCACCCAGCTAGCATTTCTACCATCATTACTGGTGCAGACTGGCATTGAGTTTTTCCCATTGTTATCTGCTTGATGGGCAGTTGTCAGTTTGCTGCTAACCCTTCCCTGGCTGAGCAGCCCCGGGAGACAGCTGAATGGGAGAAGGCTGCTACTGACCGATTAGTCAGGAATCAATCACAAGCTGCACGGTTCACCACTTATTAAAAGGACACCATCATCTGATCATGTACATGTAGGACAGCCAGTTAAATCAGACTGACAACCTGTTGCCAGCTCAGTACAAGGGAAAATGCCAGTGCTGACAATGTGACAGCTTTCCAGCAAGGCACCTGTGGGAAGGGGGTGATGTGATGGTGAACAGGCTATTAGAGCATGCCACACCACACTCCCAGAAAATCCCAGTGCAGAGCAGTTAACTACTACAAACACATTATGTACTTGTCTTCTTTCATTTGATCTTGTCTAATCTCATTAAGCTAACAACCTAACCAACAGCAATAAACCACTCAGCAAACACTGTGTAGCTCTAATCTCCATTATTAGGAGATACCCACTGTCCCCTCAGTGTGTTAGGAAGGTGCAGTCCTCCAGCCAGACCCCCAGCAGTGCTGCCTGCACCCACTACCTCCAAGGCCAGGCTGGGCAGCTCCTGTTCCTCCAGGAGCCAAGCCAGAGGGACGTGCACTTGTGCAAACAGCAGCTCTTCCAGAAGGGAACAGGTACAACATTCCTGTGCCCAGTTGCCAGTAAGGCTGTCCAGCAGCAAAGCTTAGATCAACTGCATGCCCTGGGAGACTCTGGAGTAGGGGATGAGTACTGTTAAGGATGCTCCTACAACTGGGAAAGCACCAAGCTTGCAAACACATCCTTCTCCTGGTCTGTGCCAGTAACGTCTTTTGCTGCCAGTGAGGCGCTGGCCCTCTTGTGCAGAGTTTTTACATTCTTTAAATATTGCCCAAGATTATATTTCTACATCCAAGAATGATAAAAATTGGCAACACAGCAGATTTACTCAGTTTTATTCTTGTATCAACAGCAGTGAAAATCTGCCTCCATGCTTTACTATATGAAGCACCATTTGTGGGATTATTCATTAGCACTTCATTTACAAATCAGACTTTTTAAAAATTACTGGCTGGGTCTCTTTCAAATTCCAAACTTTAATAAAAAGAAATTTCCTTCTCAGAGTTCTGGGTATATAAAACCTTGCAATGTATTTAAATCTTTTTCATTTATGAACCATGGGTGTGCCATTGAGCACAGGTTTTATTTAGAAGGGAACATCAACATAAGATTTTGAGCTCCCATCTCTTTTGAGCTCCCATCACTTCCCCAAATTGTTGTCCCAAGGAAGGAGGACTATTTTACTTCACCTTTCATAACTGGCTGGTCACCAGAACAACTGCTTCAGACAATTTGCTGCTCTCAGCATCTTGGAGCACAGCCACAGGACTGGATGTATCCAGGTTCTGGTGCTAAAGAGCTAACAGGGGTTGGTGGAGACACCCTGACCCTCCCCACCTCCTACCAGCCCCAGGGTTACTGCATCAGCTGAAACATCATAGCTTGCTGAGATGATGTGATTTGACCACATGCCAAGCCCCCATGCCTCCTTATCCACTTGGAAACAGATTTGCACCATGTGCATTTTGCTCAGAAACATCTGAAAAGATTAATAAATGAGGAGATTGATTGTGCAAACTATTGCTCACATGAACCTTCCCCTGGCCAGTGCCAAGTCTTGTAAATCCATCAGGAGTCTCCAGGTTCTCAACTTTCCTAAGAAACCCAGTTCCTGGAGGCCAGTGGAGCCTCTCCATCCTGCTCTGGTGAAGAGGAAAATCTACTGGGGGCCTTGATGCAGGCAAGTCCATCAGCCACAAGGACAAGCACAAGCCAGTGGCAAATTCATCCTTTAATCCCATCTGGTGAGGGAAAATGTATTTTTTAAAATACAACTATTTTTACAAAGCAGGAAGGTTTTAAATCCCACTTTCAGGGATAGGAGAACATAAAGCTTGTCTATGTAAAACTGCAGTAGTGAAACCCAACTGGTGATTTTCCTGTTTCAATAGAAGACATACACAGCTTAAAATCAAATTACCTATCAGTGCATGCATTCGGTTGCCAGAAATAGATAAAAACCTCCAGTTACTCATCTGATGCTCTAGTCAAGAGCTTACAATCACCTGGGAGATCAATATTGCTGTTTACTATTTATAGCTGTTAATAAGCCTCATCCCATGAAGTAAACAATTTTCATTTCTAGTCCAAAATATTCTCTTTAGTGAAAGGGAAAGCATAATTTGATAATTCAAAACACACCAAAACCAGACAGAATGAGAGAGGCACGTATTTACTTCAGAAATTTCCTTCTCACAGGCTAATCCCCATCACTTCTCACCAGATATGACACTCCTGCATGTTTCAATTTACACGGCACATTTGCTCCGACAATTTATTAAATTAAATGGCAAAAAAAGCGGGGGAAGAGAGGCCTTATGAGGGAAGAGGTTTAGAACAGATCCAAAAGAAAGCACATTGGAAAACAAGATAATTGTGGCACTTCTGTAATCTGCTTCTGAAGCAACAGGAACTTAAAATTTTGGACGTGCCCTCTGATTTAACTTTTATGGGTTTTTTTTGTATTTAGTTAGGGTTTTTTTTATTTTTATGTTGTTTGTTTTTTTAAGGTATACCTACAGTACAACAGCTGCAAGCAAAACCTGCTATTATTATCTGGTGGATGGAAGGAGTACTTGATAGCAGCATTTGAAGGGCTTCAGCACTTCACCGAGGGAACACCGAAGGCAAGGTTTGTACTTTACAGATCAACACCTCCCATCAGTGGTGCTTTTCAGGTGAGCACCACCAGTCTCTTCATGCTATGGCCTAAAATTATCATCACTGCCTCTGGGTTTCCTTGAAAGTAAAAGGAGTTTCCCTACCAAGTGAAGAAATGTTATCCAGCTTCTGCTTCCAAGTACTAAGTGCCCTGCTTTCCTATTCCTCTGCGGCTGTTTTACCACCAGGAAGGTGAAATGGAAAAGTGTTCAAATTCAAAAAATCTGTCCGTAGGTGGAAGGGGGCCATGTACTGATTACGTTACAGGATCTGTCATCTGCTGAGATATCAAATGTGTGTGCAAGGAAGAAACCCAAGAAACGCTGCAGAGCCTGGAGCAGCACGCCCTGTGCACGCAACATGACTGGGCTATTGTTTAAGATCTGGTTTAAGGGATGAAAATATTTCTCTGGCAACGCTGTGAAGGTAAAAACAGCTCAAATGATCTGCTGTGTAAGCACCATTCACATGAAGGAAATATGCCCAAGGACTAGGAATATTGTGGCAGACCTTTCCTAGCTGCATTATCCATAGCACACTACATTTTTGGACAGGAAACACTTTTTTTTTTGCTCCTTTCTGTTTGTTTACCTTTGTCTTCTCATTTCTACAACACATTACTCTTATCTGTTAGGCAGCTGGTTCTGCTGGGATGATAAAACCGACAATTTCAGAGCCACATATCCTTGCCCGGAGAAGAAAGCAGCTTGCCTGTACTGCTCACAAGAAACTCAAGCATGAAGGCTCACCCATCAATATGGTCAAATCCCCTTCTGGAAAGCACTATGGATACATGTTGTCACTTTCTGTTTGGAAACATTGGTTCTAAAGAAATGGGAAGAATCCACACGTGGGACATGACAATTTCCTGACAGGGAATCCTGAGATGCCCCACACAGCATGGAGAGGCTGTGGCCCTTTTTAACAATGTTGGCAACCATGCTGGGCTAGCTGTAGTGCAATCACCACTTCTTCCTAAGCACAAGACCATCAGCAGTGACAAAAAGGAAAAGCAAGGAGACAGAAGCAGGAATAAAGATGTCAGTATGGAGACAGAGTGAAGCACATCATCATGACACTGAAATAAACACTTTAAACCCCAAATTACTCCGGACCATCTGAAAAATAGTTGGCTACATCTAACAATACCCTCACCAGCATCTCTTTGAACTTCAGTTTCCTTCCTTTTCTATTCCAGTATCTAATCTGATGCACTGAAGGCATTTATAAATTAAACACCCATCAATAAGTACTACTGATTACTACTTTTCTGTGGAGATTTGGTGGGTCACATCCCTCACGTCCCTTGCCATCACTACCCCCAAGTCAAGAAGGCAGGACACGACAAGGGAGCCCAAGGGGCCAGCTCCTGCTCCAGTGAGTGCTCCCCTGTCCTGCCAGTCCTGCACTGCTGCAGGCACAGCACATCCCAGAAACAGCGTGAGGAAAAACTCCCATATACATGAGGGTAGAGGAAAAATACAAATAACTGAATGATGGAGTGCTCTGCAGACAAGGGAAAAAAGAAAAGTCCTCATCCCCTTCCTGGAGACATTGTTTGCACCAGCCTGGAACAATAGCAAAGAGCCCTTTTCCCAGAAATTACTTTCTTATTCTGTAGATAACATTTTAAGTCTAAAATAAAAAGGGTGTGGAGTTATTGCATCCACTTCAGAATTTAATCTACTGACAAAACTGTGTGTAAAACCACCACACTCAAATGAAATCAACTTCTTTTTTAATCCATCTGACTTGCTCTCATGAGCCATAATAAAAGAACAGTGAATGTTTTGGGACCCAAAGTCTGAAATATTTCAAGATATCTAGAAACAGGAACTTCTGAGGGATTCAAACCCCCCCATACTAACCCAAGCATACTTCCTTTTATTCCAATTTCACATCAAAATACCACCTCTCCTGGCAGATCCCACCTGGAGGATCTTTGCCCTGTTAAGTTGCATTCCTGCTAATTGTCTGCTGAAAGCTGACTAAATGTGCTTTCAGGATAGCCAGTGTGCTTTGAGGGGTTTGGCTGTTTGTTGATATGAAGAATCCAAATTTTCCTCCTTCCTGGCTTTTTTTGGTTGTTGCTGTGGTTTTGAGATTATGTTAATATTTTGAAAGCAATCCAAGCCTTTTTTTTTTTTGAGTAATTATTTCCACACCATTCAGTGCTTCCAGGTTTGGAAATATTTCCTGGGTTCCTCCTGGTGATCATCTACCCCATATCATAAAAGGAAGGAAGCATGCCACATTTGTTTTCCAGTGACTGGGAGGTATATAGCTAGCAGTGGAATAAAATTACACCAAAGCCAGCCTTGGCTCTGTTTCAGTTGCAAAGTTATTTCTTACTTCCACACAGCATTAATTTCAGGATACAGCAAACACTTACAATTGTTCTAATTGTGAAATCTGACTCCAGGTTTTTAAATGTTGTTTTCATTCACACTGCAATAGATCTCTACGTTAAGGAAGCATTTACTATGCATTTTCAACCTATCTGAGGTTTAACCTCAAAAATCTCCTTACGGTGATGACCTTCACACTGATCCCCTTCCATCACAGCTGAATTTCAAATACTTCAGAGTACACGCTGCTTAATTTTCCTACCGAATGAGGCATGGCCTAGAAAACCAGTTCTGTGTATGGGATGAATTTCCAGTACTAGTTTTGAACCATGTCACACAAGTTTGAGAGAGGTGGGCAAGATTGAAACAATAAATAGACCTGCAGAGTGCCGGGCACCCCCTGCAAAGAGGAAGAGCTGGCAGCTTTCTAATCCCAGCAGGGTTGACTCTGCTGTCCTCATTCCTGGAAGTAGGCTAATGCAGTTGAAGGGAGTTTTACTGAGTAAGTGAGGTGCAGCTCGGTGCAAGGATGACAAGAATTAGCTCATCAGCTGGCCCCAAAACTCATCTTTCTTGCTCAGACCTCCCCCAAAAGCTATGCCTTAACCCATACAACCACATAGGGTGTTTTGCATTTCCACTTGGAAGTCAGGAGAGCCTCCCACCTACTCCTGAAAGACAGAGCCAGCCAGGGCTCTGCCATGTTTTAATTGGTTCACTTGGGAGCCACCCAGATTTGAATTCTGGATTTATGTTAACCACGAGCTGAAAATTCTCTTTATGCCAGAGAAGTCCTTATTCCACCCTCAGCATCACGGCAAGGAAATATACATGAATGCAATTAACATTTATGTTCTTTACTTGATTGGGAAAGTAAAAAAGTAAACTCTGGCAGCTAGTGTAAAATTCACCACTTCTATTTTTATTTAAAGAAAAATTAAACAACTCAGGCTTTTGAAAAGCATCAGGCAAAGTCTATGTATACCCATCCCTTCTCCTTTGTAGTCTCAGGTGCTACATGCATATATTGGGAGGATAAAAAAAAAATCAATAAAAAACCCAAAGGATTTTTAAAAATGCAGATCAACTTCCCCATTCCTGGGTTTATCATCCCCTGACATTCCAAGAAGCTTTCATCTTGAAGAAAAGCAAGACTCAGCCAACTCTACCACATGCTTCCAAAGTTCACTGGTATGCTCTGGAAGAAAAAAGCTCTGCCTATGTCAGCGCGTGTTGCGGAGCCAGAGAAGCGGCTTGGCAGGGGGAGAGCTGGTGCTGAGGACCTAAGGGCTGTGCTGTAGGTGCTTTGGGAGCTTTACCTCCCATCAGGCTCCAGTCTGCGGCCAGGAACTAAAGGTCCAGTGCCAGCCAGAGTGCATTAGGTCTTCTGGACTGCATCTTCCTCCTCACTTTCTGCTGAAAAGAATCAAATCTGTCTCCTCCAAGAACGTGCACAGAGCCAAAGCACGGGTAAGGAGGATGCTTGGATGAGGCACTTGAACCACACACTCCTGGTCTGAGCAATAACACCTAAGCAGACAAACGCACAGTGGCCAGACAAATAAGATGGGTGGTATTTATTTCTGCCTCGGGAAACTTGAGAGAACAAACTGCCACCTCTCTCTAGCCCTCCTGCACTCTCCCACCCCGGCTGGGCAGCTGGAGGAGGCTGACAACTCTTCCTTCCCTGAGGTTAAGCTGCTGCACTTGTACCAGTCAGCCTCAAGAGAGCCAGTACGGGTCCAATATATGCTAGTACTTGTCATCTGCAAAGCTCCTACTCTGTAGGTACTGAACATAGGTGAAACAAGGTCAGCAGATCTAGACCAATATGAAAGAGGAGAGCGTGAGCCTCCAGCTCAAGCAGCAGCAGTGACCAGCAATGAAAGAGACCCTCCCGAATCAGCTGGGGTCACCCCACAGTAAGTCCAGCCTCTTCCCCACCACTACTCCTTCTGCCATACCAACACCCCACGTAACAGGCACAGCAGGTCAACACCCTCCTCACTCTTGATGTGATCCTGTGAAAAGCTGTAATTACCCTGCTGCCACACGGTGCAGGGTTGGATGGGAGCAGCAGAATCAGAGTAGATCAAACAAATGCTCATCTGACCTCCTTTGACAAATGGAGACAATGAACCTGAGCCTTTCTGGAGATCCATGGAGATTTGGTCACTTCAATGAAAGGCCCAAACCCAGATGATTTTTTCTGCAGTGGGAGGGAGAGCTATTGCAAGGTGGGGAGGCCAGCAGTTCCTGAAACACCTCCCACCTAGGCAACAAGAGAAGGGTTGTAATAAAGTCTGCTCAGTCCAGACTTCACATCCCACTCCCATGTGCTTCCCCATCCCTCCTGCTTTGTAGCCTCTTTACCCTAACTACCCTGAATGACCAAAAGCACATCCCTCTTCCTTGCTTGTCCTTCAGCTGCCTGAGAGCATCACATTATCCACTAACTCCAGCCCACTCAAAGCAGTGCTTTTTTCTCAGCCTTTCCTCCTCCTGCCCAATTTCTCCCCCAGCAAGATTGTTCTACTTTATTTAGATCCTATGTCTTCCAGTTTTGCCAATATTCTATTTTTGTTTTATCTATGACTTTTATATAACATATATTTATCTGCCTCTTGTGTCCCAAGGCACTTAGAGGGCACTTGAGCTTTAAAAACTCAGTGACTGTTTTTTAAAAAATCTCCCTGTTTGTGCGTCATTCATTTTAACACACTGAAGAACAATCTTCCCTTAATAGGGTCTCAGGAACCTGGAGAACCTGGACAGGACAGATGAAGTGGGAGTGCTTCATATCTAATAACAGAGACATACTGCAAAGTGCTCTGAGAGTCTTTCATTCGGCACTTATTTATTGTTCATAACTCACCTCCTTCTGACATAGAAGGGCATGATAGAGCTAATTTAATATTTCCATGGTCAGATTCCACTCATATTTGAGTGAAATATCAGTAAATAAAACTGAAGCACCATTTATTAGGCTTCTGAAATTGTCACAGGTTAGGTTATCAAACACATTGTGTGCCAACAGCATGAAAATTAATTCACAATTCACTATTCACCAGACACTGGCCAAGGAATCACTCAATCCAGGTGACCAGTGCATTTGAGAAGCCCTGCATCCTTCCAGAAATATTGCCCAATTAAGAAGTCCTGCTGAGATAAATGAGAATCTAGTGAATACAACAATTTATATGGAATGGTCTAATGGAGCTGAGCAAAGCTGTTTGTTGGGTTGGAGAGGGAAGAAAATGTCTTTGGTGTATAGGAAGCATGGAGTGGATTTTTGTCAGATTGCTTCAGGCCACAAAAGATTAAATCCTTCTTGTCCCCAAAAGGAAAATGTTCCACCTCAGCATTTACCAAGTGAAGCAGACTGTGTTGGGGCTTTTTAAATATTCTTTTTTTTCACAGAGACTTATCTATTTTAATTAGCATCTAACAACTGCCGAGCCAGGCTACTGCCGAGCCCTGGCTTTGCTGGAAGAAGCCTGAAGATGCCAGGAATCTTGGCTTGGACTGGTGTTTCCAAGCCCTTCAGCCCTGGCTTTCAGCAAGTTCACTTGGATCTACTGAGAGCCAGAAACATGAAAGGTCTAAATAGACACTTCAGAAAGATTAGGAGAAATACAGACTCCTTCAGACTTTCTAGATTCAAGCTAAATCTGAACTCCTGCTGACTTTCAGAAATATTGGAAGACAGATTTCCTTCCCCTTTCCCCCAGTGCATACATTGTTTTAGCTTCCTGCAAGGTAAAAAGGGGAAATTATGGAAATTTCATAAAAGAAAACTTGATCTCACAATATTTCCAGCTGCCTTTGGCAGCTTCAAGAGTATCGCGTAGGTTGCTGAACTCCTAGATGTACATCCAG
Source organism: Chloroceryle aenea (assembly GCA_013399075.1). Classification (NCBI taxonomy): domain Eukaryota; kingdom Metazoa; phylum Chordata; class Aves; order Coraciiformes; family Cerylidae; genus Chloroceryle; species Chloroceryle aenea. Next base: position 139,699 of record VWZY01009509.1, read on the forward strand.
CCTGACCCTTTGAAGTACACGGATCTTAAGTACAAAGTGAGTCAGAGTTTAATCAAGTGATTTACTTAAACTGCCCACAGTTTGAATTCTCATGTGCCAAAAGCCCCATTTAATTTGAATGGCTCCAATGAATGACAATATACCGAAAGCCTGGAAGATACCAGAGACTTCCCCAGGCTGAAAGAGAGGACTTGCACAACCCAAGAACGACTACATCAACACCTTCTGCTTCTAACTCATTACAGAATAAAAGGAGTTTGCAGACAAGACAATTAAGAAACTGTAAGAAAGACAGAAAATACCAGAACTGGTCAGCTAGGTGTTTCAGCTGACCTCCCAGCTTTGGGCTAGGATTTATTCAGCTGGATGTGCCGCTCACTGGACTGTCACAGTCCATCCACAGTCAGTGCTGTTTGCCAAACCGAGTCATGTAAAGACCAAGCAGAGAGCGATCACTCACTGTAATACAGTACATCAATCAAAAGGGTTATTTTCATGCACTTGGTCTCTAATCAAGCAGCAAATCATTCTCCAGTTTTGCTATCAAGGACCATTACTTTTAGGAAGTCCTTAATCTGAAAAAAAAAGCATCTATTTGAAGCTACAGGGCATCTGGTAAGATATACCGAAGACAGAGGAAATGAAATATGTGCCACACAATTTACCCTCTCTGTAGTGTTTTATGAATAGCTTATTTGTGGAGACAGAGTAAGTTGCTGGCAAGACAGGAGTTTTAGCTTTCTATTTGTCTAGTTTTTTGAGTTATTACAAAGGTCACTCCTGCACTTCAATTATCTCGAGTGCCACTTTTGATGGGGGAATTTTCAAATTATATCCAAGGTGCCTCAAATATTTGCAAAAGGCTTCAGGGTACAGGTGTGCCTTTTGAATTTAAGTGACTAGATAAAATTACCGTTACATCTGAGTGTTAAAGCATTTTCCCATCAAAGTCAGGGTAAATGCCTGTAAAGCCTCAATATGGCACCATCCACACATGGCTGTCCTCCTGCAGGTGGAACATCCCTCCCAGAGCATGCTGTGCCACCTGAACGTGCCAGCTAGGTCAGAGCTAATATGAGACCCAGTTACAGCATCCCCCTGCCTGACTGGCCATCATTTGGGAAATCCCAGCCTAGGGACAGTCTACGCTGCAGAGAAACGTGGAGCAATCTCAAGGTTGACTTTGAGTTATCCCCAAAACAAGTTTATTGCTCTTTCACACAGCACAGCATCTTGCTGACCTGATAAGCTCACATCAGCTTTCAGAAACCAATAGGGATTGAGGCACAGGGTTTGTACCATCTGAAAAATGACTGTTCCCATCTCCTGGGTGTTTCCCTTTCAAGGACAGATTTTCTCAGTGGTCAAAACAGGCCAATTATGTCCCCACATCCACAGCAGGTCAGCTTCCTGATGCCTTCTGTGGTAGGAAAACAGGATGGAGTATGGACATAACTGACCTGACAAAGCTTTATGCTGGGACCTCTGAATTCCTGTTTTCAGCTGCTGGGTGTTGTTTACCACCACTCTGCTACAGGAGTGATCCCACCAAAATTTGGAGGGGGTGCTATTATTTTTTATGCAAGAAAAAACAGAAAAACAAGCACTCAATGGATGAAAGAAACACACTGCCTTCTTGTGCACATCTTCTCTTCCTTGTTCCTTCAAATCTCTTCCACATCTTTAGAGAGACACTACAAAGTGTTCTTAACTGCTTTCACAAAGAAACAAACTTAGTTCCTGCTTAATGAATCCCACCAGTAACCATGCTTTGCTATACATAATGCACAGATCATACAGAATTACTTTGCAATGGCCATTCAAAATGTGATCTAGATAATGGAACACATATCAGATGAGTGTCTTAATGTGTCCTCTCTGATGCCAGCCATGTGTTCTGCCCACCTATGCCTGCTAATTCCTAACCACGTGGGGAAATGCCTCTACTAAGTCCCCATCAGCTGAGTGCATACGTACAGAAACACCCAGAGGAAACCAGGTTTGGAGGTAGCTCTGAGTACAGATTATCAACAAAAGGTATTTTCACTGTCATGTATTTGTTTCAATAAGAGATTATTGAATCATCTCTGCGGCCCCAGAGAGAGCTCAAGCAATCACCAGTGCTGCTCAGGAGGTAATTCAGGGTGCTGTCTGCAACACTCATCCTTTTTAATCATCTGCCACACGCTGCTCTTTTAGGATGTTGTCACTCAAACTGAAGAAAAAAAAGGAATACTAAAGCAAAAGGGTGTCTGTCTGAATATGGCAATTCCCTGCATAAGAATGAGTCCCATTAATAGGAAAGCCCAACCTATCTCCAGGCAATATTTCGAGTCCTTGTCTGCCTCTAACCTCGCAGGAAAGTAATTCCTTTATATTATTTAAATTATACACTAGAGGGAGAAATTATGAGGTACCGGTCATTTAAAATGCTTTCTTTAAAACAGAGAATTAAAAGAGCTAGCGCAGCCCTCCTAACAGCAATCTCATCACAGCAGTCTAAAAAATGCTGAATTTATTGGCATTTAGAGGGTCATTTTGTCCTTGGCCAGTAAACAAAGGTTTAAAAAATTGCACTCAGTCTCATACACTAATGCCCACTCGAGCGTGTAAATGCAGCATGTCAAACAGCAGCAGACCAAGAAAGGCAGAGAGTCCTAAAAGAAGATATCCAATTATCATACACTCCTTACTTCAAAACCTTAACTATGTTCAACAGCTTCACTTCCTAAAGGAGTTCAGTGCGTGGTTACTCTCTGGCTTGGAAAGTCCTGCGGGACTGTATATTTGGGCCAGACTTTTCTCTCAGTTACCAGCATGTAAATCCCCAGCAGCTCGCTGCTCTCAAAGGTATCATTCCCATTTAGAGCTTAGGGACAGTTCCACCAGAGCAATGCACACTTTGAAAAACCCCTTTCTGAATTCAGTAGTTGTTCAAACGAGGTAGCTGAAAATCAACTGTATTGTTAGGAACTGCCACAAAAGAAGGACTGCAAGTGATAACATACATGCCTAATAACTCTAGATGTGCTGCAACACCACATCCTTCCCCCTGCCCCTTCTATTCTACAGTCCCATGCAAAGCACCTCTGAAATTCAGGGCAGGTTCAGCAGTGGATTACCTACAGACCAGTATAGAATGGGAATGCCACTAATGCTAATATTTAAAAAATTTTCCTCTCAAAACAGCAGGGGAAAATGTGTCCTGAACTGGTATAGAACACCTGTGAAAGAACTTGGTCCAAAAGGAATTTAAAAGGAAGAGAACCCATCACAACCAAGGAGCTAATACCTTTTGGCTTGCTCACATGTATGTGCATAAAAAATACTTTCTTCTCTGAGAGTGAGGCTGTGGAGAATTTCCAGCAAGCACATGTACCATTTTATGGCCAAATACAGAGTTTAATTTTATTTGGGGAATTCTTAAGCAAAAGGCCATGTTCAAAAGGGGATTTGGGCATCACTTACAGAATGAAAAGAGCCAGAGTGTTAAATCTCTCCAGAGTAGAACATGCATTTGAGAAGCAGATGACCCAGGTTCACATCACTTCTGTCTCTGGACAGCTGTGAGCACACAGAGGGTGGATGCTACTTATTTATTTGCTTATTTACTGGAACAGTTCCACGTTCTATAAAACACATGCTCACTGGAACAGGAATCCACGTTGCTCCCTTCCCACCTCTACAACCGGCTCGACAAAGGCTCTTTTTCTGCTCTGGTGAGTATTTTTAGCACTGCATAACAAAACACCTTCAGGTCTAATGGCTGAGAACAACTATGCTGGTGCTGAAGAGCTGCAGGGGTGAGCCTCTGCCATGAACTGAGCAGGACATGGACTAAGCCACCTCTTTGTCCCACTTTCATGGGCTTCTCTGCCAGTTCAGTAAAAACAGTGCTCAAATCCCCTTGAACATCCACTCTCAGGAAGAAAAAGCCAAACATGAACTGTTTCTAGTACTTCCAAATTGTTTTCTTCAGTTTTTAGCCTGTTTTTCTAAGGACTGTGTGATGCTCCAATGTGCCTGCCTCTCCAGCAGCCCTAGGGACTTGTAGAGTGCTGGACACTTTCAGCCAAACCTGAGGCAGCAGAGTTCAAAGCTAATACGACGGTCATGTGGAGGAGATGGTGATGAATCCACACCACCAAGGGAGGCAGAAAGGAGAAGGAAAAGAGAGCAACAGTCTGAGTTTTTGGACAGAAGAAAAGCTTCAGTTCAACCATGTACTAAACAACAAAACATCCTCACAGGAAGAAAACTTTGGCTGAGAGGTGGCTTCTCTAGTGCCTACTAAGGGACAAACATGCATTGCAGCTGCAGCATAATTCAGTTAAAAGTCCATCAACCAAGAGACAGGCATCCATTGGAAAGCAGGCATCATTAGCTTGTTTGCTCATGGAGCTATTTGCTTATTAGCTGAGATAGCACAGCTTTCCACAGTCTGCTGTGGGATAAATGAATCCAGCAGGGAAGAGAAGATGAGGGCATCTAGGTTTAGTAGGGAAGGACAACCTGAAAAGCAAATCCAGTAAGCAGAAAGTAAGAAATTCAGTTTGTCTTTTAAACAATACAAACTGAAATGGAGAATAGTGGAAAGAGTTAACTTTGCAACGCTGATAATTGAACACATCTAGTTCACCATGTCAGCAAAAATAAATGGAAGGTCTCTGCACCTCCCCTTTTGATGTAAAAATGTATTTTGGCTGCTTCTAAATACCATCTGATTTCTGAAACAGACACGATTTAAGGCTTAATTCAATTTCTCAGTGTTTAAGTTTCAGGTTTTTATCTGGCAGTGCTCTATAATGCAGCGTTAAAGGCCTCTTTAGTATTTTGTAAAAATAAATATAAATCTCTTTCTGTTCCACTTCTAATACTGATACACAGGCATTTTTTTATATACTGAAGAAGCTAGATGAAGCAAACTGGGTTTTAGTTGCTTACTTTGAAGCTGTTTGCATATTTTTTTATGTTTAAACCACTGGTTTTTACCCAAGGGAAGTCTATTCCAGCAGCCCATTTTCTCTAACCTTTCTCTATCCTAGGGTTCCCAGGCAGACTATGCTCATATTTATGTCTGGTAATGAAGTTACAACTCCAGCCCTTTATGTTTTCAAACTTCACAGAAGAAAAGACTTAAAAATTTGTGAAGAATGGGGATTTGATGCTTTCAGGATAAAAACTGGTGAATCACTATGTACCAGTACACATGCACGTAGGTGTTTTAAGAAGGTAAAACCTACTCCCAAAATAAATGGGGGAGCTTACTTGATATGTTAGAAAAAGAAATTAGCACAACTGTGAGAAACACAGTTCCACAAAAGAATCACAACCATATTAAAGTCTGAAAGCACCAACAAATGCTATGAGGGAACCCAAATATCCACGGTAGTATTTCTTGTGTAGGCAACAGAAAATTCCTTGATAACTCTGTTACTCCATAAACAAGTCTCTTTCTTTCCCCAGCTTTGTTCTGTAGCAGCAGAACCAAAGTTCACAATAAAGCAGGGCTGTTTTCCCCGGGGCACGCTGTAAGCCTAGCGTGCTCTACTCCTCCAGCTCGCCAACATTTCTAATTTATAAATTACAGAGGTTTAGCCTCTGTAAGAAACTCAGCCACACAGTTTTGAGGGAAATTTTCCTTCCTCTTGGCAACACATGACTTGCATGTAGCTCAAGCTGAACTCCTCATACTTCAGGAATTTGGAATCAGTGGGACCAAGCTGTGCTTTGGGCTGGGACAGACAAGCTCATGCACAAGCCCATGACTAGTTCAGGCTTTAGCTTGGTTTTCACAATACTAAACTTTAAAAACCTTGAGAATTAAAAATGGCAAAAGCATTTTGGGAGGGGAAAAAAGCAAGCTGAAAAAAATGCCACTTTTTCTTCTCAGCACTACAAATTGCAGCTGATCAAGCTGGAATGACTCTGAGGGAAGGTCCCACATTCCTCTCTCAGCTATGAATGGGTAAGTCTCAAGCACTGCCTTGGGCTCTACTTGGATGGAGTACCAAAAGGGTAAATGTTTATTTAAGCCTATGTCAAACACTTTGAATTTTTCATTATACAAAGCTGAGCTAGAATGTCATGAGTAAGTGAATACTGGGACATGATGGTATTTCCTCCTTTGCTGAAAAGGCATTTCATTTTAGAAATATGGGTTTGGTTCTGATTAAATTTGGGCATAAATTCAGGCAAGTGCTTTATTTATGAATATGGGTATTTCCACTCCCTGAAGTTAATTTTTGGACCTTTAAAAAAATACAATCCCCCCAAACCAAGACTGCCACTGATGCTAGCTGCTGCAAGGGTGGGAAAACTTGCCTAGGAGCGGGTTGTTTGCTCTGCCTGGCAGGAACTGCTCCTGAAGGAAATCCCACAAAGCAAGCAAGACACCCGGAATGGCAGAGGGATACCCAAGAGGGAGAAGGACTGGCAGAAAAGGGCCATCATGAAACAACCAGCTCTAGAGGCTGGAGAGGAGCTGGGAAGTACACAGGAGCTGCTGCTTGTCCTCACTGTCTGCCCATCAATCTGCTAATGATTATGGATTGTTGTTCTATGCTCTAATTCAGTGAGTGACTTGTCTTCTCATACATGCTAGCACACCCATACCACACCAGTTTTCTCACCCTCCACCTTACACGCACTGCTCAAATGTTTTCCATTCCCAAGAAAAATCTTTTGAAGCCAAGGAACTTACACCCAGACTTCCTTCCACTCTCACTCTGATTGTCCAAACTACAGTCTTTCAGTAGTTAGGATGTCATAAATACTCTGTTTTCCAAATTGTAGGGCCTATAAAGAAAAAAATTCTTAATGTTATAGGATTCCTTCTTCATAAATTAAGCTGATGTCAACTCTGGAATGAAAAGAGCTACCCTGTCTTTCATAATGCAGTATTGTTCCTCAAAACTAAAAACCTGCTCAACCGTTTCCCAACGAAACAGACAAAAGTTTTCCCAAGTTTATATTCTGACAATTATGGATTCATGCAGGAACATGCATCTAAGTTATGCACACGTCAAATAAAGCATTTTAAAATCCTACTGAGACCGTATCTGTAACATTAATGTATCCACTGCACACCTAAGCAGCTTCAGGATTTCCCTTTCACCCATATCTAAGGAACAAGATTGACAAACGAAGGATCAGATCTCCTTCCTAAAAAGAAAAAACCCACAGGCTTTTCTATAAAGCTGTTCAAACAAATGTTTCAGGTTCTGTTCAAATAATTTATTTACTTGTAAGGTGACAACCTGCCCACTTCAGGACCAGCACTTGCTCCTTGATGGGCAAGAGTGCGACAGGATCAGCAACAGCCCTTGCACCCAGTCACATCCCCATTGCAATGCAGTGAATCCCACCTCATCACCATCATCACCACCTTTTGGCAGATATTATGTCTTGGCTGTACATTCTTCAGGACACAGGTTTCTCTAATTTAACTATAAAGTACCTGCTGCTTGCCCTCTGACAAAGGTAGCAATAAGGAAGCATAAGTAGTCATGCTCTCAGGGCATCTGAAATGTGTCAGAGCACAAGCCCATCCATGTGCTTCAATAAGGCTGTAGTGAGTTTGCTAGGTTTGCTCATCAAGTGAGAATAAGCCAGGGCATTTGGTTTTTATGGCTCGCTGATTAAAGACTGATGAAATTATGAACTGCCCAATGCCAAAAGAAAGTCACCACAGAGCTGTTTAAGTGCAAAACACCCTGGGGAAAGCAGATGCTGCACCAACAGCAGTGACAGAGGCAGATGCCCAACCTACAAACCCCCAAGGACCAGGCAACACCAGCAGTCACCTTCCTGACTGTCTGGGTGCAGGTGAGGTGACCCGATGCTTCACTGCTGTGACCAGGCATAATCCTCTTCCTCCTTTCTGTGCCACCTCTTCTGCAACCCTCACTCTCTCTGTACCCATCTTAGCACTGCTAAGATCATAGCAAGCTCCCAAATCAGAGGAAAACTGTTGGCTTTGCTTTGGATCAGCTGTGTGTCACAACTGCAACCAAAAATGTTTGGTTCTTTGGCAAAAGACAGAGCTGCAGGGCTGTGGCACTCACACCACTGGTGCTGCAAAGCCCTGAGCCCTGACTTAAGTTCTCAGAGGTGATCCAGAAGAAAGGTGATGCACAGAAGGAAGATCACCAAGTTCAGTGTCTTGCTCCACAGGGAAAGTTGCCAGCCTGGACAGCGTGACCAAGCCAACAGCAATATGATCGAGGGCAACCAATGAGCACTCACTGTGAGAAAGACATAGAGTCTAGGAGAGCCAAATAAATACCTCCCAGTCAATTAAAGCACCAAATAAAATACCAGAGTCCTGTTCAAAAAATCTCACAGGGTGACCAGGAGCAGATGACTACAAGAAAAGGGTAAGACCAGGACAAATCTGGACATCGTCACTTTCTACTCATCCCCCCCACTGGGTCCCTTCTCTTTAACACGTGGGACAGAGGCTGATTGTCTCGATTCTGCAAATCCCTCACAAGCTATTTTTGATTCAGTTTTCAGCAGGGCTGGTAGTGCTGAGCTCTCAGTGCACTCACAGTAACAGCAATGAAACACTCCAGCAGAAGTGAACACTGGAAGCGGGAGGGGGGAAGAAGAAACAATGGGTGCTTGGAAGCTTCTTTTCTCAGTCTACAAGATGAGGAGAGCAGTGTGCCATCTGTGTTGGCTCCGAGTGCACTTGCTGAGTATGACCTCTCAATCATATTAAAGGGAGGCAATATTTTTAGTTTACACATTTCCACTTTTTGAGATGGTTCTGAAAATCCTCTGCAGCCTTGTGAAAGTTACTCTCCTGCAGTGCAATTTAATGTCAATCCAGTGAGCTTTCCACAAGCAGCAATGACATTGACACAAACAATAACAGCACCATTTGCCAGTCAGAATAATTTTCTTTATGCCCTTGGTAAGTCAACAACAAGTTCATAAATGTATTCAAAGATACAGTTTGGAGGCAAAAATACCATACCCCAAGCTTTGCATGCACAAGTACCAGTCACTTTTACAGTGCCACCATCTGTTTTTCCACATACAGGCATTACAACTTCCAGAAGCCCACTAAAACACTGAGCCATTAAACTTAGTCATGGCTTTGGACCATCTGCTTCTTCAGGTTTCCCTTCCCTAGCTATGGATCAGAAAAAAACCTCCTCCTAAGTAAGGACCATGCATCTTCCAGAACATATAGGTTCATGGGTACATTTACAACAGCCAAAAATAAATAATCTTGAACAAAACGTGATTAAATTCCATGTTTTCAGAACTACACTTAAGGTTAATGTGACATGTGGTGCTTCAGGGAACGCATGCAAAGGCTCAAAAGGCATTATAGTGATGCCCAGGGAATTTATCAACAGAGACTTTTTCTCTTATCCATTCCTTTAGCAACAATCTATCTTAAAGGATAGCGTAAGAATGTGTAGACCCCGTGGCGTCTAGAGAGAAACCAGATCTTTGTTTGTATCCTTCCTAATATAATTTAGATCCCTGGAGATAAATATCTTATGGATTATCCCTTTTTATGCCTTAGTTCACTGCACTTTCCCACTGAGAAAATGTTCTGTCAATCAACATCGGTTCTGCTTCCTCTTTGTCACATGCCAGTTTTCTTCCGCAGTGCCAAATCCAGAACTAACAACTTACAGCAGGCAGAACAGATGGGCACACAACTGCCCTGAGCTATGGAGATGCTGTAAACTATTTTTAACAAACAAACAAAATAATTATAAGTAAGGAGGTTTTCTGGGCCTGCCTCATGTCCTCATGTAAAAGGTGAAGCAGTCACCATGGCATCTTCCAGCCTGCAATTAAGATGGTACCTTCAGGGGCAGCTCAGTTTAGCTTCTGTTTAGACAGAAGAGATGGTGATGCCCTGCTAAGTCCCCAGGAGTGCTGCACATAAAAATACTCAAGAGGATCTTGGGATTCCCACTGCATACGTCAGCCAAGGAGTCTCACTCATCACCTGCAGTGCAGCACCCAGCACCACCACAGCCCTGTCCATCCTTCCAGGTTACAGAGGGGCCTGGGCTTCTCCAGGTCCCATGCTAAACTCCCATCACACCTTCACTGGAGTGACAAAGATCTCAAGGACATATGGTAAGCCAAAGCATCACTCAACTACAAGCCAGTTTTGCTCCAGCAGACATCAGCCTGGAAGCAGCTGACCCAAATGCTGGCCCTGTGCATGAACAGGTATAGCTTTCAAGGTGTGAGTGTTGTATGCATGAGGAGCTATGAAAGGCATTTTCATTTTCAGTATTTTTTTATTAACACCATCTTAGCCTCCTGAAGCTGCAGCAGTTTCCCCACATATAAACTGTGTAAATGTCAGATGTATATTCCAAGAACCTGAAAATAAGAATAATTTGCTACCACTGCACAAATCAAATAGTTGGGAAGGGGAAAAGAAGACAAATAAAAATACATGAAATGCATTACTGAGCGCAAAAAACAAGCAAGCAATGGTATAAAGAAGATGACAGCAAGAAAAGATCTCACTATTCTTTGGGAAGTAAGATTTTCTGTATACCACATGAAGATACTGATACAAAATACTGTCTGTGTAAATCAGACTAGAGAAAAAGGTGCCTCTGTTTCTGAATAGTTCATGCTTTAAGGATTAAATGCAACACAGTTAAAATTTGAAAGCCTCTCCAAATGCATTGTGTTAAATTTCTCCTCGGTATTGCCCAGATGTAATTAAAACTGGTGAGAGCTCTTATATATACTTATTGGCTTCCAGCTTCCCAATACTTTTTTGGCTTTATATAACTAGGCCATTTCTTTTTCTTATGTCAGAGATATTTCAACTCCTTTATAAAAGAAAGGCTAAAAAAGGCAATAGAATCCCCCAGACAGGTCGTTTTGCACCTGCATTGCTTAATTGATTGGAAAAACTGAGTAATTTCTCAATCTAGACAACACAGCTTCTCTAATGCCTTTACTGGTCCTCAGAACACACCGTGGAGCCACAGCCCTTGGAGGGATGAGAGGATGCAGCCAGCCCTTTGCACAACAGCTCCTTTCTGCGGCTGGACACTCAAACCCAGAAGGCACCCAGGACCTGACTGGGCAGACTCTGAACTGTGCAGTTTCACACCCGTCAAAAGCCCACCTCTATCTGTGCCACTGCCAAAGGAGATGGTCCCCATCTTCCTGATGCACCCCTGCCCTTCCTTTTTCCAGCTCTTTTGTACACACGACCACCATCGGCCCATTCAAGGATTTAGCTGAACTAAAAATTGTTGATTTTTTTGTTGAACTGGTTTTCTACCAGATTATCACCTCAGGGAGGTCTGTTATGAGCACCAGTACCCCACAGGGATGTGATAACCCAGTTATCACATGCTTACTCTTAGTCTAAGAATAAGCAGCATGTGCAAATAAATGCAAGACATTATTCACTATGGAAAACATAGAACTGTTTCCTCCAGCCGCATCAGACTAGGAAAAGTGTTTCCATCTGCAAATGTGTTAGTTAACTTGTTTTAACTAATGTGATTTTAAGCCTGATTTAACAGAAGTGTGGACAAGCCACAGGCTTCCGCAGCAGTCTAGTCACAAACCTACGTGGGTTTAAATAAAGCTTGCCTTCCTTTGCATCCTGCATTCCTGGAGTTTCCGAATTTGCACATGCCAGTTTAGCTGATGGATTGATCATACAAGCCCAGGCTTCACGTTAGGGGGAAGGAAACAGGATTTGCTGGTGTGCAGGCACCTTCAGACCCAGTTTGGCCAGTGGGATCAGGCTGCAGGGCAGGGCTGCTGCGGACAGCATTGCACCACACGGGAAACACACCCTGCAAAGCCCAAACTGCTGCTAAATGTAGCACATTTAGGTCAAATGCCAGCCTCCAAATTGTATCAAAATTCAATATGGACCTACTACTATGTGTGGATAGAAAGATCTCCAGTGGGAGGTCCCTGAATACTTCGTGGATCCAATGCCACACGTCTCTCAGAGAGGAGAGGCTAAGTATATGGGGACCATTACAGACGTTTTCAAACCTCTGAAACATGGGAAACTGGGGGAAATGTGTGCCCCTGTCCCGTTCCTCAGTCTTTTGGTGTGCCCTGTCTTCCTGTGTCAGCTTCCTCACACAGCATCATTTCTACAAGGGACACAGGAGGAGATAAATTACTGGGAGATATGTTCCTATTCCCCACGTTCAGTGGGGCCTCCTAAATTCCTTCAGGAGCATAAACCACAGCAGCACTCTGCTGGAGTCCTCACTTAAGAGGCATGTCTCACCACAATCCCTCTTTCAAACTTCTCTCTTTTCTTCCAAGAGAATTAAACGTGTCATTGCCAAATGTCGGCTGCTGAGCAAAGGCAAGATTTTATCCCATTTTTTAGGGCAGATATTTTCTAGGCAAGCTAAAAATTGGTGAGTTTATCCTTTACCATGCCACCCTTCAGAAGTTATTTCCCAGTTATTTGCTCCAGCTTTCTAGGGCATCCTAATGACCCCACTGATAGTTGGGCACACTTCACCTTTGGTTTTGAGAGCCAAGGTTTGAGCACTGGGGCTAAACCTTGGACCGAGTTGCTGTCCCAGCCCCTCTGAGTGCCACCTCAGTGGTGAGGTGCCCCAAAGCCAAGGAAGCAGGGAATACCTGCCACAGGGCTAGGACCTCAAGTTGCTGTAGCTTTTACACTACTGCAGCAGGTAGCATTTCTAGTACCATGAAAAAAGGCAAGAAATGGTAAAAGTCAGGGTTCTGCACTTCTGTGGTAGAGGGGTCTACATGAGGAACTTGGACTGGGCAGTACATCTCTATGCAGAAGACCTCAGCCCTGATTCCCCAGCATCAGCAGGAAATCCAAACCTAATTTCAGCAGAAGTGAGACCCAGGTTTGCTTCCTCGAGCAGGCAGCAAGACACAAAGGTCTGACACCAAAGCCTAAGGAAACATGTCTTCTAATCTCCAGAATTTAAACGGGTTTGTCTTCTTTGCAACAGACAGATGTTGCCTGACAAACCTAGTAATGAAACTTTCATAAATTCTAACATGTTCTTCTGTAAAGCACAGCTTTGAGAAGCTGCAGAGAATGGCTAAATGAGCTCCAGTCCCCATTCACACGGCGTGAAAACATTCTCTGACTGTGAATAAAACATATCTTTATCACCCTCCTCCACCATTAAAATGAAAACCTATGACCTGCTACCCCAGCTGATGATAGCTTTACATTTCTGGGGGAAAAGAGGAAAGAGAAAGCAAGCCACCAAAATGAAACCTTGAAGACTACCAGCTGCATGTGCTTTCATTCCGAGGACAGCATTTGTATGCCTGTCTTGCAGAGGCACAATACAGCTCCCAAGGACTGCTTAATGCAGCTATTAATTTATTTTAGCTACGCTCACGTAAGACTCAATTTGCACTCAATAGCAAGGTGTGAAACAGGAAAGACTATTGTCTGCATCCACATTCAAGAAGTCTCATCAAGTCCATAGGACCACTGAGAAGCGTGCCAGCTCCAGAAGGCTTTGCTGTATGGATCTGCTTTCCATGCCCTGCTATCCCTCCCCCTAAACTGGAGCCCATCCACCAGTGGCAAGGAGTTACTTCTGTGCCCTGCTTTTATCTCGCTCCAATTACAGGATGAGTGAAATCTGACTGCATTTTGATGCCACCTGTTATAAAGCCCAAGAACAATATGCATTGAGACTTGCAGCTGTTTCCTATATTGTGCTCATTTTTAATATTGTGAAGCCAGAATTCCCAAAGTATTAAACCAGCCTGAATTTAAAACAAAAAAACAAAGCCACGGCTACGATGCAATTTAACAGAAACCATAGAAGCACATGCTTCCCACTGAGGCTTACATCTCACTACACAGAAATAATCTGGCAGACATGTACAAAGGGACCCATTCAAACAGTCCCCAAAAGCAAGCAGGATTACAGTCACGAAGAACATGTTGGATTTGGCACAGACTCCCTTTTCGTGTAATCATTTTAGCAAAGAGAAAAGGCACTCCAATTACTTCGACGCTGTCCTGGACTTTGTGTAGATTCTACTTCTTTAATTGCATTAGGTGTTAAATCTGCCCTTCAACCCTAACCCACAGTTTCCACATAACTAAGTGCTTCACCTATGCTATGAACAAATAATCTTTCCTCTTTCTGTATCCAAGCACACACGTACAAACAAAACCAGCATGTATCATGTCAATAGTGCCTCTCCCCCACACCCTCAAATTCTTTGCTGTTTATAGATTTTTGGATGCAAGTTCTCACCATCATTTTCTGAAAATGCTTCACAGAAGAAGTTGAAGCCTATCAGCAAAAGGAAACGTGAGAAGAATCCCCAATGAAAAAACAACAGCACTAAGGGCATCCTGCGTGGGTCTTGCTACCCCTCAGCGCCCCATTCATGTTTGCTGTGACATTGAACACAGTGCCATCCCTCTGAACTGGAGCCCAAAATTCGTTTCAAAGGTTAGGTCATCCCATTTAGCTCCCACACAAAAGCTCCAGCATAAAGCCCTACCCTGATTATTTAGAGCATCAATCATGACACTGTCCAGAAAGACCGAAGCGTCCCAAGCCTGCCTCAACAGCCCTCATCAATAGCTGCTTGTTCTGCCTTATGCCAGGCCCATCTCCACTGCAATAATCATGCAAATCAATAGCAAGTCATGCATATACATCTGTAATTTATGAGCTCAGGGTTAACCCAGCACCTTTAGGGAAACCATGGAAGAACTACTCTAGGAAAGCAGAACCAAATCCAAGGATATCCATAGTGAAACACTGCAGAGAATGCTCTAAAAACCCCACTCTGAGAAGCAGATTTTTGAAATACTCAGTTATCAGTAAATGGATTAAGTTTTATGTCATGCATCCCATCATTTAAATTATTTTTATCACCCATTTTGGTAATTTAGGTCTTTTTTACAGGGAGTTAAGATATCTTACTCTACATTTTAACAGCAACTCTATATTTTTATGAAGAAAGACACACATTTGTCATTTTTATTAGTGTCTGTCACAGACTATTCAGGTTGGAGAATATCTAAGAGAAGGATATGGTATTGTTACAGGGCTGTCTGGACAACAGGATATAATGCCTAAGCTGAGCATAGTTTAACTGTTAGCCATTTCTTGGAATAAAATGAAGACTCATCACATAAATATTTCATGAATTTGTATCAAATTTGCTGAATTGTTAGCTTCAGACAAAAGAAATCAGTGAAAAATGGAAAGGCTTCATTTTGACATTTTGAAAATGAAAGGGTTTGATTTTCTCATTTGAAGTTACTTCCATATACAAATTTCCCTTATTTCTTAGAGTATTTGAATTGGTTTGAAACCAAAATAAAACCTTTCACTTCACATCAAACAATGTTTCACTCAATCCAAAGCATTTTGAGGCTGTGGGGTGTGGTGGTTATTAGCCCTCAATTCACTGAAAATTTCATGTCATTCACTCTTGTTCTGACATGAAACCATCTTTTTTTTCCCCCCTCAGAAAGAAAAATGTCTGTTGTTCTTGATCCTCTGCTTATTGGATATTTTTCATACCCAGCATCTGATATTCCACAAAATGGCTTTAATACAGGGAAGGTCTACTCAGCACTTTATTGATAAGTAAGACCCCAGTGCAAGAGCAACTGAAACACAGAAGTTAATCATCTTTTCTTCCAATTTTTAAGTTTCCTTAGAAATCTCTACTCGAAATTCTAGGAACTCAGCCTTAATTTGCTATTTCAAAGGTGACAATGGGATTCAACGAGCCCTTAAAATCACTCAACATCACAGATGTAGCAGCTGTAGCATTGTCACACAGGCTGACCTTTCAGCATCATTCAAAGACAAGACACATCTCTTCCACCTTTGAGAAGCAGGCACCTGGCTTTTAAGGCAATGTAGGGGCTGCCTCTCTAGGCAATGGAGAAAAATGGGCAGCTCAACAAGGAATTCATCTTATTGTGGGAGAGGTGTCTCAAGGAGAATAGACCTCTGGAGGGTCTACCACAAATAAGGAGTATTTGCCTGCTGTGTCTCAGGATAGATGACCACCCTGGCAGCCAGCACAGACTCACACCTTCCACAGCTCTTAACTGGGAACCACTGGGCACACCTGCAGTGTACTTTGCCAGCTCTGTGCACCATCCCCAAGTCCTCATGGAAAGGCAGCTCCCATTTCATGGTCAAGTGAGCATCACCACAGAAATGAGTCTCTTGCAGCTCCTGCCCCTGGCTCCACCATGAACACCAGAAATACTAAGACAATGAAAACTGCATTTATTTCTGCATACCCGAGTCCAAATGCCTTGGAGCCAAGAGTGGCTCCCTCTTCTTAAAAGCCAGGAGATGAACATTGCCAGTCTGTAAAGGACACTTTTCCTGTCCCACACTCTGCATTCCCAACACGTCTGCTGACCAGCCATCCTTCCTTCCCAAAACCTGAGAAAGAAATCTCCAGAAGCTTCCTCACCACCGCTGCCTTCACGTGGAAGTAGAGCAGAACCAACAAGAGACAATACCTGTGCTTGCCCACAGGCACACATTCTGCCCAGGGTGCTGGCCACTGCTGCTGCCCTAACTGCACGTACCAAACCACTGCAAAGTCTCTTGCACCCTCCTGGCAGCTCTCACAGGTATCCCCGTGCCCACATTGGGCCAGCTCACCACAGTGTCTTCATCAAACTGCTCCATCCAGAACCACACAAGGAGGTGCCCTATTTCCAGATACCAGCATTTTCTCTATTGTCAGGACAGTTTTGTTAATAAACAGATGTTTACTGATGTTTTTATTTTATTTTCTTTTCCTATTTCTTTAGAGGTTCCTGTGACTTAAACTTTGTGGCAAGGCAGAACAGTATCACCCAGCTAAACTGCAGTGCATGTTACTCAAAAAATGCCTATGTTACCTAATACTTTCTCACTGAGAGTACATCTGGGCACATTTCCATTTACTAAAAGAAAAATAGAGAAAATTGTTATTCTGGAGCCAAAGATGAGTAACAAATCTGTTCTTCTGTTAATAAAAAGCTTCCTAATAAATCACTTTTAGAGGAATTTCAGTTTGAGAGAAACTCAAACAAAGACCATTACTACACAATATATTTTACTGTCTTTTACTTTCAGCACTATTTTTGTGGATGTTTGTTTAATAGTTATTTCTTCTATGCTGTTACTTTTAACACAGAGCATACTCAGAATTCTGCACAGTCTTGCATCGGATCTGGTGCTCTGCAGGGAAATGGTGCTGTCCTCTCTAAGATGAAGCAAGGAAAATAATTGAAATGTGACCACAGGGAAAACACTCATCTAAATGCTGTCTTTTTTTCTAGTAAACATATATCCTGTGTCATGTAAATGGCATATTCTAAACATTTTTTTCTGATGTTTGAATTTCCTTTTAGGAAAGTTCACTCAAGTGCAGGGGTTTGTTCTATTAAACAGAGGCATAGTTTGCTGAGAAAATTCAGCTCATTCATGTTCTGCACTTTACATACATTATGGGCAGCGTGTCAAAGATGAGCTGCAGAAATCAGAATGATCTCTTTCAGGACTAATTGGCAGGTAGAATTCTGATGATTATTACAGAAGCTATTCATGCATCTAAGTTAGAATCAGACCTAAAATGTTAGTTCCTAATTTAGCCTGAATCCCTTTTCTGTCTCTGCAGATGATATGGGTGATTTACCAGTTTTAAAACACACTTGCCAGATAATTAATGCACTGGCAGAGCTTTAGTGCCTTTCTCAAGCTCAGTTAATTTTCCACATGTTCATATTCCATCCATAAAACCACCTTTTAGTGGAGTTCACAGTGTAATATGAAAGAACAAAAAACACCCCAAAAGATTTAGAATTCATATCTAACTGTAATTGCCTGGGCATGAAATTAGCAGGAGCAGAGTCGCTCTGACTCGTCCATCGTTTGCTAATGCTTGTTGCATTTCAGATCAGTGATCTCAGCTCTACATCCATATGCTCTGCTGTATACTTGCACCATGGATGGGGCAAAGGAATGGCATGTGCCTGTCCCTGCCTCCTACGAGTCACCTACAGCTACTACACTGACATTTCATGCCTGCCCTCATTAAATATCACCCCGTGAAGCGCAAATGAGAACACTTCACATGGAACTAGCATCTGAGACCTCAGGACTCACCCAGACAATACAGACTTTGAAGGGAACAAAATGCTTTGAAAATACATAAAGAGAAATCGTAGATGGAGGGGAATTACTTAAATAAGATGTCAATATGTGAAATACTCTTCCAGCTCATCCGTTTGTACAATTTGAGTTACTCAGTCGCTGGGAAGATACACTTGATTGTGAAGATGTAAAAGGTGGCAATTCTTTTGATGATTACTTCAGTAATACACATGTAAATGGCTTTACAATTGAATCTTGCTCAGAAAACTCCTTGGTGCATTGGCAGAACATTGATTTATACAGGAAATGTCTACAAAGAATGTGAAATAATAGAAAGGAAGCCACATTAAGGAAAAAAAAAGTCCAACAATTCAAGCTAGATGCATTTATAATGTGGAGTTTTAGGTTAATGAGAGCTACCTGAAGTAATCACTTTACTTTAAAAGCCTATTTTAAATGTAATAAACACTAATTATGGATAAAGACTTACATAAATTAATTTCTAGAAGCTGTCACTGAACAGAGCTTCAGAACATGATGTAATTGTACCCTAATGCCTCCAAACCAGAAGACCATAAAACCCAAAATAATCAAATTGCAAGGCTTTACACCAAAGCTTACCATGATGATGCCTTGACTCAATAGTTTGAGTCAACCTGAGTTCAAGGGGGGGTGGGAGGGGGTGTTAGCAACAGCACAAACCCCAAGAGGCAGTTGTACAACAAACACCACCAGTCTAAAATACAGCCCACCTGGGAAAAGACAGGTTCAGAAGAGAAACTCTTAAGGTCTTGATGGCTGCAAAGCCACATCAGAGAGGAGAAGGAGCTGGGGTGTCCCTGCT
This sequence comes from Chloroceryle aenea, assembly GCA_013399075.1. Lineage (NCBI taxonomy): Eukaryota > Metazoa > Chordata > Aves > Coraciiformes > Cerylidae > Chloroceryle > Chloroceryle aenea. The sequence goes on from VWZY01009509.1 coordinate 158,677, forward strand.
GCCCCTGCATGATTTGCTGCAGGCTACAGAGAGACCCAGCTGATGACCAATTTTCTTCTCACAAAATAATTCTTCTAACGGGGAAGCCCCAGGAGGGCCATAAAGGGTAAATATTCCTGGCTCGTAAATTACCTTAGCCATTAACGGGTTTTTATTTTTGTCCTGACATTATTTAATACAAAGCACAGTGAATGCTGTTGAGGTTTTTGTGCCACCTTCACAACAAGGAGAGAATTTCCTTCTGTGCTATGGCCACACCAGCTCTGTCATGAAGTACAGATGATTAGCAGAAAGTTGGAGGGATCTACCACTGAAAAGGGATTATTGCCAGTAGTTTTCATCTCTGTTACCACTGTTTCAGCTCCCTAAGTGTTTTCAACACAAAAGCATTGGGTACTGAGCAGGTTTCTGGAAGGATTACAAAATATATTTTATTCATTGCTGAAATGCCTGTTCCTACAAAAACCAAATGGGAGCAATGGAAGTGAAAAACTGAACGCTCCTCAAAAAGCCATCTCTGTGCTTTATGACATTTCACTCTTCAGATAACTCCTCAGTATAATCTGGCCACACGTACATCCCCCATACCCAGAGTAAAGTCCATTTCCACCTCCACTTATATGACCCAACCAAAATAAGGCTGTCAGTGGCTGTTGTTGGGTCCTCACTCAAAGCACCCCCACTTCCCACTGCTACTGCAATGCAAAACAACCTTTGAGAAGATACAAACACAATCAGCATTACAGTTGGGAATGGAGTCTAAGTCAATCCTTTCCCAAATGTCTTGCAGCCTAGTAACTACAACCTCCTAGAGCCTCTAAAATGGAATATCCTTGAACCCTACACACATACAAAGATGAGTCCTCTACTCACTGCCTTCATTTACATAGTTTCTTTGTATTAGCCCCTAATGAATGGGCCAGTTTAGCAAGTCAGGCAACTTGCTCTCTAAGTCTGCCCTAACCTAGCAGACATGATGTCTTCTTTTGTCATCACTAAGTAGACACATGATGTCTTTTGTCACCATTAAACTGGAAAATACTTTACCATCATCCCCTGAATCATGCAACAGGGGATGATGGTAAAGTAACCTTGCTTTTTTCCAGAAAAAGTACAGAACAGAAGTGTTTATTGATGATTTTGCTTTTCTGCATCATTAACAATTTTGCCATCTCCATCAAGTAATGCTTATCCCGTTGCTAGGATATCTTTTCTAACATAGTTAAATAATCTTTACTGTCCCCAGCTCTGCTAACCATTGATTTCTCCCCGATGTCTTTAGCTCCCCTCATCAATTTTCTACACTTTGCAACTTCTAAATTATATCGATTACCATATCTTACTCATTTTTTCATTTTGATATAATATTGTTTCTTCAATTTTAATTACTGCCTGCCTCATAATCCTGAAACAGGATAGGCTTTTAGCTGACAATGTCCCACTCCACAAGAGAATCTATACCTGTTCATACAATAAAATCCCCTTTAAAAGCTCTTTGCATTTTTATAGCAAAAGATTTTTTCACAGATAATTTTACTACTAGTTTTCCTTGGCTTTGTGTATTGAAACCTTTGAGGAACACCTGTATATAGTACTTGTACTTTTATGCCACACCCCTGTATGTCCACACGGAATATTATCAGGCTGTGACCACAGGTTCCTCACCAGCCACTGGAGTAGAACATCTTTATCCACTTGAAGATTTCAGAAGGCAGTTACTTTCTGAGGAAAGACAAACTCGCTCATCTTTTATTCAAACTCTAATAAAATGTTAGCATTGTCTTCACAAGGCAGCACGTCTCCCACTGAGATGCCCTAAATCACTGCTATTTTTCCTTCCACCCACAGGCAGAAATGTAAGCAGCACCTAACAGATTTTGCTCTGTGGTTTAACATGGTGAGCAATCTGAGGACACCATCACCACCCTCTTTACCAAGGCTCTGCTGGTTAATATTGATCCACATGCTTTCAAGGTCCCAAACTTTTGAGTTATCCATCAAACATTGCAGCATCAGCTTTAAGCAGCCTGGGTAGATTCTCCCCACTCCCCTCCCACCCTTCTTGTCCTCGGTCTTTCATATGGAAGATAAAAATCAACAATCTTAATATTTCAGTGTTAGGAACCAACATCTGACATTCTATATGCCATTGACTCAAATAAAAAACAAACAAACAAACAAAAACCCCAAAACAACTAAGTTTAAACTACTGCCCCCTGGTTGGTTTGGTTTTTTAATCTCTCTTGATGCCTGTCTATGTTTAGCTTGTATCCAGGGGTAAACTATGGCCATTGCTTTATCACCTAATGACTCCTCCGCAGCAGAGGAGTGGGACTGGTTAGGAGGGAAGACTTATCTGTCCAAATGAAAACAGATTTAATGAAACAGCCAACAAACAGGAAGGTCATCCTGAGACACAGAATCAAAAGGCCCCAACCAGAAACCTCCCTCTTCCTCAGAAAACTTCTCCCTTTATGATGAGCATGATGTTTATGGTTGAGGAGACACCTGAAAGTCAAATCAAGTCAGCTGCCCTGGCTGACTCCAAACTGGTAATGGCCTGCAGACCATGGCAGACCTATGATTCTGTCCCACTGAAACCAGGACAATGTGTTATCTCATTTCCAAGAGAGAAAAGTAGCTCTTTTTCTTCCACTTTTCTAAACAAAGGACTCTCTTATCTGGGTGGTGACACATCATTTTTGATAAAACCCAAACTTCAGTTTCACCTCAGAAATGCAGCCAAACAACCAAAACCCTGGGTCTCTAACCCTCTGTTTTTTCACTCATACACTTTAAATGGTATCTAAGAAAACCACGTTGTCTTTTCTCCATGTCCTTGCCTGAAGTCTTCTATAATCTGCATAATTCTACATTTGCCCAAATAATTTCCTCTATTGTTGATAACCACTGGTGGAAACTTGCCAGCCTTACAGTTTCATTTCATGTTTTTATGCTGGAAGACAGCTGACAGATTTCTTGCTAAATTCTCCATTCATTCACATAAACATAGCATTGCCAGGGATAGTTGAATTTTAGGATGACTGAAGAAAGGAATTTGTAGCAGCAGACAGATTCCTCACTCCACAAGCTGTAACCCTTCAAGTACCTCTCCAGAGGCTCTCTCTTCTGCTCTGGAAGGGAAAGTTTCTCCCATACTTTTTTACAGTGGGTATCTGAAAAAGGGTTGAAATTTCTAGCTAGCTTGCATGTCTTCTAGTTTGCTCCCATCATACAATCACATTTCTTTAATTTCTAATGTTTCCTTTTTCCTTTCACACACTCCTTCCCTTAGGATCTCAAGAACATCTGGTTGTCCAAGTCCATTTCTCTCAAATGCTGCACAGTGGCAGGATCCAAGTTTCTTAGATCATGTATGTTCTCCTTTGCTACAACGATTTGTTTGCCTTCGTGTCCTGGAGATCTCATGTCTTATCCAGAAAAATCAGCCCAAACTATCTCCAAACTCTGGGTCTGACCAAAGAGCCACTAGTCCCTGGCTAGGGGCCTACATACAGATGATTTCAAGAGGATGATGAGATCCCTGTCTTGCCCGTCGCATGCAGAATAGCGAGCCCAGAAAGCAGCCTGCAACTCCTTCCTTGCCTGGGTGAGCTCTCCTTAACACAACCACAGCCATGTCCCGGTCTATGTTTGAGGTGGTATTTCACCATGCTCATTTTATAAACTGTATCACCCCTAGAGAACATGACTAGTTCATTTAGAATTGCCAGAGAATAAAAGACATTCCAGTTAGGTCATTACCTGAAGATTTACACAGATTAACACAGCTATGTCATTGTAATTTATATCTGGATTCTTACAACATCAGCAGTCAAAAGGGGAAAAGACACAAGGATTCTAGGTATGGTTATGCATATATGGGTTTAGAATCATACCCTCCTGATTTTACAAACCTACTCGAGACCCTCAAATTAGAAGCACAGCCACCCTTGCCTCCATATTTAGGCAGTAAAGAGTCAAACAGATTGAGCTTCTCTTGAAAAAGAGCCTGAAATCAAACTGCTTTCCAGCAACTGTTTATTCCTCTCCCTGAGTGTACAGAGGGAGCCTCTGTGACATCAGCTAGGTAGGCTGGTCCCTCACAGAGGTCAGCAGCTAGCAAATACCAAAGAAAATAGTTAATCTTTGCCTCCCTTGAATTACAGTATTTTCCCCAAAATAAACTGGTCAGCCTCCCCCCAGAGAGCTATTTTAGTTGTGAGTTTTTCTAACAGGCAGTTCTTGTGGTCCTGTTCAGATGTAACTGGTGATTTGGTGCATTAGTAACACCTCAGTACTAAGGTAACCTAAGAATATAAATGGAGAGGATGTGTAGTGTTCCAGTCTTAAAGTGCTCTGCAATGAGGCCAGTTGTTAAGCGTTGTTATGACACACTCCTGGGTTTTCACTTTGACTTTTCACATCTCCTTGAGTTTTCCAGTGTCTGAAAAGGTCATTTTGATGTGCTGAGGTCATATGTTAAAAAGCTGAGAGCAGGGGCCCTCACTAATGGTGCTCTGAAAGCAATTGTTTGGCAGAAGTTCATTAAATGAACTGCTCTGTACATTTTTAGGGTCATAAAAGGAGAAATTATATATCCTCTCCTTAAAGGACAAAGTAAAGATGACGTCCAAGAGACATTGTTCAGCCACCAAGAGCTGGAATGGTGACTAGAATAAGTGGGTGGGAAGACAAAAGGCCACTAGCGTCAGAAAGTTGCCAGGACACCAGCAGGCGAGAGAAGGAGAGAAAGGAGCCAGGGAAGTTGTAAATAGCAACCAGAAGAAACCTTGGGAATACCATTTCAGACTGGTTGTGTTGGTGGATTGCAGTAAGGGATGACCCTGGTCAGTACAAAAAGAAATCACATGGATACACAAAGTTCCCACTTCAAGGCCTTTTCTCCCCAAACTGAGATCAACAGCACCTGGAGAAACAGTCCACAGAAGTGTCCTCCCTGTATGCACAGGGCCAACATGCCACGAATTCTTACTCCCTGGAACTTGGTGGGAGTGACAAGGTGATTTGCAAGGCCTGAATCAGACCATCACACTCATGCAGCAGTGTTTGGTCCTGATACAGGGGCTCACCCCACCAAAATGGGCTGGACTGCTCAGGGGAGAAGCTTTGTAGGTGGGACATGGACCAGGCCTTACTATTTGATAAGAATATTTACAGTACTTTAACTAGAGAGTAGTCCTTCTTTAATACGTAAATATTCAAGAATCATCTGAAACAAATTTGCATATGTGCCTAGTGACACAGATATGGGGCAGCAAGGCTTTGGGAGAAAATAAAAAGGGATCAAAGATCAGACATGACTGAAATACAAAAGGAAATCATGAGGAAAGCTGCACTGGAATCTACAGGAAAAGCACAAACAGTTCAAATTCTTTGGGTTTACGGTCATTATAGGCAAAATAGAAATGGTAGCAGCAGCAAGAGAGCAAACAGGATATTTGGGAAGCAGGGCATTTCACTGGAATCATTTCACCCAAGTTCTGTTTTATTTCCAATCTTCCACCTCTATTTTACCTGCCTTACATTGCAGAATCAGGCTTGCAGAGAGGCTGGCAAAGTGAGACCCAGATAAACTGTTTGTTGTTTGGGTTTTTTTTTTTTAATATATGTGAGCCTAATTTTGTAAAGACCTGCTCAACATTGCTCACTCAAGTAGTGCCACTGACAGGAGAAACAGTGGTGAAGGCAGTGGGAAGCACCATTGAAGTTTTTTCAGGACCAGTAACCTGATAAGCAAAATCTCTGCTGGTTCACCACCTCTGACACTCGGTGTGTAATCTACAATTAAGAGTCTGAGTAGAGTATGAGTGCCCTTAAATTAGGGTATGAATTCTATTCACACACATCTATGTGTACTATGCATCAGTTGTAAAATATTTTAATGCCCTGTGCAGTTGAAGATGACATCAGACCTTCTGAAATGTATACTAAACCTCCGGATCACAATTCAAAGCATATGTTCTGCCTGGTCTGCTGAGGACATACATAATGGTACAAAACTAGGATGCCTTTAATGAATAAAACACTAGTCACTGATACCATGTGCATTATACATACTTTCCACTCCACAGGCAAAGCAGTTACAGCTTTCACTGCCTCAAGCCACGCTACATCAGACCGTGACTGCATCACATTTGAGAACATAAGCACACTGAGGTGGTGCAGTCTTTGAATGGGAAATGTTGAAATGAAACCAAAGGTGCTGCTCAGAGTGTTGCTGGGGATCCCAGACCTGGCACCTCTGCCTCGGAGTCAGCAGCAAACCCACAGCACAGCCTGTTCCTGGGTTCGCTGGGCAGCTCTGCTCAGAGAACCAAACCACATGTCAACCATTGCCTCTGCTCAAAAGTGATGCCACTCTGTTTCTGCTTGCCTGGCCAGAATTCAGTTTAAATAGTTATATTTTGCCTACTTCTATTTCTCCATCAGTTTCAACAGTGTATTATAACCTCATTATTTTTCTGCCCTAAACTATTCATTTTATGTCTCTCCGCACTGCTACAGTAACTATCATAATCCATGCCAAAAGTGCATTCCAGCAAAACTCAAGATCACATTAAGGCTTTATATCCCAAGCCTGCATTCAGCAGGGTGAATTCAGCACAAGCTGCACAGGAAGACCCCCAGCACATGTTAGCAGGGGACATGGGATCTACTGTTCTGCATCTGGCAATGAGTATCCCTTTGCTAATCCAGAAATGCTAAAGAAAGATGGGCTGGAAATACATGAGGAATTGACCCAAATCCTGTCAACCACGAAAGACTAATGTTTCATCAATACATGCATTGATTTAACCATATTTATTCCAAATTGGGTTTAGGACTGTCCTAGGGTGATGTTT
>VWZY01009510.1:0-89625 GCA_013399075.1 Chloroceryle aenea
TGCCTTTGTGCTCTGACAGAAAATTTACCAGCTCTAGGCTGCTTCAAGGAGGCAAGACGAGCTACTTGTCACGTAGCACACTTATGCTAAGAATTCCTAGTAACTCTGGTTCACTAGGCCTAGCTCAGCAAGCCACTCTGCCAAGGTCTGCTGGGCGCTCTCTCCCGAGGTCAGCCGGGCTCGCTCTCAAGAAAAACGTTACTTCATTGAAAACTTTACTTCACTGTGTTCTGGCATTCATAAAAATAATTCTTTCAATATATTGAAAGGAAAAAGAAAGTGGATAGCTAGAAGCTTCATGTCGCTCCAATTGTTTCATTCATGTAATGCAAAAAGCATAAATTCCAGAACAAAATCAACCATCTGCACATACAGTAATATGCTTTGCATATTAACATAGGATGATGAAGCATTATTGCTGTAACTTATTAAATCTCCATGCATAAGGTTTAGACAAATTCTTGCATGAATTTTAATGATGAAGTGAATTACTTGTCATTTGTTGAACATCTTGATTAAGGAAAATATTTACGAATGTGCACATTTTTAAGCCACAGCATAGATTACTGATACATGTGAGACATATGGCCCATGCTTAAACAAACTTCCTGAATCAAGCCTAGAAGTTCTTTAGTATCACCTATTGATTGCTGCTGGAAGGCAGAAGCTGGATTCTCTCCAGTCTTAGTCTGCTGGATGAAATCTTAAACTATCAACCCTAGACTTTTCAGGTGAAAGTTTTAATCTATCTAAACCAGTAATAAATATAAACTTAAAGTGCTTTTACTCTTTAATAGGTGCTGCTTTAACAAGAACAGGATTTAAAGTATGCAGAAACACTTCAGTATTTTTTATCCATTTATTTTCATATTATTTGTGCCATGATATTCAAGGTAACACTGGCCCAAATTATTTGACATGCAGTATTCCCACAGTAGACTCACTGATTATCAATGCTAAGGGAAAAGTAGTGAATAATGACTGCATTGTATTATTATATTCCTGTCAACCTGAAGAAATATTTAGATGCTCCTCTAATTAATCACTTAGAAGTGAAAAAAAAAAAAAGGAATTGACTCTTTTAATGAACTTCTAATGATACGTGTAGAGTCCAAAAGACCACCACAATACAAGGAGAACAGCTGGCACCAGAGTTTGAGCAAAATTAGAAAGGAAGATCAGAAGTGGAATAATTCACATACCTAAAAGCCTCAATGATATATGCACTTGCTGGTAGGCTACCAGGGGTCCCTGGCTGCCAGGACAGGGTGACACTATTCTTAGTAACATCAGTGACCTGAGGTTTAGATGGTGGTCCAGGGAGGTCGTTTATATCATAATTTTTACTGACTGTTGCTCCACCGGATTCTGTGAGGGGCAAACACAAACCAGTTATTTTTCATCCTTCATTGTATAATTCCCATCAAAGTAGAAGGTTGAAACAAAAAACACACCAAACATCTGCAAAATTGGTATAATGTATGTTCATAATCTGTAAAGAAGTTAATAATTGCATTACCACATATATTTTTTGATGAAGACCAAAAGGAAAGGAGAAAGAGAATGAAAAAANAGATATGAGAAAGGAAAGGAAAGGGGAAAGGGGAAAGGGGAAAGGGGAAAGGGGAACTAACAAAAAAGCCCAGCTTTTCTGAAAATTCACATAAAATACCAAAACCTCAGCTACTACAGTGATGAGAAGTTCCTGTATTCAGATCAGCTCCAGTACTAACAGAGAGCATATCGGACTTTGATAGGCCTCTGTGTAGTTTTCTTGCCCAAGACAATTCTGGACAAATCCACAATTTATTAATATTCCCGTTTAAAAGAGTTATAGCATAGTGCTGTCACTGGATACAAACACAAATTGTTGCAATGTCAATGGGCATTTAAAAATAATTGCAATGAAATGCAGGCACATGAAGGAATCCAGCCTTCCCATCTGACACCTCCGTTTCCATTTCAACCCCAGCATTTATAGAATGGCTCATTTGACTCAGACTGCTGCAATACAGCCTATATCTTCATTTTGTGCCAACTGAAAAACAGTCCCTAGACAATGCTTACCTGTGACCTCCAGCACAGCACTCCAAGATGTCTCCCCACTTGAACTTGTAGCAACACAAGTATAAGTCCCAGTGTCAGAGACCTAGACAGAGAAAACCAGTTAAGGGCAGTTTTAACAGCCTTTTAGAATCAGCTGACTGGATTTACTCCTATTTTCTTTATCTGAATGTTTCTTGGTAAGAAGGACCTAGACTATGTTTTATACCAGACTAAAGGACACCAGAGAATTTCAAATAATTATTTAATGGAGACTTACTTTTTAAGGACTATAATAACTTTATTTACTTCTAATACTTTTCTAATTTTCATATTGTTAATGGCACCAATCCAACATATAAGTGCTATGGAATGGACGTTTTAGACACTGTGAATCTGTTTTTGACTCTGCAATTGGTTACATTTGCAGATGAAATCAGGTAACAATATAACAACAATTTACTTCCTAGAGGATAAAGTCTCACCATTCACTGTCCCATGAGAGATACAGTTTCCAGTTCCAGAAAGGCTGTTACATCATCTTAAACTCTTAAAACAGGTGAGATAATTTCTATACAGGACACCACACATATAGATACTGTTGCTGAGACTTAACAGTGATTCTCTCTACACTTAACAGTCCTCCAAGCAATTTTCAAATGGCACAATTGAATTAGATCCTACACCATGCTTATGTTTTTTTTTCTGTTTCACACAGGATTTTGTTTCAGGCTTGCAAGGCATTTTGGTAGCAAAACCCCCCTGCATTTATATAAAGCTATTGTGATCGCCTTGTCAGTTCATATATTTCAAATGTATTTTGGGAAAATGTTTTGAATTATATTGTCAATATTAATCTGTATAAATTGTTCTACTGGAAAATTTGCCAGGTATCTTGCTATTCCTTAAAGATTTCTGAGACATGAACTACTGAAGACTATATAAATGGATGGATGAAAACCAGTAACTTTATAAAGCGCAAAATACAGGGAAGCCCTCATAGCACTATCTATAAAGCATGGTATTCTGGAAATGGAAACAGAAGAGGGAGCATGCTGACCCTACTGATAAAGGAGAAGAATTGCATTCACCATCAGATGACTTGACAGAAATAGGACAGCATCCAAGAAACTTTATTGGACGTTAAGGAATTGTAACAGGTTTTATGTTAAGTGCAGACTGGCATTATAGCAAATGTGTTTATACCTCACTCTTCAAGAAGAATGACAAAGCAAATAAGTAAGGTACTCTTTAGATTACTTAATGATCTAGAATTTATTTGATTTTTAATTTTGTCATGTTTGAATTTTGTGGGTATTTTCTTCAGATACACTGGGACTGTACTGTACTATTGTTAGGGGCAGAAAGCAACTGATTGTCAGTTCAATTGTTTGAGTGAACATAACTTGCATTTCAGGCGTTTTCTCCATAAAATACAAGCAATAATTAAAACCCTCTGACAACGGTTCAGAGACTCAAAATATAGAGGTACCACTAATGAAATGGGAAAGACTCTTGGAAGGAGACAGATTTCCAGAGGAGAGAGTCTTACATCATTCTGAAGTAGTGTTTTATTTTGCTGCTTCTGAGCTTTTATTAAATACATAGTTCTTCATTATGTGATAAAGGAGAATATTTCTTAAGGCTATCATTCTCAGCTTCATTTGTGTATAACCATGACAGGTGGTGTATGCCATAAACAACGGATTAACTTGCAGAAGACAAACTCAACATATAAAGCAAGCTGGAGCTTGCCTTTTGCAAGTAATGGTGAATTATCTAACTTCCAGAGTGTGGATGGATTAGATACAGACATAATGTACTGACAATTCAATTACAGTTTTTTGTGCTATGGAAAAACCAGGAGTTAATGCAGGTGTCTAAATCTGGTGTGCTACACTTCAATGGAGCAGAAGGGAGTCTTCTGTCAGTGTTGACCTGCCTGAAAGTGTACTGAGTGAGTGATGTGAGTTTTCAGTTGTCTTCCTCAGTGTAACTGGGAAGATTGGCTCATCAGAAATATCTCTAGGTTCATGACTGTGGCCCATGGTTCACTGTGACTGCTGCAAACTTCTGAATAATTTGATTTACAAACAGAAAGAGAGCTATTCAACAGAGAAGGACAGTCTCAAAGGTTTAAATACTAGTGGCTCATATTTACCCATATCTTGAAATTTTTATGATTGCAATACTCGGTATTATTCATAAGGGGAGGACGAGGCTGAGGACATGTGGGTGATAAATATTAATTTGTTTTGAACTTGGATAAGTAAACATACTTGGACATATTTTGTGGCCGTTCTTTGCTTAGGAAATGTTGCTAGCCCTAGCTCAGTTAGACTTGAGAGAAAAGATAAACATTCCAGATTTAAATCCATATTTAATTCATAAAAGTTGCAAGGTACAGGAGAAATCTGTTTTTTATGGTTGCATGTGTTTTTTGTTCTTAAGCCCGAGTCAAACAGTGCACATTACTGCAAATAAGAGGTTTATAAAAAATGTCTTTCTGAGCCTTTAAGGAAAATTGGTTACTAGTGAATGAGCCACTTAAGGATCAATAAAAGCTTCGTGTCTTTTAAAACCATACTCACTACTAATACTGTTTTCTTCTGCCCCTTGCAAGCAATTTTTTTTCCTTTCGTTTACAGACCTGTGCCTCTAACAGTGAGATTAATGCGCTGGCACAATTCAGAACCAATTTCAGTGTTTGCATAGATGCATGCAGACAGGTATCCCATGAGCTTCTGCCTCACGGACACTCCACAGAAGCCCATCATCGAAGCCTGAAAGTTTGTTTGAAATCACTAAGCTTCCACCTTTAATTGCTGCTTTCTAACACTGGGGAATCTTGACTATTCAAGCGCACTCTTTAATCCAGCTCTACAGGAAAAACGCATTAACCTTCATGGCCTAAACCTGCCTTCAGTCCAGGGAGGAAGGATAAATTGTTTACTCAAGAAAGCTAGCATAAATTTTTTAATAAATTCCATTTTGTTCTAAGGAAGTTAACAATTCATCTAAATCACTGATGAGATGGTATCAGAAAACAAAACTGCTCTTTGTGTCTTGTCCTCAGTAGGAATGTATATTGACACTTTTTTGGATGGCAAAGCTAAGTGCAGAAATCACTGCAGATTAAATGAAATGGTTTCTGAAATTGTCTATGTTCTTGACAAATAATTACATTTACCTTATTGGCTTTTTCCATATATATGCTTGTCCACATACACATAGACAAATAGGCATTATTATCTTTGAAGAGGGATAAGCTAAAAGCCCAAACAAAAATTGGTGATGCGGTGGTTATCAACAAAATCTGACATTATGCTATTTGTAATATTATAAAAATTATTTGTACTTTTGAGATACTGTATTTTCTTGAGTTTAAAAATGTAAATATTATGACAGGCATTTTGTTCTGCATATGACTGCATGTATGTTACAGTGTTAGTTCTCTTCTCTCACCGACAGCCTGACAGAACATCTTCAGCGAGCATAACATTGGAATATATCAGCCAGCTCAAGACTGCCAAGACTCATTGATGGAGAAGGTGCACCCTTTTATTTTGACAACAATAGAATGTGGACTTGGATATAATTTCATAGCAAAAGAGAAAATTAGGTCAATTTTGAAAACAACAGACACCAAGACAGCAGAGCTGCTTGAGGCACAGAACAACAACTCAAGACCAGCTGGGAACCACTTATTATTTTTACTCACCCGCAGAGTTTTAATCTGAAGCGTCCCTTGATCCTGTATGGATGTTCGAGGGTCTCTGCCCAGGAAGTTGAATCCTTCTTTTAACCAGCTGATGACAGGAAGAGGGTCGCCAGTTGCCTTGCACTTCAGCAAAGCTGTCCCATCCACTGCCAAAGTCTGATTGACTGGCCCCTGGAGGATGATGGGTGGAGGCCTATCTGTCAAGACTAAACAGTGACACAAGCATTGGCATCCACACCTTCAATGATTGTCTGCTGCAATTAGACCTTTCCTTGACACAGTACCAATTTTAACAGACTCGTTTAAGTTAACATCTAAAAGGCTAAAACCATTATTTTTGGAAGACCCACAGATACATGTTAATAATTAACTGGTGTATTTGAAAAGCGTTTTTTAAAGAATTCTATTTCACCACTGAAAGATAACACCTAAATATATAAAATTCTGTTAGCAAAGATAGTCAGACTCATTTGTTTAAGACAGGATGAAAATTATGACCTTGATTCAGAGAAGGATTGAGGTACATCTCTTATTTCTTCCAGTTTAGGGAAGCCTTTAATGGATGTGTTTAATGTCACATAAAAATGTGTTTAATTGCTTACCTGATTTAGGGTCTAAAAGAGAAAATCTGCTAAAGTTCAAAGTGAAACACCGTAGCCATGCTGGCAGGGGTACCAACCACATTCCCCATTCATGCTCAACTTGCAATTTCATCAGCAAAAATATCTAATGATAATACAAAACTTTTTCATAATCTGAGTGATCTAAATGATCATACCACTCTTTCCAGCAGAGAAGAGTACAGACTCAGCCAAACCATTTAAGAGCTTGCTTATCAAATCTTTTCACCTTTTAAAGCCATGAATTTTCTTAATTTCCCCCCACCCCTAATAATTTAGATTTGCATGCTTGAAATACTGCTTAAAGTACTCTGTAGCCAGTAAGTGAGTGCATGGCTGTGTATAATCCTCATTCCATGAGCAGTGGGATATCTTGAAGATGAGGTAAAATGCTCACATTTGCTTTTCTTGAAAGACCAACTTTTCATAAATAATTTTGCTGTTGAAGCTACTCTCTTGAGGAATCTGTTAAGCAGCAAAATATAACTCTCTGTTTCTAAAGAAAGTGTTTATACAAAATGAATGTGAAATACTGAGATATAAACAATGCTATGTCTCCTTCACAAAACCAGTGTAATAAACTAAGAATTCACTTTTCTATATTTACCTGCCACATTGATACTGTTTTAAATCTTTCAACAACTGAACAATTGTGTGATTGATATAAAATATTGTAACAGGCAGGATTAACTTATAAATGAGTGTAAGCTAGCCAGCCTCCACTGATGTCAGTTGCATTTGAGTAATTTTTTCTAGCTGCAAATTTGTTTCATTATAGTCCAACACCTGCCTCTAACAATGAAGTGAAAATAAATTATTGTGAAATAATGTTTTCTGTTGTATTTGAGCTGTTTGACACTTAAACTTTTAGAACCTTCAACAGATCCAAAGTGCTTTTGCTGTGCTATTTAATAAATCAAAATATTAGGTAGATGTTAGTGGTACATTTTATACCTAAAATAATTGTTTCTGAAACTGCAATGATGCAAAAATACCATCTACTTTTATTAACAAGATGCACAAAGGATAGACTCATTAGTATTAGTAACACCTTGGAGCATGAGTTCATCACATTTATTAAAATTGACACTAAAAAGAGAAAAGCAATACAGATTATTTATTAACACTAGAATGTCAAAGCTACTTTGGAAATTCTGAAATATCACCCACTGAACTCAGAAACAGGATAGGAAACACTATATTACAAGGAAAAAGAAAATGCAATGCATTTTCACCTTGATATGAATTTTTTTTTCTCATTAAGGTTCCTTGTGGCTACACAGCTCAGCTAATTGGTGCAATAAAAATTGATCTCAGCTCATATATAGTGTCTGTATACCTGCAGCATGATTATATTAAAATAAAAACTTAACTGTGTAAGTGTTCCTTTAGATTTAATGTAAAATAGCAAACCCTTGTTTTCTACACAGTTAAAAATGAAGAAAATATAATTACTTAATTGCTAACTATTCCATTGTAGTTATTTGCTGTATCTAATTGCCTTTCATATGTGTAGCAATGTAGGTATTTTCAAAACTTACTGCATTACAGATATTGTTCTTCGGCACGTAATTAGTTTTTTTACAGCTGAAATGAGGAGCTCATAATCCTTTAAATAGCTCTGATCAATAGTGTAATTGAAAGTCTCCTAGCCAGAAGGAATTTTCATTTTCAAGGGTGTTATGGGTGAAAGACCACTACAGGTTTCCATGACACTAAGGCTAAAGGTTAAATGAACACTTAGGGTTTCCACTGATCTGTGGACAACTGTATTGTCTTCAC
This sequence comes from Chloroceryle aenea, assembly GCA_013399075.1. NCBI lineage: Eukaryota > Metazoa > Chordata > Aves > Coraciiformes > Cerylidae > Chloroceryle > Chloroceryle aenea. The sequence goes on from VWZY01009510.1 coordinate 8,167, forward strand.
AACTATGTCTTGTAAATCTTCTCTAAAATGTGTATATGTGCTTGTATTTCTACTACATAGGTCTCCTGATTAGTAAAGATCCAAAATTCAGTTAGAGGTTTAAAAAGATGTATCATAAGCATTCTGAAGAACAGAGGGATAATAAAAAATACCCACAAAAAGTTGGGGTTTTTTTTAGTTTCTTTTAAAACATTTATATTTGAATATTGCATTTTTTCCTTCTAGCAGGAAACTTTTATATCCATTCAAGAGAAATATTTTGTGTGGCTAAAATATATTTGCATAGTAAAAGAGAAGTTGATGTCAAAATTAATTTAATTTTTAAAAATTACTTCGAAACTATTTGCCAGTAACCATATATTTCTGTATTCTGGTAACTGAAACATTATCAGACTCCCTTTGTGATAAAATCCAGCTTAAACTTTGAGCAGAGAAAAAGAAACTAAATGTATTTTTTAATTAACAATTAATTCACTACAAATGCAATTTGGATCAACTGAAACCATGTTTAAATTTGGGTGGAATTTGGTTACATTATGACAGGAAATTAAAATAAGAGAATCATAAAATTAAGTCTTTACTTTGGCACTTCCAAAATCAACATTTCAAAAGTTCTTCTGGTAAAATGATGAGGAAAATCAGACACAACTCATGAAATTCTCGTGATGAACACTAGTATGATATGGCAAGGTGCTCTCCTGAGAGGTGGAAGAGACCAACCCTTCCTCTTTTTGCAGCAGAGCTTCACAAGTGGCTGGGAAGTTGTTCTGAATCTCTCCTGTTTGAAACTGTAATGCTTGCTATAAAACACATAATATACACTTGATGATGGATAGGAATCATGGTGGCCTAGATTTGCAGACTAGTAAACTGTGACTGATATTTAATTCTTCCAGAAGGATTAGAGAGAGAGAGATATCACAGAATATCCAATAGACCTATAGTAAAAAGATTGCAGAGGAGTTTGGGTAAAATGTTTTGCGTGTCCATTCCAAATCAGTGGACAGGGGTGCTGCCAACATTTTTTTTTATTATTTATTTTTAATCTGTTGTGAATTACCCTATAGGTCCAGTCTTCTGCTTTTATTCGAAAGCTCAGAAACACAATCTTTTTAATTAATTTAATATACTAAATTGTTTCATTCTTATGTTGCCAGAAAAATTCATGGTACACTTTCTCTTCCGTCCCAATACCCGCCCTAAAGAGCAACTGCTGGGTAAACTGAGAAAAGTAGGATGACCCCAAATTTAAGCATGCAGTAGTCTTAAATTTTTATTAACAAATATTCATAATTACTAGGTAAGGAGAAATTGAGATCTTCTGTGCATGATGGACGCATTTATGGAACAAATTACTACTTGTAAATTATGAATTACTATTCTTCTTATCTGGAGCACAGACGTAGTTAGATGGAAGCATTTGGTTTATTTGCACGATCTGTCATTTTAAGACTGTGAGCTGCATATTCACTTCTTGAGTTTAAAAGGATTGCTAAGATTGTCTCAATTTTAAAAATTATTTTGCTTTTCCAGATGTGCGTTAGACAGTAGATTATATGATAGCCTTGCAAGAAAATACAAGATTTGAATTTCAAATGCAATGAAGGCTCTTAGCACAGTCCATAATCAGCAAAATTATCACTCAACTCAGCACATTTCATCACAGCTAGCAATTTCTTCTCATGTGAACACTTGAGTTAAAAGTATTTCCAGTAAAGACTTGTAAGTGCAAAAATGTAACAACTGAAACACTGCTATATATGGTATAATTAAGCACTTGTTTTTCTGCACATGACATATGTTTTCATTCTGTATTGGAACTTCAATTGGATCTAAATTACTCTGGATCAAACAAAAATGTGTTCAAAATGAAAAAGATGGCTCGCCACTATTATTAAATCATTAACCAAACAGAAAAATTCTGGGCTATGAAGTAAAACTGAAATCACCAGCCAAAAACTAGAACACTAATGCTTAAGTATATAGCTAGAATGTACAGTGTTTATCTTTTATTATATTTTTAAACCCATTCAATTACATTTTCCTACCGTTAAAAATCTTTCGTTTCCATAATTTCTGCTAAGAATCAAACAAAACAGATTGTTTAGACATTTATTGTTAACTTCCTAACTGAAAGAAATTTTAAAACATCTGTGATTGAATGGTATGCTTATTTATATAATCTCAGTTTCACAATACTTATGACCTCACTGCCCTTTGACTCAAGGATGAAATGGTATTTCTATAAAGAAACCTTGTATTATTTCATAATTATCATGCTGACAGTGGGTTCTGGAAAGCATTTGAAGAACACAGGCCTTGCATTCCTCAAGCAGCAGAGCCCATAGCTAATGTTTCCTCTATCAGTGTGGAATGAACACCACCTTTGATCAGAATTAATTGTAAATGATTTTACATTTTAGCAGGGACTCTGTTGTGTGCTTTCTGTTGACTTGTTAAATAAAATAATGAAAATTTCAAAGATCTCAATTAGGATTATTTTTTTTTTTCCATATGTAAGAAATAGATAATGATGGACCACAGACCTTGTCTGTCAAAAGGAAGAATTTCTCATCAGTAATATCCTTGAACCTGATTTGATCCACTCAGACCCTGCTGCAGTAAATCTGTACAGAATCATCAGGTGTAACCATTAATAGCTCAATGTTCTCTGAGCTAATGTTTGTATGTTCTATTTATTCCAATCAGAGTCATGGCACTAAATCATGCAGCACTATGGACAGATATTAAAAAATACTGTCTTTGCATTAATTTTAAATGACCTTTTATTCTACATTTAAATTTGAATTGAATGCAAATGTATCATTTTGTCATAGACTATGAGAAGAAGTGACCTAAAGAGATTGCAGAGCGAAGGTTAGCCTTTAGTCTCCAGAAACTACTTTACAGAAAAGCAATGTGCTTGTAAAGATGCAAGGATAAGGCAGACATTATCTCCCCTTGTCATAAAAATATAGACAGCTTTTGGAAAACAAAGAAAAGGCATCAAATTAATGCTCAAACCTCTATAACATGAACCTGAACTTCTCTACCTGTCACTTATGATGAATATGCTCTTGTGAAAAGCCAGATTATTCAGAATTAGACATCTTTTCAAACTTTCATGGTGCAGGAAGGTCTCCAAGGGAACAGTATAAGTAGACCTCTGCATATAACAACAGTTTTAATGGCAAAAATTCATCAAAGTCTGTCAGGAGATATTTAATGAGTCAGTTAAGATAAGGAATAATGATGCTGAGAAATGCCACAATCTCCTAGCATAAGAGTAATTCTGTTGTTTTCTTCACTAACATTAAGGAATGCAAACTGCCTTCTATCTACATGAGGATGAAAAGCGCTATCAACAGGATTCCTGACATACGGAAAGGACTGATCTTTGTAGATGGAGCAAGGTAAATTTCAAGGCAGTATCAATTTCAAACCCAAAATTTTGAAATGGAAACCTTCAAGACAGATCATGTAGTGTGTTTCCTTTCCTGAAAACTTGGTCTACCTAGGTATTTCCATGGCTGTTTTCATTCCTAACCATACTGAGAAATTCTTAGAATATAGCTCTGTGATAGGTGCCTTATAGAGGGACTGAAGGGCTGCATGTTGTAGCTGTTCTGAACCAACAGTACTCCAGTAAATTCAAGGTAACTGTGTTGATTTAATTGAGCTAAGGACACATCAAAAAACCACCTGTCTTATAAGATAAAAGTGAAGACTGGTGGGAACTGAGCCTCATTTTTCTGCACCTCAATTCAGTACTTCAATCACAAATCTATTTATTCTTCACAATGTTTTTTTTTTCTCAGTCCTATCTTAGCTCTAGTGAACTGAGTAGCTTGCTTTCCCACCAACTCTATGCTAAGCTCATTTGTTCCTTGTTTGTATTAAGAAACCTCCAGAAAGCAAGCAAAAGGCAAATTAGACATCAATGCCTTTTTGATACCATAGAGAATTGCAGAGACCCTTTTTCATTGTATTTTCTGTAGAAACTTGTCTGCTTACTTGTATGAATTATGTGATCTCAGACACCTTCATTTACGCTGCTTTTAAAATACTTTTGACAGGAAAAAATAATAGGAATTTCTATAGCTCACCATCAGTAACCTCCAGTTGAGCCTTTGCTAAAATGCTTCCAGCAACCGTCAGTGCTTGACAAATGTAGTAGCCTGCATCAGACCGCTGAATGTTGGTAATAGTGAGGTCTCCAGTTGGTGACACTGAATACCTGCTGTTGGGTTGGAGAGGCTGGTTTGGGAAGAGTAGGTTCTGCAAAGACAATTCACCTCACATCAGTTCAAAACACCAAAACCATTACTTTTCCATTATCTAGTAAGATGGGTGATTTTTCCTTGAAAGTATTATATATAAGCTAGAAGAAAAAGTAAGTGTGGTTATGACTTTATGAACACACAGAGCTAGCTTTCCCTGCCTTGGGCAACTTGCAGTTTAAATTAGAAACAGTCCTTTCACAGCACACAGTGGTGTGCTCTGGCTGGCAGTATAGGCAAGGAGAAATTTTCCAACAATAACACTTAAGTGATTTGTGACACATGCTTCTTCATTCTTCATGTAATTGTAATAATATACTTAGTTGGCTATCAACTCAGGAGGACACAATACTACAGTAAGTCTTAGAAAAGTAACAGAAAGAATTGAATCCCAGAGACTTGAAGGAGCACAGCACTATTGTTTGGGTGTGCATATGATCTGGGCAAAGGAGAAAATAAGAGCATGGCACAGAAGGAAAGCTGTGAGGAAGACAGAAACAGGTCATAAAGTAAGAGAGGCTGGCAGAGCACGAGAGCTTAAAGGAGAAGTAAAAGGAAATTGAAACAGAGATACACCAAAGGAGAAAAGCAGGATGCAGCCTTGAGGGTGAAGAGAAAGAACGTAAACCTGATGTGGAAATCATCAGAGAGAAAAAATAATTTCATGTAGGATAAGACATCAGTTAGCACAAAAGAGGGAGATTAGCTTCTGCCTTTGGGCTGGATTGGAGAAAAGAGAGATGTCAATAAGAATAACTGGAATGGATGTAGTAGTCATTGAATATAATGAAGGACTGAATGAATCAATAATAGAGAAAAGGACTGAAAAGGTTTTAGTGGCATTTTCAAGGAAAATGTTACACTATCTAGCACAGCTCTTGATGTGAATTAAAAAGAAGAGGAAAAGGGAGACAATGTGAAGTCCAGAAGCATTGCGTAATGAGACAGGGGAACAGATTAAGCAATAATTAAACAACATTAATTCCAGGAAGACGGGTTCTGTCTTTTATGTCAAATCAACAAGTCCCTGTGAAAAATACAGTTGTTTGTATCAGGAACATCCAAAAACTACTGTTGCTATGTTGTGATAAACTTTCAGTCATTACTGCAGCTCTGTGTAGTTCTGCTATACTGTCTAATGACTCCCTACTAACTTTTAAGCTTGTCGGTATGGGCTAAAAAGAAAATCTGAAAGCACGGATTAGGGTATTAAATTAAATTAAATTATTAACATTAAATGATGTTTCTGTATGTCTCGTTCTTCTGCAGTAGACCTTAATGGTTTACAAAAAAAAAAAAAAATTTGGATCTGACAAGGAACAAACTTGGATTTTAAAAATTCTTCTTTGAAGTGAAACTCACACCTTTTTCTGTCTGGTTTTGGCAATAAAAAGAGAGAGATAAGCTTTAAATAAGATCCAACACTCCAAGTATCCTTATAACTGTATTAACCTACTAGGCTACTTGTCACCCTAGGGTGAGTCTTTCCCCTTACCCCCATTCAATGTCAATGTTCAAGAAATTTTTCACATCAAATTTTTCCTCAAAAATCAATATGAACCCAGTAAACATGTCAAATTCAATAAGAGGTGTGAAAATTCTGAAACAATTTAGGCTACGGGTCTAAGCGGTTCTCAAAAAATTGCCATTTTCTGAGTTGCCATGAAACATTCAGAAGTGGCACAACTATCTACTGCATGTGGGTATTATGAAAATGCCACTAAATTTTATGAGAAAGCAGAATATTTCAGTAAGGGTGAGCTTGACTCTAATCACTCATTACACAAAGTGTGAAAAGAAACACAACGTAAAAGACAGCACAAGGAACAAGCTCCTAATTCTTAAAGAAAAAGATCCAGAATGCTCTTTATCACTGCATTAGAATCCTTTTTATCTTCAACATGGGTTTCTCTGTTTTGGAGAGGTACCATGTCTCAGTGAGTGTTTCCCACACCAGGAAGAGTTCATCAATCTCATGACTCCTCCCTTCAAAGATGAGGTAATGATGAATTATATCTTGTCTTAAATTACAGTATAGCCCCTTTTAAAAACTTTTTACAATTTCACTGGGTTTAATTGGCTGTTGGGTTGTTCATCTGGGCACAGTGCTGGCATGCTGGGCTGCAAACGGGGGCACCAGAGTCACCCTGATATAATAGCAGTGAATTTATCTCAAGGAAGAATTTAATCCATAGAGTCTAAAGGTTATGCCCTGCCCTGGTGCATTTCATTGGTGGGCAGCTGGTTAGACTATAGGCAAAAGGCTACTGAGTACAAAGGAGCAGCTGTTTATGCACAAACTGGCACAAAAAATGACTCAGGGGGAAAGAGCTCCCCTCCCTTCCAGCTGGTTGTGCTCAGAAACACAGGATCAAGAAATGGATTCACAATGAAAAATGTCCTACCATTACTGGAGTGAACTAACATGACTACATAACATTACTCTGAACACTAACAGTGGTGCTGCAAACAGTTCCTTGGTAAAAGCAGCAGCAAATGTAAAGCCAAGCAACAGTTTAAATCCAGGCACACAAAGGTGGAAAGTTATGTAATTTGGCAAAAACACCATCCTCCAGATTTATGTGATAATATTTGGGATGTGGAAATTCACCTATTCTGCTGAATCTCACTGCAGATCTGGCAAGTTGTACATTGAGATGACAGTACCACTAACCTGTGTTACTTCACTGATGCTCAGTTAAGATTAACATGAAGGTGTAGTGAATCACATTGAGCTATGTTTCAAGGTTTGATTATAAACCATGCAGGTATCAATTTTTATGTTGCATTTATTTGCCAAAAAATCCCATTCTAACCCTCAGGGATCTGGTTCTCAATATGGTAATTAATTTTCCAGGTTTGTAATTAAACAGCTTCAATGTAGTACAATCAGTAGGTAATAACATTCAATTAAAGACACAAGATGCATTTTCACCTTAAAATGTTTTTACCCTTGAAGTGATACCAATGGAAGAGAATAAAATAGAGTATTAACACTTTTCAATTACGCTAAATGACTTTAATACTGCAAATGATGTCCTACTTTAATTAGAAGCTCTTCTCTTTATTACAGCATGATGGATGTCCACTTTATTAGATTCAAGTGTGGCACTATAAGCTCACTTTACATAAACATTACCATGTTATTAAAATGCTCTACAAGGAAGGGTATTGAAATGTTTGCTAGCACATCAGTACTTCCTACTTTAATTTCACTATGTGATTCTGCTTTCCCCTTGGAATAATTTTCACCTTTAGTGAGACTCACAATACTGTGCTTTTCCAGGATGTGATCCATGGAGGCTAGATCTAAAGTTCTCCAAATAACACACTGAAGATTAAGCTTAGATTCATACAAGCTTATCCTCATAAAGTAACAGTGTTGTATTTTCGTAAGCCACAAATGCAACAGAGCACAATATGCTGTCAAGCTTTGGTCCTGTCATTCTGGACCAGTTATCTGACCTTGTGAGAAGGTGAAGCAGAAGCAGGTGGGGTAGAGTAGATCTTTGGTTCACATTTTAACTGACCTGGTACACAAAATGCTTTCAAATTAGCCAAAAGGCACATCTGTACCGCACAGTACAGTGTGGATACTTGAGTTAATTCACATATCGCCATATGGGAAAAAGTAGCACAGGGCTTTGAAAAGAGTAACTTGGCCAATGGAGAAGTGTACATAGTATAGCTACATAGAAAGATATAGACATGACAGGCTTCATCAGGCAATTAGGTAGCTGGAGAAGGCACTGTCTTTGGGCAGCCATTTTAATCTTTTCTCAGGTGCAAAAGAGGGTACAGAACATTCTTTACAATGTTCGAATTTTACATACTCACATGAACTGCATGTTGAAAGTGAGAAGGCCTGACTTCTTCTGTAACATTGTTCCAATACAGCAACAGCAGTAAAAAAATGTTACGCCATGCCACATTAAGCTACAGAAGTTACCAATGGCTGACAGAAAAATTGCTACCTCAGAAATCCTGCTTTCAAAAAATGACAGTAACGATCAGGGAAATACTTCCAAAGCTAGATTCGGAAAGCTTTCCTGAAGAAAGCATCTGCATGTTCTAAACTTGTATCTTTATGCAGTATGAGAATATGCCAATGCAAATCAGCTTGCTAGATATATATCTGCTTGATCATGTCTAGACAGGTTGTGAACTGTTAATTACTGCCTCTGATTAGTTAAAATTTGAGACATACACTCTTTATCTACTATGTCTGTCTCACCCACTTGTTTGTTGTGGGCTTCAGAGCAAAAAGTCTTTAAGATATGTGCACTTGCTTTCTATACTTTTATATAGCACCCAGCACAAGTCTCACCAGTTTAAATGGCCTTTGAGTTCTTCACTATATTAATATTCTAAGAACATAGCAACAAAAATGTCAGTAGAGAATAGTGGTAGTTTAAAAGAAAATTCTTGTGAAAGATTTAAAAAAAAAAATCTATGAAAGGTAACATAAACATTTTTCTTTAAAAATTATCAATATAACTATTTAGAAATGTTTAAAAGACTTGATGCAGTGCTTGTAACTTACCTGGCTTCCTTCTTTTTGCCAGAAAACAGCTGGCTGGGGATTCCCTTTAGTTTCACAAGGAAAAGTCACTGTTCGACCCTGGGCTACAATCTGATCTCGTGGTCTCACCACAAACTGTGGGGGAGCTACAACGTAAGAAAAAACATCATGTAAATTCAGGATATTTTGCAAGGGGGAGATGAGGAATATTGAAGGAAAGAGACACCATTATGTAGATTTGTTTTATGCCAGAGGACATAACACCAGAAACATTAATCAGTATAGACAAAACTAATATATAAACAAAAACAACAGCAGCAACAAAAAGAGTAACAATATCAATATGTGATAACCCCAGTTGAAAAAGAAAAAAAAAATAAAGAGGAGAGACATTACAACTGTACATGCTAGAGTAAATTCTGATGACAATAAATGCTAAGGAGCAGCGGTCAGGTGTTTATGATGCTGGCCCTGGACGTGTTCTACCTTGTGCCTAAGGTGACACCAGCACTCTCATATCCTCTATGCTTCACAGAATTTGTTCTTTCTCTAGAGTTACCATGTATTGCAACATTTGAGTAAGGATATTCAGACTGCCTTTTTCAGTCTGCCCCTTTGGACTTTTGAAAATGCTTGAAAAAGGAGAGGAAGGTCTGGATGACAGTAAAGACAGAAGCTCAAGATATGTCTCACTTGTCTTGGGGTAGTGTGATCAAGAATGGAGTGTGAAGGAGGACTTTCTGTAAAAAGAATGGTTGCTAAAACAACACAGGCTTGGGAGATTCAGGTTTCTGCTTGTGTAAAGACAAGAAAGAAGCAGGAGTTGAAGGGTTAGTGGGCAACAGTGAGTAGTAAGAAGGAACAGGTATTCCAGAAGATTAAGAAGAGTCAGGGAAAAGAAAATAAGGAGAAAGTGGAGTTAAAACAAGAAATAAGAACCACGACTGCCTGTGTTTTCAAGTAGATGACATTAAGAGTGTTCAGATATAGGGGACCAGGAAGCACAGTCAGAATTGAATCTCTAAAAGAGAGATGTAATTTGACTTGTATGGGGCTACTGATACAGAATAGAGAGTCAGTGCTTGGTGGGAAAAATAAGGGATAGAAAAAGTGTTCATGAACAGAAGGAAAGTGGGGAAGTAGCAGTGTTGAAGGATGTGAGAAAAAAAAAAATTACATCAGCAATTATGTTGATCATGACGTGATAAAGCAAATTACTTTTCTGTGGATGACATACAAACTCCCTAGTCTGGGTTCAACACTGGAATTCACTAGAACTGGATTTATACTATCTGACATATCTTAAAAAATATATTATCTCCAAACATTCTTATGACTATCTCCAAACATTCTTATAACAAGAATAGCTAACTTTTGGGGCAGGATGAAGAAGGGGACAAAAAAAAATCCACATTCTTTTCCTTCTATTCCACTATTGATCTGCTGTTTCTGGAGAGGTATGGTTTAGGAACACTAAGGTTTTAGGTAAACAGAATTTAAGTGTTTTAGAAAATCACATTTTCACCATTATAATTACAAACTATTTAATTAGGCATGAAGAGCAATCAAGACCCAGCTTCCGATTACACCTGCTGACAGCACAGACACAACTCTACTAACTGCATAGAAATTTATGCAGATCTAACTTTTTTGAAATGCACTTCACATTTATCTCATGAGGTACTTCCCAAAGCTTTACAGACCAGCAGGACTCTAAGGAGCACCATTTGAATAGTATTGGTGTAATGTACTCTCAAAAACATGAACTGTAAGATCACTTAATAAACATGAATCACCATCAGTTTAGAAGGCAGAGAGTCAGGACAACATGAGGAACATTCCTTCTTCCTCACTCAACACAGGTATTGGTATCTTTGTAGAGAGAAGTGTCCCTCTCTCTCCCAGGCCTCAGGAGGTGTTAGTCTTCCGAAAGGTCAGGGACAAAGGGCTAGGTGCTCTGCTGCTGCCCATTTACATCCATACATTTTGAGATGTTTATAGGAGTGTAGGTGTTGCCATACATACTCTAGGATCCAAACTCATACTGTCCTATTCCTAAGGTGCTGGACTGCAGCAAGTTACTTGTTTTGCCCTCACGCTGTTTTACCTAGCATATCTGTATGTAATCCCTACAGGTGTCAGTAAACAGTAATGTGGTAATAAGTGCATGTGTTTGTTCATTCAAATATATGGGAAGGGAAAAAAAGAAAGACATTTAAGTTGTGAATTAGAAATCTCCATTCCCATAGGCATACCCTATACATAGGCATACACTAAAGGTACCTCTACAGTTCCAACCACTCACTTAATAACTGAACTGAATTTGTTCAGTGTTTGCTGCTCAGCCATAGAATTTAATTGCCCAGGATATTAATACACAATCAATAGCAACCTCAGGCAGAGCAGAAAACCTCTAACCTCTTTGGGTGTTGTATCTGCACTTGATGGGAACTATTCATGAGTCTCTTGTCTATGCCACATTATGGGTCGCCTCAAGACCATAATCTTTCTATCATAACAACACTAAAGCTCTGGTGTCAGGAGACCATCCCATAGACCACAACCAAGCACGACCAATGCCTAAGGGCACTTTGTAGGCTTGCTTAGTGCACTGGGGGTATGTCATTCAGGCAGTGTTCTGCAACAGCTTGACAGAAGAAAGAAGGGTATGGCATTTCCATGAGCCTATCTTTCAATGTGTGTAACTGAATAAATGTAACATAGGTAAGCATAAGGGTTCATCTGAAACATTCTCACACACACAAGGCCATATTGTAAGTCAGTAATTCAAAGCTCTGAGCAGGTGTAATAGAACTGAACTTGTTGCTGTAGCAGACTTTCCAAGGACCAAATTAAGGTAATTTGGTAGTCAAGGAACAACAAGAGAGAAACATCCTTGCTTCTATCTAGTTTCTGGCTTTTGACCCACCCCTAACTTTGAACACCTCTTGCTTTCCAAAGAGCACATAAAAAGGATCCTTTCTTTTGAAGAAAAAGAGACAAGAAGCAGAAATTAAGGCTGCAGCTCAGTCCAGATAATCTAAATGATATGGATTAAAACAGCTGCTCTGTTCTCTCCCTGACAGACACCAAGTCCTCTCCAACATTTGCCATACTAGGCAGACACTCCATGGCCTCATAGCTACTACTTTTTACTTTCTAAAGACTCTGGTAAACAATGATACATGGTTATGCAAGGATAACTTTTCTAGCTATTCTCTCCAGTCATAATTACTAGAAATTCACAAAAAAAAAAGAAAAGGAAAGGAAAGGAAAGGAAAGGAAAGGAGATTTTATTTAAATATAATCTCTTGATCTCAGGAGATTACTTTTATTGGTCACTACATTAACTAGAGCACAAAAACAATTCCTTCAGCCAAACTATGTAATACCATCATTTTAAAGAACATGAAAAACATCACATTTGAAATATAAAGCGCTGTATGTGTTTTTCAAATTTATTTCAAAGATGGGGTTCTGTAATGAAGGAAACTCTCATTTTGTTCCAATTTGGTGTCATATTCAGCTAAAACTCTGTATATAGATGGCCTCTGATAAAAACGACATTGTTTACAGCATTGAAACAATGTTTTTACCATATAAGTTTTATCAATCAATTTCTAGTTGAATAATGCAAATGGTAAACTGAACGTAACAGTTAATAATTGCAAAAGTCATTCTTGGTCAAGTATAACTATGAAAGCACTGACTGCCATTATCCCTAGAGAATGCAAGGTGAGCCTGACCAGAGACAGCAAGGCTTCCTTGACAAAATAAGCACTTGGACACTTCAGTTTTCCTAAAAAGAGAGCTGTATATAGATATATACATATATATCATAAATAAACATATATAGATGCTGTTTATAAAGATAGGTAAATATTACTCCCACTTTGCAGAAGGGTTACCTGAGATCATAACTTGCTCAAAGTCCAGTTCCAGTGGAATGATGGACAGAACTGAGCTCAAGCTGTTATTGCTTCTCTCAAAGAAGGTAATTTTTTTAAAACATTCTGAAGGGATACAGGAAGAGAAATAATAGCAGGCTTGATATGCTTCAGATGCTAAAGTTATGTGGTACTTTAATGCTTAATTCAAGCTAAATATTAAGGTCATTAGAAGAATCTGTTGAAAAAAATGTTATGAAGCAGCAAACCGAGTGTTGTGCCTATCAGACTATTATGCTTTACTGTTTCAGATTTAACATTAACTGGATTGGAATAAACAGAGTGGAAAAACTCTTGCTTAATTGACATTTGAAAGTCAAACACAATGGTTCTTAAAGAAAATATATTGCTTGGATTCCAGGGGACAAGCCAAAAATATATGTACAAAAAAAAGAACAAACAAGACTACAGACCTAGCATGCTTCTATTGAAACTTCTTTTCTTTGTTTTTGAGAAATATAAATAGTACACAGTAAATTAGATTTGATTTCTGGCAAATTATGCTTTGATACTGCATTCAACAGTACTGGCTTCAATCAATGTCACACTAAAGCTCTGTTATGCTAATAAGCTGCTTGTGAGGCTGAGCAGGATGATATGGAAATCAGATGGTTGAACATGAATAGAAAGCATAGGCCATGTACGAGGGGGCTTTGAGATGAGGGGTTGGGGGGACCCTAAGGTTAATCACATCATGTTCAGAACTGTTTTTACAGCACACAACAGTATTCTACTGCAAGAATGAAAATGGAGATAGAAAAGCATGAGCAGTAGTGAGCATTAGTTTTGTTGTTCAAAATGAGAAGAGTGCATTCTGTTGCACTCTTTCTAGATGTCATTTTATGCATGACTGAATGGATCTTTTATTCTATTAATAAACATATATGAAGGTAGCCTATGTTCAAGAGTTACAGAGCTTTGGAAAAAAAAAAGAAAGAAGAAACACATACTGCAAATAATTTCAAAGGGATTTCTCAACACTTCTCCAACTTTGATAGTTAGCAGAATCTCTAATCTGATGAGATAGATTGCATTAATTTCTTTCCAGTATTGTTACTGAACACTAAAGGTTACACTGAGTCACCAGGAGCTGATAAAGCTGCTCTTGACTGAGACAGCGAGTTCATCCCTCCTAGATGAACTCTGGTCACCTGATAAGAAATGAGGCAAAAGACTTAGAAGAGGAAGGGAAAATACCATAGAAAAATATTACTTTATAGTAAAAATTACACTGATCCTATATCAAGAACTGGTAATGTTTTCTTCCAGTGAGAGTTTCCTACATTGATCTTTTTATTTGTGGCTCACATTGAATTTAATGATCCTAAAGGAATTTTACTATCATGACTTGCTCATAGCACCTCACCCAGACCAGGTGCCCTGGGGTTCATAAATTATTTTGCTGTGTTTTTAATTAAAAAGTAGACATTGTAGCAAGTTTTAGTCCAGTATTCCTACTGCAAGCAGAAATTGAATTGTAACCACAGCAACTATAATAAATGGGATTTTTGTTGTTGTTGTTCAGGTTTTTTCCTAAACAACCTCCATTACCTAAGGCGGTCACTATGAGACCATACTCATTTTATATCATCTGAACAATTTTCAGATACTAAAAACTTCAGTAATCTTTTAGTTACATGTACTTAGATAAAACATCCTCATATACTATGGCATACGAGGCTTTATTCAAAGTTTAAGTAGAAATTCTCCTATCAGCTTATGCAGTCTTTGGATCAAACCCATTGAAAAAATATTGTATTACAGGAAAACAGTGACAGCAACAAATTTTAAAGGGCTTAAATTACCAATTGGACAATCTTTAATTGCAATTTATTTCAGCTGATAGTAAATTGCAAATGAAATTCATTGTGAAGATTACTCAGGTAAGCTAAAATGATAAAGATGAGTGCTTTATTTTAAACTGGAATTGTTTATTATCCATAAATGTATATCTGTGACTAGTTCAAAAGGGGCAAGGGGAAAGATGCTGGCTTGTAAATGTAAGTAAAATTCAGATAATGCTCACTAAGAGGGGAAAAAGCTTTGAGGAAAAAGGAAAACAGATTGGCTAGTAAAGCAGCAAGATTTTGTAAGACTCAGTTTTGTTTCCAGCAGGGAACACAGAGCAACCAACCTAATATTTCCATCTACAATCTTTTTCAGTATTGTACATTTGCAGCAATACATGAATTTCATAATAATCCTTTGAACAATCAAAGTTACACTTGCTACAATACTCAGTAGCTTTGCCTGAATTAAGAGAGTCAGGTATGGTGATAAGATAATGGCACCTTCTCCAAATTGTTTTCTGACTCTTGGAACCCCATCATATCTCAGTGCTCCTCTCCAACCCTTATTACAATGACATATCGCCATTTCAGCTGGTCTTCAATGTGTGTTATTTAAAGAGATCAAAATCAGTTCCAGTCTTACCAAACACAAATCAAGACATTTGCATAGAGGATCGGAGAATCCTCCAGAGCTCCAGCTGAAGTACTACATATTTTGAAAAGGCAGGTAACCCTTGACATCATCTATGGAATAGAACTTCTTATTTATAGGATTGCTTTGCTGGTTCCAGATACTGGCTTAGATGACAGATGGAGGCACTTCAGGAAATCTTGAAAGAAAATAATAATCACCCACCTTTGTGTATCATTGGTTAAATTTGTCTAAAAGGTCTGGTAGATACTGAACTTTTGGATGCTTTTGTGATACAAATGTAAAAGAAAACTGTAAGACTCTACTTACATAGCTTGCTGTAATATTTGCCCTTTGCATGGCATGAGCTGCCAAAAAGTGCAGATATGAAAGTCTAGGAGTTTTGAAAAGATGTTTTGCAAGGCTATTACTGCGGATGGAGTAAACAGAGGAAAACAGAAAATATGTCCAGTCTCAAACACTAGAAACCAGGGCTGAGTCACCAGCAATTTCCTCAGAAGTTTCTGATCTTAATGGATACCAAAAGTGATGAGTCACTCTTAGAACATGAAGTTATTAGCGCGCTATTAGTTATGACTAATAATTAATCAAGTATGTAGCCTCTGACACAGAGCCATTACAGAAGCCTGAGAGGATGACATCTTAGGCCTATTACTAATTCAGATATTTCTATTCAGGGATAAAGTAATGGAAGATAAGGATTCTTTGCAGTGAAAAGACTTGTCAATATTATGGTGTGTTCCAATGATTGTATGAGTTTACAGAGAAAGCAGTAACTATTTAGCATGCCAGTTACAACTGAGTTGCCTTGGAAATGAGTATCCATGAGTATCATGTTAGCATAGGAATCTATAACTATTTGCTAGTCTGTATGAATGCAGTTGGACTTTGAAACAAGTGCATAGATCTCATTCTGTGGACATTTTGTTCGTTTACACCGTTATCTTTCTTCCATGAATAATTCTTCAGGTGGATTGTTCTGCCAAGAAAAATGAGGAACGGGTAGGTTGTGGAGGTAACAAATGATTTATGAAGTCCTGCACTAGACCCATGATATTATTTTAAAGCAATAGAGATGGAGGTGGCAAATCAGGTATATAACCTGCAGGAGTATCAGTAATTCATAGCTCAGATACCATCTTTAACATTGACAGTGCTTCAAAACTAATTCTCATATGTCTTCCACCAATAGATCAAATACACAAAATTAGAAGCATGGGGAGCAAGTGTGGAGAACTTTTAGCAGGTTGAATGAAAGGAAGCACTGAGGGAGTGGAATCAGGCTACAATGGGGTAGAGGTAGAGAGCAGGGAAAAGTGAGGTCTCAAGACCAGTTCTTCTGTAAGTGTCCTTCACACTGCTCCTGTCTTATGGAAAGTAAGAAGCTCCTTTCATTTTGTTTTGTTTCATTTGTTGTTTTCAGATGAGCCATGTAAAAAAACAACAGTGTGAAAAGATCAAACTTTAATCATTTGAGAATGCTAAACCTTCCTTCATACCCGTATTAATTGTTCTAATCTTAAATTTAAATTCAGGTTCTGAATTTCACATATAACAACATTGTTATCCTTCAGTTGTTCTGAAACAGTGAAGCAAATAATCTCTCAAAGCGTGGAAGCATAAGCATTCTTTTCTTTCTTTGCAAGAGGTGAAAGAAGTCTAGTGAATCAATAAATAAAACCCACCAACTGTCCTATGTATTTTGACACATAAAATCTCTCTTTTATCCCTCGATGAACTAAAAGAAAGAAGTGGTGGAAAAAAAGAGATGTGAGATAAACAATAATGAAAAAGCAGGTTTGGCTTATATTCAAAGTTCCCCTGACAATTTCAGTTAACATGACTGCCAAATCTGCATTTACCATTCTTATAATAAAAGTTGGAGTACAAGATAACCCCTGAAAAACTACCAAGGATTTGTTCTTCCTTCTTCCCTAGGACCAATGTTCACAAAACAAAGCTGTGAGAATATGTATTAAAAAAACAACTCTGTCTCCTACACAGCAGAAAAGAAAAATGTACTTTCTGCCAGTGGTCCGAGTTCAGCAGCTGCACTTTTCCTGATTCCCTCCTCCTCTTTTTTTTACACTACATCTAAATACTAAGTTTAAATGTCTGGTCTGAATTTAATTTCAAAATTAGACTGTAGCCTGCTCTCATTTAATTATACATCTTTATTTTATTACATCTTGTTCAATCATCTCTTTTAAGTGGCCCCTGCATCTTACAGATACTCCTGGAAAATCCCTTCTAGAATGTCACTCAGTTTTGATGCATATAAAGAGATGTAGCATCTTGTTCAATCATCTCTTTTAAGTGGCCCCTGCATCTTACAGATACTCCTGGAAAATCCCTTCTAGAATGTCACTCAGTTTTGATGCATATAAAGAGATGTAGCATTGATTCTATCTACTCAATAACTTACGTTACTTAGGACTTTCTCTACTCTAATCATTTTTTTTGTTTGTTTTTTTATCCTCAATATCTGGGATTCAGGATATAGTTTTTGCTCAGAACAGATAGAAAAGATGTGCTTTCCTAAAATCTTAATGCTTTAGCCCACTTGCTAATGTAAACTGTATCATCAGGGGATGGCTTGTGCTATGATACCTTTTGTGAATTTAGCAAACAAAACAAATTATGCCAAGAAAAAGACATGTAATCTGCCATGATTCCTTTTGTCATGGGAGATAGCAGGAGACTTTGCGGGTAATGTGCTTAAAAAGGAAAAGCATACCCCGTGCTTATATAGAAAGATTTCATCAAAATAATGAGTGTAATCTGGTTATCTCGTTCGAAAAACATGAAATCTGAATGCTGAAGAGAAATGCTAAGGAGATGATGAGAAGAGCAAAGAGCCTAGATAGCCTAATTGGCTATATCTATAGTGAGAAAGATGACAAGATCCTGGTTTGCTTACCCTTGAGAATAAAAAAGGCTGAGAGGAGATACTCTGCTCAGTTTGGGTCACTGTTAAGTGAAGAAAGGAAAAGGAGTGAGGAAGAAAAAAAGGACTATTTATGCTGACTGACAAAACTAGCATTCAAGGAATGGGGCATGCAGTAATATTGCTGTTAAAATATACTGAGATCATATCCCAACTATAACATGGCTAGCAGCAATTGAGCAAAGAAGGTAAAGGGAAAAGTGAATGGATTAATGTATTGATTTCCACATAAGCAATTTCTCCTCTTAGAAGACAGAAGGGAAAAGGTTGGGGGGGAACCAACACCTCAAAAGACTTTTTCATACACTAATCTTCAAGGACTTATGGAGAGACTTAACATTCACTGAAGTAAGAAAACAATTCCCACTGATTTGAGCATGCCTCAGGAAAGTTAAAATACATTTACATATTGAATTTCTTAAAACTTTCCCAAGCTAGATTTGAGCAATAAAAAAAAATAAAATAAAAAATGAGGTGCTTGATTCCTGCACTTGCTGTGACTGGATTTTCTCTAAGAGAAACTGGGACTACTGGAAAATAATTGGTGCCACAGTGGAATGAGTCACGGTGAGCTAAAACTTCATGTACATGCACTGTCATCTTTCGCACTTAGCACTGAAGAAGAATCCTCTATCAGATCTTCCACATTTCTATCAAGCACTATCTAGTGCATCCAAGAAGACTTGAAACAGCTAGATATGTAGCATTTTTGTGTACCAGCATTAAATGCTTGGTGCTTAATGTGCTTGGTGTCCACTTGCAGAGCCATTATGGCCCATATATTGCCAATACTGTATTTCTATAATATCTGAAGTTATTATAGAATTCAAGTTCAGCTAGTGGACTTTTGGCAAAGTAGAGATGCTACAGACATTAGGACTTTTAGACTGGTCTTTAAAAGGCTAAGAAATGTAAGAACAAGTCACTTCCTTATTTTAATCTTTTACTGGTATACAAAGAAAAATGAATTTCATTCTATGGCAACTTTTCCTCCTTAAGCTGAAGAATTTGCCTGGTTTTAAATAAGAATGATGCATTCATTATTCTTTCACTTAAGAAAGAAATCCGAAAAGCCTAATGTCCACTGGTGTCCATACACTCTTCTGAAAATTTCTATAGGTGGTAGCAGTAAGCAGACAAGCAACATACCACACTTTGATACAGATTTGAGATTTCTGCACCATAGTGCCAAGCATGATCTCTTCTGTTCTGTCACACTCCATTCATCATTACTGATTTTTTATAAATCCTCAGAATCCCAAGCGAAGGTGATATATTAATGAATATACAAAAAATAAAAGCATTCATCCATGTTCCTTCTTTCTGGGAAGGTAAGTCATAGCATATGACAATACAGTAAGTAAAAACTTACTGCAAGACAACAAAAATGCAAAGAACTATATTTTCACTTGGATGTAGTTGAAATTAATTTGAAAACTGAATATTCCATCATTTGAATGACTTTTTAGCTGATTAGTAAATATGTAAACATCAGACAGATTTTCAAAGATCTCCTGTCTGAACTTCATCTCAAGCAGCAAGTCCTCCATCTAAAAGTAGTATAGCAACTGCTTTTCAAAAGCAGTTAATTTCAGTGGGACTACATGAAGCTTTTGAGCTCCTCCTAACTTTTGTTCTTTTAGCAGCTATTCTGCTGCCCAACTGCCATAAGAAATACAGCAGAATGTGAAAGTGAGAAAATATTAACTTGCTCATCTGGAAAATCCATCTGAACAATAGAAATAGTATAAATAGGGATAGATATCTTGTTTCCTAAACCCATCTGTTGCAAATCCTGTGAGAAATCTTTCCAAAAGGTTATAAATAAGAGAACATCTATTTTAGAAATGGCCAACACATTTATTCCTAGCAGCAAATCCAAACATGATGAGTAATCTGGCATAGAGCTGTTAAATTCACCAGATGCCATGCACCTCAGGCAGAACCATACCTCATTTTGTCTATGTAGTATATACCATTTGTTAATAACTGCTTGAACCAAACATTGGCATTGGTAAGACCACTCCTGCATTTTTCACTCAAGAAATTTAAATAAAAATATCACAACTAATGGAATATAAGTATTTGAATCAGGCCAAAAAAAAAAAAAAAAAGAATATAAAATTGAAATAATTCCATTTGCAACAAGAATTGCAGTCTTGGTACATTAAAAATGCATTTTGCTACTCTTCAGTGGCAAGCCACTGAAATAAAATTGTTTGGTCTTGTTTAAAACACATTAAAGACAAAACATATCTGCTTTGAATTAGAGGTAGTGATGAAAGGTAAAGGTACTTATATAATTCTCAGGTGTTACAAAACTTTTCAACTGCTCCCCTGCAGTTTAACATATACATATCTATATAAATACACTTCTGTTAAAACATCACCCTCCTAGAGAGCTGTGAGCTTAACATTAAGTAGTGTTTGCTTTAGCTTCCTTTCTCTAAGAAGAGGTATTTTTGCTCTGCATTCCAGTTAACTTATTGAAAAAACCAAAAAAAAAAAAAGCCAGAAGATTTGACTCACCATTCTTGTCAAATAAGAATTTTAACAGATCATTTGGGCTTCTTGGTGAGAAACTGTTCTTGGAGAGGGAAGTTACTTTGTTTTGCCTTACTGGGCCTTAAATTTTCAAACCCCAGGATAGGTAGCCACCTCCTTTGCTTACTCTTTCTTGAATGAAACAAGAGATTTGAACTGTAGAAATCAGTTTCATTTTAGGTCTTTAAGCAACCTACAAAGGTAATACACTGTAATAAGGACAGCATTGCCTTTTCTGTATGTACAGGATCAGATAAAAGTGATCTAAAGATCTGCTTATAAACAGCATTCACACCGTGTATGGGAGTTCCAGATCATAGAATCATAGAATGGCTTTAGTTGGGATGTATCTTAAAGATCATCTATTTCCAAGACCTCTGCCATGAGCAGGGTCAGGTCCCACTACATCAGGTTGTTCGAAGCCTCATCCAGGCTGGTCTTAAACACTTTTCAGGAGGAGGCATCCATGTTAAAAATCTTTGGGGTTGGATTTATTTACTTAATCTTTTCACAATTCACAAACATAACCACTGAATTAAATGATGTGATAAAGACCATATGGCCATGTAATAATTATTTAAAGGTCAACCATTCTAATTTGTTTCCTAAGTAATCATGTAAAAGAAAATATTACATTGTATCAGGTGTTCACTGGTAACAACATAAAATAGCATAGGCAAGGAATATGCCAGATTGACAACAGCATGGTCACACAATGGGATCATATACCTGGACACAAAGTTACTTGAAACCAAGAGCTTCTCTATAAGCTTTGGACATGGAATCATGGATGACTCAATGGCCTGAGAAGTCTTAAAAAAGAATCAGTGTTCTGAAATGAGATACCATTAACACTGTTGAAACCTGGAATTTTCTTGTCAATCTCCAGTCATCTGTTTTCTATGGCTTTCACAGAGCCTGAAACAATCCCTACTTTATGGTTTGTTTTTTTTCTTGCCTTTCTTTTAAAAGTGAACAAAGTGAGAAAAATATCTAGAAGTAAAAACCTTTAATCTTGTATCAACTTCTTAGTGAATGAGTTAACAGCCATAATCCCCTCTCTCTCTAACATGAGAGATTTGTATTAGAAGAATACTAAATTCCTACTGTATTTTCTAAACGAAGGAAAATTTTCTCACATATTTACTCCAGTTTTACAGTTACAACTCCTGGGAATTAACTTCCTGAGAATGAGTGCAATTCCCAAGTAATACAGTAGTGACTAGGGTTTAAAGCTTGCTATCAAAATCCCATATGGAGAAAAGTGTATTTCCATTCTGCCCAGGGAATTCTCCAGGTGTGCATAAGCCATGCTATGACTATGGAGGTACTTGGCTCTATATATGCTAGTTCAAGCAAGCTAGTAAGCATGGGATCACCTTAGTTATGGAATGAGAAATTTAACCTAGATTTTATCTTTAAATTATTCCATCATTCTTCCTCCAAACTCATAACAGTGAAGAACTAAGACAAGTTCAAACTCCCAAACTTTAGTCAAACACTTATCTAGCAAAAGTTTTGACTAAATAAAAACTAAATCCCTCAGCAATCTCCTTAAACACCAGTACTGACTTTTCACATTATTCAATGATAATTAGAGTAACCATGTTATTATTCTAAAAGATAAATCTAAGCACAAAAATTACAGGAGCAGTGCAACTGGTTAAACTATTTAGAAAAATCCATATAGGCACAGAGTAAACATCCGTGAAAGAAAAGTAAATAATATGTTCAGGGTATTTCTAAACACCAGAAGTGAATTTCAGCTACTGACATTTGCAAATTTTCCATTATGCTCAGTTAGATTTTAAAAATTTTCAGAATTAATTTCAAAGCCATAGGAACAAAAAAAAGATATCAAATTTTCAGTGTGGGAAATGAAAGTCCAGAGGTTGACTTCCTCTGGACTTATTATTCAAAAGAGTTGCGTCCTATACAGCGCATTCCAAAATGCACTTCCAAGATGACCCAAGAGCAAAAATCAATGATGAGCTTTCTTAACAAGCACGGAAATCTACTCCATCACCTCATCAAATTCAGGACTAATTCATTACAAAACTTGTTGAAAGATACAAGAAAGACAGGACATGCAAGCCTGTGCTTTTACTGATACACAATAAAAGCATAATGAGCTGATAGTTAGGGCCTGGTAGAAGCTCACGGAAGTCAATACAATCCTTTCTGTTGATTTCAATGGCTTTTTTACCAGGCCCTTCAACGGACTGTTAAAAACATCTGAATGAGTGATATTACCACACCCACCCTGTTTCGCTGATTGGCATTTGTTGGTGATTTGGCAAATGCACTTATACACGACACAGCAGAAAATGAAAAGTTCAGTCAAAAAGACTTGCCTGGTGTTAGTTAAAACTAAGAAGCACTGGCTGCTAATTTCAGCCCGTTAAATGCTGTTGCAAATGAAAGATGAAGCATTGCATGAAGCCATGCTAAAATGGATAGAAGGATGGTTACTTACCAACGGGGCGAGCTGTTGACATTACAATGGTGTAGTGAGAACATAAAAAAGAAATTAAAAAAAGAAAAGAATATCTGTCAGAATGCATGACGTGTAATGTTACCTTCCACTATGGATACTACCATGATTGCTAACCCCTCAAATGACAGCCTAAGTAAAATATTTATTGCCATTGTTTAGCCACATGCCACTATTATCACATGTACTTGAGCATAACATCTGAACAAGCTGACTGGAACCATTCTCTGAGATTTATTAACTTCGCATGCCATCATCAAGTATCATTGTTAATGCCTGATAAAAGAAAAAATGCATTGCATTAGCACAAACTTTTAGATCCCAATAAACACATCAATTAAAGCCACAGACTGCCAAATGACATGCCAGTAAATGCAAAGCGTTTGCTTTCAGAGTCAAATACCAATTGAATTTTGGGCATGACCAGTCAGTAGAGCAGTAAAGGCCAAGGAAAGCCCAGGATGGTTTTCCCCATTCAACAATGGTCATGGAAGCTTACAGCACACTGCTTTTTCCTCACTGACAATCTGATGAAAATATAACAAATAGGCTGAAATGGCCACAGGAATTTCAACTCAGAACCTCCCAAATTACTTCTTAGATAACTTCTACTTCCTGAAAATATTGCTGCTAAATGATCAACAGGATAATACTATTTCAGGTTGATATCAAGATTGAAAGCTGCAGCTACAACAAGTGATTCCTTGATTATAGCAACAGTCCTTCATTATACTTGTGCTGAAGAGGGCTGTCACTCCCTCTGTAAACAAAATACAGACATTCCCTTTCAGAAGAGCTGAAACGTTGGACATAAAATTGTCTTGAGGATGCATCTTTTAAGTGAAATCCCCCTTATTTCAGCAGCAGCAGAAGTTGCACTTTTCTGAGCAACAGCACCTTTTTTTTTTTTTTAAATTTTTTATAAGAAGTTAAGCAGCTCTATAAACTTATGTGTAGTCTAGGGTCAAATGTGAGATATGAAGATTCAGAGTAACACAGCATTCAAGGACCTTCTTATTTCTCAGTGTTCGTATGGCTTTATCATTGCTTTGACAACACACTTTATTTAAGTATTTCAAGCCTTCTATTCTTTCTCACCCACCATCTGTTTGAAGCCTTACAGGCTTCTAGAACTATGGACATTTTTCTTCTTCTGCAGAAAGATGAGAAATAAGAGTGATATGCATCCTTCCAAGAGAGGGCATGAAGGCTGAGTCACAGAATTCAAATTCTTTTTCTTGTGACAGTGTAATGCAAATGTCTTGACTGCATCCTCATCTGCTTTGAGAAGATGAAGCCATGAATGAGGGATTTTAAGATTATGCTGTTGTTGCCAGGTTTGCTGTAACTACACAACACCTGAAAGGACCAAGGCACCCTCAAAGTAAATTTTGAAATGCTATGTGGTTTTGTTTCTCTACATGACAAGAAGTTTCAGGAAAAAATAGAAAAAGTTTAAGAATCCAGAATTAAGGTTTCCTTTAATTAAAAAGACTGTTGTTCATGGTCTCTTTAATGTCAGTTGGAGCTTTCCCAGTCCTTAATTTTCAGATAATTCAGAGTAATGGCCTTCTCTGTTGAATTTCTTGGCTTACTTTCTGTCATATACTTAACATTTAATATGCTTATAATACTGTGGCGTCCTTTGTGTTGGATAAACACAGTGTATTTGATTCTAAATGACAAACCCAGGGAGAAAAAAATACCCCAGAAAATGGAAACTTGCTTTTACTGTAGGAAGAATTGACAAAATTACATATTTACTCTGTTTTTTTGTTTACATTAATTTCATCAGGTTCAAACTTCAGTAATTTCAAAGGATTTTTTGCTTAGTTCTAGCTTTCATCACAAATCACAGGGTTTTTTTATCACTAATCTGTGTAGGAAATCTGAAATACTTGCTCTAGTAATGTACACAGTGGATGTAGTTCTAGGAATGCTTAAAGGCTATCAAACTGGTTGCCAAATTTATTGCTTATCATGTTTCTGCCTGTGAGAAGGGAACAGAGTGAGAATATTTCTGAGAGTTCACTGTACTGACATTTTTTCTCACATTACAAAATGGAAGAACACTCTCTTACAGCAGCATGTAAACCTGTTTCTTCAGCTTAAAATGGAAAGACCTGCATTATCGCTTTACTGTCTAAAATGAACACTGAGGTAATATTTCAACAGATGGATTATCACAATACTCTCTTTTCTTTGTTATGTACTAACATCTCCCCCCACCACAAAGCCACTCAGTGTTTGGGTTTTTTTTTACCTTTGAACTCAGCAAATTAAACTGAACTGTGTCCATGCATTAAATGGATGGAAGTGGAAGCTGGCCTCTTGGGTCAGCTGACCCCAGTTCTAATAAAGCAATCCTTTGAGACTTTGAACATTTGATTTAATGTGTGTGAAAAGAGGAGAACAGATAAAGCTAAAAATGTTTTTATTAACCTTTCACAGCTCTACTGCAAACCCTCAGCATGCACCACTAAACTGTGAAATAGTGTCTTCATGATATCCATTGTGCCAAATTGCTGCTTATCTTCTGAATGAAGTAATAATTATATGCTATTTACTCATATGGAAATACTAGCCTACAAACTTTTTCTCTCCCCATAATCTTTAGCATGTCTACATCTACTGTCACAAAAGACACTTTGGCAACTCATTATTCTACTGGTCTTAAAACTTCCTTACCATGTCAAAAAGCAGCACATAAACAGAGAGTGGATACTAGAGACCAAGAATATTTCAGGAGAGAATATGTTAGTCTTTACCTTGCAATACTTAGAAAATTTAATTAGGGTTTTGTTTTTCCTTTGGCTAGTTTATCTTTCAGATAAAGATTAATGGCAGAGAGTTTAATTATGGCAGAGCTAAACACATAATAATACTATCTGCATTGCTTTTGGCATTAATAAACATAGTTTCTTACTATACTCCTTATACTTATTAGAGAAAGGAACATTAATAAGTGCCTAAACTGATGGCTTACTTATTAAAGTCTATGCCCATGGTTATGTAGTGTTTGCTTATGCATCTGTTCTTCAATAAAAAAATACTGGAACAGCTCTTTAACTGCAGGGAGATACTATCCTATTGAAGTCAAATAAAATTTTGCCTGAAATATCAACAGGAGCATGATTTCACCTCTATCGCATATCAGTGCAGCAACTGCAAAAGGGTATGTGAAACCCAGACAATGCCAAGTTAAGAATATGATTCATTTCACCAGAAAGCAATTTTCATAGAGGACACAGACCCTTTCTCCATGGGAACGCTTACCTCGCACAGTGAGGGTAGCAGAGGCTTCCACTTTTCCAACTCGATTCTCGGCAATGCATGTGTAGGTTCCTTCATCTGTGCTCATGGCCTTCTTAATGCGCAAAGTGTAGTCATCTTTGATGTCATACCTGCATTACAGAAAAAGAATGAAAAGTCTTTCTGTAGAGAGCAAAAATGAATGAAAACTCTCACCTGGAATATGCCAGTCTGATTTTATCTTGGAGCCAACTTTGGAAGACAAATTATTATCTAGCATTAGATAATTCCACCAAGCATTAATCTTCATGACATTTTTATTGCTCTCTGAATTAGTTAGAAACTTTACATAAAATTAGTATTGCTATGTTCGCTCAGTGTTAGGGCTTTATTAATAATATAATTCACTTTGTCCTTGATCTAGAGCAATAAGATAAAATTAAGCTATAAGACATCAGTTATCAATACATGACAGCTCAGGTTTATCATGCCTTTAACTGTGTGGGCTACACATTTTACCTTTTGACGAATGGGAAATTTCCCTTTATATAAGATTTTCTCTACAGCAGCAACTCTTTAGGGAATCTGAGCATCTTGGTACAATCTGACACTCCACAATTGCAACCAATAAAAAAGGTATTTAAGCTTCTGAAGGTGACATTTATTGAAAAGGCACATTAAAGATTTACCAATTTCACAGAAATACTACAAAATGATTCATTAAGGCTTTTCTTTCTTAAAAGAAATCATAAACAATTCAGTTACGCTTTGTCCAGTTCTTTGTTTCTACTATTGTAATAATTCTGAAACTATGAGGATGTATAAAACCTAAAATGATAAAAATTACTTTAGCATGCAGTGAAAATTCTTTCTCAGGGCAATTAGTGTGCTTACACCTAGAAAAATATTTTCAGTTATATTGTTACTATCCTGCAGAAATTGTGCTTAACAACTTCTGGGCTCCAGAAGTAGTTGTATTTTGGGCTCCAGTTGAAATCTCATTACAGTCAATGGAAGACATTATCCTGCATGAGATTTTTTGGCTCCATTATCAGGAAAACCCTGTTTTTTTTCATCATGGCTATTTTACTCTTAAATTGTAAAATTATTTTCAGCAACATTTCTCCTAGACATAATAATCCCAAGATACCTTAAGTCACCTTGAATCTAGATTAGCTTCATATTCTCATGTGTCAAATAGTGAAATAGGTAGATGAAACTAAAGAAAGACTGAGACTTCAGGAGATGTCAATACTCATTGTTACTGTATACAAACTCACAACTTAACTTCTGAAGAACTACTTTACCTTCCCTTTGTTATACAGTAAATGCTTTGTAGACTTGTTCAGCAAACATATTGAAATCATACAGAAGAGCACCCTTAAATGTTTTGATGAATAAGAATATAATGCAATTAGTTACAAGAATGCTTTGAGAATCTGAAACATTAATTTCTGTGTACATAATATTCATTGCTATTGGTTCCTTTAGTATAGATTTGTAGAGAGCGCATGGTGTGCTTAGTAGACTCTAAAGCACCTTAACTCAAAGGATCCTATATGTTGAAATATTTTATGTTCTGTTATGTCTAATTAAGCTCACAACATCAATTACAACATTACTAGCAATTCTGAGAATAAACAGAAGTCAATACATCTTTTTACACTCACCACAATACAATACAGCTTCATTCTATATTCAGGCAGTCCATTCTATTCATTAGCAAAAAATAAATTTTAAAAAGGCCAAACTGAGGCTAATCATTCTGTCAGAGACAAAAACGAACAAAAGACTCCTTTTGATAGGAGTTACACTTAATTATATGTATATGCAGTACCTCAGGTTTAACTAGTGAATAAGAGATATGTTAAGGAGAAGAATAAATAAATGGAAACTTCAGAAACCTTTACGGACTATTTTTTGCTAGCATGGTACCACTGGAGGGGGTGCTGGTGGCTCAGATAGAGAATTATGATGCTAGAGAACTTAATATGCAGTTTCTGGAGCACTATAGATCTATTCCAACTACTTTCAACAGCCATATGCAGTTAAGGAACATTTATTCTCGACTGCTTGCAAATTAAGTCATTTTGCATGCTGTGCTGCACTAGTCAATAGTAATCATTGTTTTCATAAGAGAGAAAAGGCAAATTTTTCCCTTTAACATCTCAAGAATATGACAATAGTATCCCACAATGATAGAGCAGTTACATGTCTTTAGCGACCACAGGGTTGGAGACAAGAAATATGTTTTCTTGACCTGAGGCCAGTCCTAGGGGACTGAAAATATAGTTGCATTCAGTTCCTGTAAGAGCAGAAAACTAAAATCAGTTGTAATATAAATATAAGCTGGAGAGAGGAATCATAAAGCTGGGCAACAATTAACCATTTATTGTGTTGCTTTTTTCTTTTCTGTTTTTTTAGGACAAATCACATCCCTGTGGTTCACTAATCGCTGCTGAGATAAAAGCAGACAGGCAGCAGGACTATATCTGACTGAGTGGTTGCTTGAGCTGGGATGCAGGCGGCCTGGGACTGGGCTCTTCAGTCTGCTCTGGGCTGCAGCTGACTTGCTCTTCATCTCACCGAAATGCTGGTGCTGGCATGCCAGCCAGCTGCCTTGGAGGCTTCGGCAGCCTTTATGCTCACACCTGCCAATCATGCAAATTGTGCAAAGGCTGATGGGGGAACAAGCCAGCTGCATGGCATGCCAGGACGCAGACTGAGGGTACAGCCATCATCTCCCACTTGGGTTGTGAAATGGAGGGTGGTGTTAACATGTCACCATCACAGCACAGTTATCAGCTACTTCAAGGAGAGCTCCAGCTCTCCCAGCCTACTACTCCAACAAGACCATACTGAGTTTTTGGACCACCCTGACAGAATGTTCCATCTAGCAATTAGGTTCATATATAGATGAACCCATGGGACATTATAACCATCTGCTGTCCTAAGTATTGATACGCTACCCCTCAGTCATCTGTTCCACCCACACTGTCCCCAGAAGTCACCACGGTTCAGTGAAAAGCTTTGACAGATGAAGCAGGCAAGAAGGAGAAAGGAGGAAAACTGGCTTTTAGCCTGATCCATGGCAGCACAGGGAGCTTGTGTGAGAAAGGGACCATGAATTAACTAGGAGCCTGAATATCTTTTCAGATACTCAAGCATCCACATACACAGTGCTGAACAGTGTCTTGCCTCCTCTCTGCCCCAGAGCATCATATTCCCATAAAGAGGTGTTTACATCTGTAGTTCATTCTTAACTGGATTAATGCTGCTGAACTACTATCAGGAATCAGGATCAGGGCCTCTCTGACTGCTGAATTGATGTTGCAATGGTGGAAAACCGGAGCGTACTGGTTAAGTTGGTCCTTAACATTGCCAGTGCACTAAGCAGGCAACGCCTTCAAAATATGTGTAGTGTCAAGAAACACCTTCTGACATATTGCCCAAATATGACTTCAAGCCAATTAATGCCAACATTCAGTTAAAAACATAGGGTGTCAGACATCAGTTTCACATGTTTATGGCCATCTAATTGATTAAACATTTGGATGTGCTTAATCTTTCAATTCAGCTTAGTCTTCAGCCATCAGACTGAGCTGGGTGATGTCTTTTAAACATCTAGTCAGCCTTTGCCCAGATATAAACCATCCACTTTTGGGCACCCCTTTACATAATTTCTGTTCTACAAGTAATAGTTAGAGCATGTCTGCCTTTAATTAACCAAGAAGGAAGGGGGTGGGGGGACTGGAAAGGAAGAAAGAAACAGAAAAACAACAAGTAGATGAGAAAACACTGCTGGTGAGGAAATTCTAATAGAAATTGGGTGATTTTGAGTGAAATCTGGCAGTCTCTGGCACCTATGAATGCATTCATTGTTGCTAGTTTTGATTAATGACAGTTGTACAATAGTGTGCTGACAGTCACTGCCATACAGACACATTTTTTTTTTAATATGAAAAACTGCTGAAAATGCAACCCAATCAGATTTGGCCCCTGAACAACATGTGCTATCATCACTGTACCGTGAATTGAGATTGATTGGTAACCAGCTGTGACAAAGTGGGAAAAAGAGCCTTGTCTTTTTCAAGAAAAGAAAAGAAGAAAAATAAAAAAACTGAATTGTGTCAAAACCATTACCATCTGCTCGACCAAATAACAACTAAACCAAAACACATTAACTGTTTTTAAGTACCACAAATTAATGTACTGAGGTTGGATTCATGCATTGTCTTAAGCATCTAAGAATAATCTTCAATTAAACTGTTTTTGTCTCAGTTATATTTTTTCCACACATTCAAAAGTGTATCTGCCCATCCCCAGCCACCAATCTTCCACGGTTATCAAAAAAAGAGAGAGAGAATTTACTGAACTTAAGACTTAGCAATATGCTTTTTTGCATTTGACATACATTTTACTGAGTACTTCACAGAATCCATAGATTTCCAAGTTTTTAAATGTGCATGCAGCTGTGCATACAAACATATGCACCTCTCTGTCTTTCACATGCACAGATAGTAAAACTGGAGTCATTACATTCCAAGTAGACCTAGCTGGTAATATAAAGACATCCAAGTAGTCCCTCAGTTCAAGAAGGACAGGNAGCTGGTAATATAAAGATATACTTGCTTCGGCAGTGTATTTTAAAGTTGTGATAATGCATTTCTGAATTCAGCAAAACCAACTAAAGTCTTATTTCTTGCTAAGGGGAGTTTGCAAGAGAAAAAGTCACATCGTAACTGTTGCAAACTGATTGCACTGGCCTCAAAAAATGACATCAATTTATAGCAGGCACCTATTTTCTTCTGAAACATTACTGGAAGTAATAATGATGATAATAATAAAAACAGAATCTTTGTTTGTAGGCTTTTTAGGTTTGGTTTTTTTTTTCAGAGATGGCACAAAAATGACTTTGCTTTATTTTCATTTGCCTTTTTGCCAGGCTGTTTTGCAGAATATTTACAAAGCTTCAATATTACTCACAACATCAATGATTACAGAGCCCAAACAGAGAGATGCTACTGGCCAAAACAGAGTAAACAGGAGATAGTTAAGGAGGCTTAAGCTTCTGTCTCCACTTCTGTGGTGCTGGCACTTTAGTTCCCACTATAGTGCCACAGCACACTGGCTTATAGACTGTGCCAGGTGGAGGAAGCCAGAGAGAAGCTGCAGTGAGATAGGAAGTGTGAACTTGATACCTGCTTCAGCCTTGTGTGAGCCAGAAGCAGGACGGAGAGCCTCCATTCCCATCAGCGATGCAGCCATCCAGCTGCCATGAAACGTTGGGTTTTTTTCACTTCCATCCCATGCATTGATAAGTGGAAGAAGAAAAAAGCACAAACTTATGTGAGTGACAGCTTTCTGCCCTCAGAAAAGGAGTCTCTGGTTTTCTTTCCTTATCAAAACCTGAAACAGTGACAGAGTATGAATGTATATATTTGTGTGCACTGGTCTCAGATTACTCTGTTGTACCCTGAAATCAGGGCTGCTTGTTGCTAGGTGGGTCTAAGACACTGCTTACAGCTATGACAGATTAAGAAACCAGGGCACTATCCCCAAGGTGCGGATAGGAAGGCTGCCACTCTCATGTACATGTCCAGATTCCTGTTTACTCTGGCTACACAATTCATGTCAGAAAAAGGTATAAGGCAGTGCTACTTTAAATTTCTTTGCATGAGACATATATGCAAGCAGTTCACTGGCCTTATTCCAACAAAACAGAAAAAAAAAACAAAAAAACCTAAGTGATAAAAGTGAATGCTCTATTCTGATTTTCTTAAAATCTAGCAGGTTCCTCTGTAGCACAAAATATTTTATGGGTCATGATCAGCAGATTACTTGTAATTTCTTATGGGGAGCACTCTCAATTGCAATAATATAAACTACAACCCCACAGTGGACTGTCTTAAACCAAGGCATTCAATAAAATGGCCTAAATCTCATAAAACACGTATACAGTAGTTACAGTCATTGGCCCAACATTGTGAAACCATGACAATGTCCAAGAAAATGGTGTTTTCCAAATTCTCCGGAAGCATTGAACTATGCAGTACTACTTTTACATGCAAACATACATATCTGACTAAGCATAACTAGTGGCTAACAAGATCAGTAGCCATGCACCTCAGGAGAGACACAAGNAGGAGTCTCTGGTTTTCTTTCCTTATCAAAACCTGAAACAGTGACAGAGTATGAATGTATATATTTGTGTGCACTGGTCTCAGATTACTCTGTTGTACCCTGAAATCAGGGCTGCTTGTTGCTAGGTGGGTCTAAGACACTGCTTACAGCTATGACAGATTAAGAAACCAGGGCACTATCCCCAAGGTGCGGATAGGAAGGCTGCCACTCTCATGTACATGTCCAGATTCCTGTTTACTCTGGCTACACAATTCATGTCAGAAAAAGGTATAAGGCAGTGCTACTTTAAATTTCTTTGCATGAGACATATATGCAAGCAGTTCACTGGCCTTATTCCAACAAAACAGAAAAAAAAACAAAAAAACCTAAGTGATAAAAGTGAATGCTCTATTCTGATTTTCTTAAAATCTAGCAGGTTCCTCTGTAGCACAAAATATTTTATGGGTCATGATCAGCAGATTACTTGTAATTTCTTATGGGGAGCACTCTCAATTGCAATAATATAAACTACAACCCCACAGTGGACTGTCTTAAACCAAGGCATTCAATAAAATGGCCTAAATCTCATAAAACACGTATACAGTAGTTACAGTCATTGGCCCAACATTGTGAAACCATGACAATGTCCAAGAAAATGGTGTTTTCCAAATTCTCCGGAAGCATTGAACTATGCAGTACTACTTTTACATGCAAACATACATATCTGACTAAGCATAACTAGTGGCTAACAAGATCAGTAGCCATGCACCTCAGGAGAGAAACAAGAAAGAAAAATGAGACTGCTTTTTCACTCACTTTGAAATGGTTTGGAAACAAACAGAACAAAACACAAGTTTGGGAATCAGTGACTCAGTAAACTCTAAACTAATGCAGACTCCACCTTCTACCTCTACATCTGTTTGCACAGAGAAGCATTCACAGGGAATTACCACATGATAATTACCCAGAATGGGCTTCTGATTTGATTTTAGTTCCAGACAGAGCTCTGCATTTCAAAAACTGGAATGTTGGTGGAAGTATAAGCTAAGAGACCATGTAATGACTTGGCATGGAGACCTATCCTCCTAACACACCAGAAGCAGTCCTTTCCCTCACAGATGAGACACTTTTGTCAGGCACCTGGGGAGATTTGTATTATTAATGCCTATGTCATAAATTCATTCATCAGAAAAGCACCCTTGATTCTCAAGGTTATCTGCTTAGCACATGCCACTGAAATTAATTATAAGGAATACTGTTTTTGTCCTTTTCTGTTTTTAAAAAATTGAAATGATAATGCAAGGATGGCAATACAGTAATAAGACCTGAAACCATACACACTAAATATGGTTTGATGTTTTTATTTTTTGTTGTTGTGTGTTATTTTTTGAGGGGGGGAGGGTTGTGGGTTGTTTTGCTTTGTTTTTTTTGTTGTGGTGGTTTGTTGTTTGGTTTGGTTTTGGTTTTTGGTTTTTTTTTTTTGTGGGGTTTTTTTTTTACAGAAGCACACAGACTATGAGTAGTTTGAAATAAACAGAATGTGTGTTGGCCTGTCTATTATTATCTGCCTTAAGCATGATGAATGATAATGATAAACTTGTCAGAGAACAAATTGATATATTTTCTAATCTGTATTTTGAATCAGTAACCAACCTTGAAGTGGTAATTAAAGATGAAGTCATGTTAATGTTTTAATGAAAGTGTCTTCCACCTAACAGTTGAGTCAGAAGTCGTATTATTAAAAAGTATATTTTGCTAATGTTAAGTGATTCTCAGCATGGGATGTACCAATAGGAACTGTAATGTAGCTCTTAAGCTTGAAATTTTAACCTTGCAGTCATTTAACTGACAGTTTTTGTCTGTTTCTTTTTAACTGAGATCATAACTTCTGTATCCCATGCAGGGATGGAATGTGTTAAAGCAGAAGAAATCCCTACACTCCAGACATTCCAGTATCATCAATGATGTTGTGGTCAGAGCTCTTGAATCTTACTTCCACTTGAACATGAGTACCAGCTTCCCTCTCCCTGTTCTCCTGAGGGTTTTACAGAAAAAATGCATTATTAGCTATCTTTATTTTTTCATTCTATATTTTTAGTAGTCAATAAATAGATAATAGTGACCTTAAACTGTTTGATATCCTTATACTTTCCAAGAAAGCAGGTTACCTCAATATTCTGAAACTTACAAATACAATGTATAAACTATGTGATTACTAAGTTTTAACTTAGTGTACTCTGCTTTTCTGATACTTAAAGAAAGGTTCAAGCACTAGAACGAGTATTTTGAGTATTTTGTTTTCTTGAGTCTCCTTCCTGCAAGACCATTTATTTACTGCAGTCTTCTGCCAGTGGAAAATTCAAAAAAATACATGTTTGAGGCTACTACTACTGGTATTAAATTTTGTTTCAGAACTCTTGTTAGTGACTTCATTAATTCTCTGAAATTTAACTGTTTTACGATATTAAATAGCAGAGAATAAAAAAGAAAACATCTTTTTACAATCCTACTTCAAATGCACTGCCAGTGATCACTTCATAGATCACCAATGGCTCATGCTGCATAAAGAGAAATCATGTAGGCAGGATTGCTAGTTGACACAACAACTTTATGGTTGCTGTCAGTGGAGTTGGGAGGCTATTTTCCCAACCTTGACCCTTTTGTAAGCAACTAGAGACTGTTTTCATGCATCTGCAAACAGACTGCCCGAAACAATAGCTCGTCTTCAGAGAACTGACACTTAACATTAAGCCAATTTAAATGTCAATGTTATTAACCGTTTCTCTGCTGATCAGTCTAGCGGAGTCATATATGTAACACTTTTGCTCATAGCATTTATTACTTCATACAAATTGAATGGCAGATAACTACTGGGTTACACTCTGGGGTAATGGTGGACAATGCATTTACAAGACTTTATTCAATGATGTGCCTTGAGTGATCTAAAATGTCAGAAAATAGTCTAATTTACACTTTTACTTGGCCACATATTCCTCAGAAAACCATAAGAAATATTTTTGCACTTACAGAACAAGAAGGGATCACTGATAGGCAAAATATCAGTAAGAGAAGAGGGATACTCAACCAAAAGAACAACAGGAGGGGGTATCCTGTCAGCTCAGGGGTACATCATCTTGCTGCTGTATAAACAAAACCAAACCAATCCCTGCCTCCCTTTTACCCCTCATCACCTCTCTCTCTCTCTAAATGGTATCTCTGGTTTTACAGAAGTTTCCTCAAACAGTGCAACATAACATCTAAGAAGATGCTTACATTTCACTCCGATGAAATTTGCCTGTGCTCAGTTAGGCTACATGGACTCTCTGCCAGTTGTATACACTGCAGCTTGTCCTGAGCCAGTCATGTGCAGCATTAATTCCAAGATAACAACATCCTCTGCAGAATATCTTTACTCCCTCCAGAGGTAAGTAAGAATACAAGTAAGAATATTAAACCTCTTTCTTTCACTTTCTCCTTTTGACAAGCTATTAAGAATATCCAATCTTCTCCCCTATGCTCCTCATCAAGGGATGTAATCTCTTCTCGATGCTTTAGCTTAGGAAACAAGAGATGGGCAAGCAAATCATACTGGATCTAACCAGAGGTAATAAATAGCACGTGTGATACAGCTAATATGAGAAACATATCTTTTTTCCCTGACCCTTTATTTAAAACCATTAATTGTTATTAATTGCAACAGAAATTTGCTGATGCAACGAAATATTATATCCATTACACTACTAAAACAAACTCTTTAATTAATTTTCAAGACACATTAGACTGCATTTTGTTACAATCTGCACAGAGATTAACGCAACCAAAGCACACAGCACTGTAGTGTTATTAACTCATATTTCACTGAAAGGCCATTCTCCCCCTGGTCATATATAGAGGAGGCTGTAGTTAAATACCTCACTATCCCATCCACAGAATATAAATAGAATTATGTAGTATTGTATTTATTCTTTAAAATTACTGTGTCTCTAGCTTACAGGGATTTATCCTGTGATCATGAAGAAATACAAATGCAGAACATCTCTGTCTATCTGGCCTTTTCTGGATCTCCACTTAAAAAAAAAATCTAACTTTTCTGAGTTAATTGGGGTAAGGTTTGCTGTCAGTCGCATTTAAAACTATTTTAAAGATTTGCATCTGGAAGACAGTAAGATATTTTTAAAACTTCATCATTTACATGATGGAGGAAAGCACAGAAATTACAGTATGTGAAGTGTCAGAATTGTGACAGACAGTATTTCTTCCCAGGCTATGTGTATGAAATTACTTTTCAGGCACAAAGAGGCCAGTTTTAAAAACATAGCAAGACTAATCTCTACAGAGACTTCTGTTGTTGGGGCTAACACATATCTTAGAGAAACACAAGTCTATGTATTAAGAATGTATTTTCCCAAATAATTTTTAATTAATATTCCTAATTCTTAGTAAATAAGAAAGCTTACAGTACTGTTTATGACTTGCACTGCTGTCTGTCACTGTTCTGTTTCATTTAATAACCTACAGTCTCCTAACACTTCGCAATATACTGTGTGTAAACTACATACCATTTTCATTCTGAAGCATCGCTCTTGGTGAAACACTCCCATTGGGTAGGTAGGTGCCACGTAAAATAAACAACCCTTCCTGCTGGTGTAGTTGCCACTTTTCATCTCTAGTACAATATTCATCTAATCAGATAGTGCCTGTAAGTGCAACTTAGGAGAGCAGGTTGTAATTTCATTAAAGCTGTATTTACTGAGCTAAACCAGCTGTTCTGGGCTGGAATGCAAAAAAAAGGCCCATATGATTGCTACTCAGTCATTTTTAAGGCAACCGAAAAATACATTTGCTGAGCTAACCTCACTCCCCGAAGAGCTGGCACTGCTAGCTTCTTCTGTGTAAAGGGTTGAAACAGTTATTACAGTGTGTCATAAATTTTAACTTGTAATTGAAAATCTCTTCACTTCCTAAAAAAATAAAAAAACCCCAATGTTATTACTTGCTACGTAATTATAGACTATGCAGCTGCTCTCTTCAGCTTCACTAGAAAATTTGAAGACATGAAACACTGTACAAACCTTATTCAAATTTTATTAAATTGCTAGTCATAGATATGCCATTCTCATACTGGAGGCTCTCAAATAATATCACTTTCTTCCTGTTACCACGACTAAAAAGCAGATGAATCAAAAGTTGATCCAGGCCATATTGAGTTGCTCACCACACAGGAGACCATCAGCTCCTTACCAGGAAAATATAATCTCTCATTCTGCCAAGCAAACATCAAAGGGAAAGCTACCTGAACATATGGCTGGAAAAATACTTCAACGTATAAAGAAAATTTAGGTCCTGATCACTATGCACGGCCACAATTGTCTGAGTCACTTCAGTACAATTTTTGTGCCATCTCCTTTGGTCACTTGTAATAAAAAGAAACTTTATTCATTCAATAGTAAAACTAATATTGGCTGTATAAAGCCAAAGGCACAGGACTGGTGACCCCACAATATCCTGTTCACATCCAGTAGTTTGACATGAATCATACTTGATTGACTACTTCCTAGCTTTTGTGTACTATGGAAGCTATGGTGCGATGCTGAATTTTTAGAGCAATTAAAATAAAATATACACCATGCACCTTTACCCTTGATTCATAATGCATTACAGCCTTGGGTCACTGATCTGAAATGGACAGCTTCTGGAAAAAAAGCTTTACATTCCTCAGACTCCACACTGTACTTTGTTTCTCCCTGTTGGTGCAGTATCAACATATTTTAACAAGTTATTAATTTGCTGAGATTTGTTTAGGGTCTATAAAGAATTTTCAAGTCTGAAGAATTAAATTAATTCATTATCACAACAGTATAAAAGAACTATGAGAACAGTTGTCATACTTAAGACACAACACTGTTTCAGTCTGGTGCTTTCTTAATTCCTGCCCAGCCATACACAGAAGAGCTCTATGATAAATACTGCAGCCTTTAACATCTCAAGTCAGGTGCACAGAACATTGGACAAGTAACTTCCTTTGAATGCTAGTGAGATCTACTTTTCCTAGGCATTCTGAAAACTTCCACCACTTTGAGGCTTTAAATTTAAAATATAGACTATTGTAGTTGGTTTAGATCATCAGTACAAAATAGATAGAATTGGAATGAAGCCTTGCATCCTCAAAATAAACTTCATGTCCAATTGTTACCAGTTTTAAAGCATGGCTATCTATAAATTTCTGGGTAATTACACAGAAAATTCAAAAAAATGGCCAAAATATTTTTTTAAAATATTCATATTATCAAACAGAAAATTTCTTTAGAAATTATTAATTTTCTTCTCATTCAGTCCAATTGCAACTGGAGATGCTTATGGCTCACCTGGGATCTTTATAATTAAAGTTCTAACAACGTGAAATTATTTTCCAATTATTACTCAACACACCAACCGGTGCAGCAATACTGTTTCTATTTGTCACCAGAAATTACTGTGATTAATTTTCTCTTTCCTTTAACATGTGTCACTAAAAAAGCAGAAAGGAAGTAAGATGGAAAAACAGAGAAGGATTTCTGAAAGACTTATGAAGAGAGGCTGAGGGAGCTGGAGTTGTTCAGCTTGGAGGAGACTCAGGGGGGACCTCATCACTCTCTACGACTCCCTGAACGGAAGCTGCAGTCAGGTGGGGCTCAGGCTCTTCTCCTAGGCAACTAGTGACAGGATGAGAGGGCATGGCCTGAAGCTGTGCCAGGTGTGGTTTAGGTTGGAACTTAGGAAGCACTTCCTCACGGAAAGGGTGATAGAACACTGGAATGGACTACCCCAGGAGGTCCTGGAATCCCCATCCCTGGAGGTGTTTAAGAAAAGATTGGATGTGGCATTTAGTGACATGGTCTAGCTGATGTCATGGTGTTGGGTCATAGGCTGGACTTGATGATCTCAGAGGTCTATTCCAGCCTCAGAAATTCTGTGATTCTGTGACTATGAATCCAGGAGCACTGATTCCGTGCATTCACCAGAAGGAGTTTACAGCAACAAAATGCACACAAAAATTCAATTTATTCCACTTTGCTATCACTGAACTAGACATTTTTGAAAGCTGAACTAACAATAGACACATTTAAAAAATTGCAGTAATTGCTGAAACAGGTACCTACTATAATTGTCTTGTAATCCAGGGATGAAGCCAAAAGGAAATTATTGAAAAAACAATAACAGACAGAAGTGCAAAGAATGTTGTTAGTTGTAGAAACGGGAAATTGATATTGAAAGCTGTAAGACAAATAGCTGCACAGATCTGCTCAGAAGAAGGATTTATGCATGTAGGAAGAATAACAAAGGGAATTCCTTGAGGGTTTCGTATTTCAGTGTAGATGTTAAAATGGTTAAAACACAGGAGCTCAGAAGCTGAAAGCTAATCTTGATTTTTTTCTCAAGAAAGAAAAAAAATAAAAAAAATTAAATTCTCTTCTTAATTTATAAACTTTATGTATTCTCATTTTCTCATCCATCTATCCAGTCATTCAAACTACACTTGGGCAAAATTCTTTTTCTGCATTAAAAAAAATAGGAATAAAAAAAGCTTTTCTTTTAGATGTTCCAAGTTTGTTTTCCTTGATTAAGCTTCATGCAGCATAGTATGGAAATTTTTACTTTTTGGACAGCGAAGACTCTGCTCACATTCCTTGCTATACAAATGATACATTTTAGAAAAGAAGACATACAGTCCAGATTATCAGATATTTGCTTTTGAAGTGTCGATTTTGGACTCTACTAGACTACCACAATCCATGGGGCTCAGGTGATGGTAATCCACTACATGGGCAGGAGTAGTCCTTTATAACCTGAGCTGGTCTCCATTGTGAGATTCTGCAACTTTGCCCCTTCTTTACCCATTCTTCTGATGTTCTAGGAAGCAGACACTAAACCACGTATTCTCCAATGCTGTGTTCTGGATTTTGTTAAAGGTTTAGAAATTGAGAAACAAAAGATGCAAATGTGATTAAGTGCTGTATGATTCTGACAAATTTTACCATCAGTTTTCATGGAAGTGCATGCGACACTAAATGCCATGTTTAGCAAGTGGATGAAGACTGACAGAAAAAATTAATCTTTTTATAACACAAGGGTTTTTTCCAGATTTCAAATTTGTTTTCCACTTCTGCTAGAATGTTATTTTTGTTTCCTCAAGAGGAAGGTTGCTCTCTAAGATTTAACAGAGATGAGCCAAATAGCCAGCAAAGCCCACCACAACACTCTGCTTTTAATACATCCCACCAGTGTAACAGAGTGGCTCTGCAACTCTCCAGCCAAGTTTTCACCCCTTTGGTATCAGCACGTTATTATGAAGGCTGCTACCACTAGTACACTCCTAACACGCATCTACTGTCTCCAGCAAATTCAGTGTATACACATACGCTCACAGTAACTACACATCACTTTTCTTCCTTCCACTGTAATCCATCACCTGCACAATTCAACCCAGACTGTGTTTCCTTGCTCAGCTGGCTCTGGAAAAGGTTTTGTAGTGGCAAAGACCAGCAACATGGGAAATACATCTTGGCCACAGCGTTAAATAAGAAACTATATGCAGCAGGGAGTGATTTCAACATTACAGAACAACTGAAATTTGAAAGTGTGGGAAATATGAATGTTGCTCTCACCTTCCTCTTGGTAAGTCTGCATCATCTTTCTTCCACCGTACCGTGGGTGTGGGATCCCCCTGCACCTGGCACCGGAAATCCACAGCCTCCTCCTCCAACACCACTTGGTTAATTGGTCGCCTGAGAAACGTGGGCCGTTCTTGAAAGAGACATTAAAATTCCTTAGTGAGTCAAAGGGTTGAAATGAATGCGTTTAACTTTTCAGCATCTTTTTGTTTACTGATTCACAGAAAGAAGAAAGGAGGCTGAGCTCCACAAATTCAGACAAGTGGGATTGATGATGTGCATAAAGAGCCTGGAAGATGACTCCCAGGCTAGCAAGGAAAGGGCTGTTGCATCTGGCCCTCAGGCAAGAGCTGAATGCCGCCAGAAGGAAGCCTGTGCTAGCACCAACTGCGCACCTGCCATGCTGGTGGAGTGGTCTCTAAGGCTAGGCCATTCTGTGTGAACGTTTTGGCTCTGCACTGCTGCATACACAGACTGTGATCTAAAAGCTCTTGCCTGCTCTGGCGATATATGAGCTGCCAATGGAAGTAGCCTGTCTTTGGCAATAATCAATATCTATCTTGATGCTTCAGAGGAAAATGTAAACTTTGTGTTACACATGCAGCCAATTCTGGACTATTGTACAGAGGTCAGAGCTTCCCTGATCCTAACCACTAACT
The DNA here is from genome assembly GCA_013399075.1 of Chloroceryle aenea. Lineage (NCBI taxonomy): Eukaryota > Metazoa > Chordata > Aves > Coraciiformes > Cerylidae > Chloroceryle > Chloroceryle aenea. The sequence continues at coordinate 50,028 of VWZY01009510.1, forward strand.
TCACCATGGAAAAATAAATTAAGGTCAGAATAATAAATTCTGTTTACCCTTGTTATGTTAGCCTGCATGACTACAAATACTATTAATCATCATAATGTTGTGCAGACCTGCTTAAAATCCAGATGCAGAGCCACAATCTGATCTCAGTTATACTTGTACAGACACAAAGTACCAGTAATTTCATTTGAAAGGATGTCAGTGGGGTTAGTTTCCAAGTTGCCTTTGGATTGCATACATTTTGATCTGTCCTCTCCTAGCTGTACCACACTTTTATTGTCAGAAATTATTTATGCTGGAGTAAAACCATTCTAAGACTGGGTTTATATGAAGCAGTATTTCCAGTCAAGACAGGGATTTATTATAAAGATATTTAAAACTGGTTAAACACTTCATTTCACATTTCATTCTCCAGAAGTTGAAGGGCATGATGTCACTAAAAAAATTATTCAAAATTCACACAAATGTAAGCAATACCAGATTTCAACTGAGGCAGTTTGTCTTGATAACTACAGAGCTGAGTTTATGGGTTGGCTATCCATGTTTATTATATCCAAATAATAAAAAAATCCATTAAAAGAACATTAATAAGGTAGCAAAATCAAGTATTCAGCACCTCAGTGCCAGAGCTAAGGCTTTCACCATGCCCTTTAATCACTCCCTTTCTGTTTATGCCTTGTGGGACTCATCGCAATTAAATGATTACATACTATTTTTTTCCCCAAACACCTCCAAATTGATGGTGTTCATGTAATGAGCAGATGTTTAAAATTTTTCTTTAGTTGGACTGTTTAGTGGGTGGCCTCCTGTCATATTACTCAAACATCACTTCAAAGGCAGAATTATTAATTTCCTCATGACCTCCATTATACCTATCTTAATGCTTCATAAACAATTCACTTATTTTCATAGTTTCTCTCCAAGATGTGATGGAGATCCAAGAAAGTAAGGTAAAAGGTAAAAATTCTGCTAAATTTTGATGCTCAACCTGAGACACAAAACTGCCTTTTTTTTTTTTTTTTGAGAATTTAGCATTAATTTTGCATGTTCAAAGCTCAACTTCCATTGAACGCAGTTGCAGCCTATAAAATATCCACTACAAATTAGAAAGTGAGGAACACAAAACCACCTGTTAATAATTATGTAAATGAGTGACAGCATCACAAAGGAATTCCATGATCCTAGCAGGGGGACCTATTGGCAGGGAAAAACATATTTTGTCAGCAGAAGAATAGACATGCTCAAGAATCCATAACACTTTTCCAGATGCTAAAGATAAAAACATGTCTAACAGGCAGAGATTCCTCTCCCCACTGCTTTTGTCCTATTCCTAGTCCTGCCTAGGACCTGCAGGTTCCAACAGCATTTTGCAAGTAAATTCAATTCCAGTCTCTCTCTGCACCTTGAAATCCCACTACACCTCCTTGTCCTGAGTGTGCTTCATCCGATTTTTCCCTTCCTGTGCATGTAGTCCCCTGACCCTTCCCAGTCCCCAGCTGGGTGTGCTCCTACCCTCACCTATGTGTCTTTGCCAGGCTGTGACAGTACCTCAAGTTCCTCTCTATAACAGCTCTTTCCAGATGCTGACTGCTTTCTTAGCTGATTTGTCTCTTCCTAGCCCAGAATATTGTTTTTCACTGTTGGAATCCAGCAAGTTCACAAGTCCAGTCTCCCTTCCAACCTCCCACACATCTCACTTTATACCTCACAGCAAACTGACTCTTTGCTGTGTTTGAACTACGCCTGAACCAGAGCTTCTTTTCTCTGTGCCACCCAGATACAGCCATTCCACAAGATTAAGACAAGAAAAATTTGATGAAGTAACCAAGCATCAGCCCAGAAGAGTCACAGCAGCAGGACTGCACTGCAGTTGCAGGGAAATGCTCTTTAGACATGCATTCTAACTGGTGTCTATGGTGTATGAATCAATAATTTATTTTTTTTTTTTAGAGAGGTGCATAACTTGCTACATTTAGTGAAAATTCTTCCGACAGGCAAAACAATTACTATCTCTTGCATAGCTATTTCCCATCAACTTTTAGGTCTCTTTTATTCAATATAAGGGACCTGCATTTCTCAGGACAAAAAGCTTCCTCCATTCCTCTCCTTCAAATTCTTCCCCATTTCCCTCTAATTACCCCTTCCACCTCCAAACTGCAGGAACTTCAGCTTCATAGAGAAGAATTAACTATTTTAGGGGAAAAAAAAGGAAAAAAAAAAGGAAAAAAAAAAAAAGAAAATCAGTTTTCCAATCAGGCAGGGAAATTTTGGATAGAGCCTTTTAGTTTGATGAACTTAGTAAAACTGGACAAAGCATTAGTTATTATCCTTAATGCCAAGCAATGCACTTGGACTGTCTGCAATTATGTGGACCTGGAAGGGAAGATCTTAATGAAAGTTTGTGTGAGTTAGCAACAGTATCTTATTTACAATTTGTCTCTGAAGAAGAGCTCAGATCAACCCTTATTTGGAGCTCAGACATTATACATTTTGGTGTTTGTTTTTCAAGAGATGATCCTAAAGCAATGAATTTAGTTCCAGATCGGCATACTCACAGGTAATTTAGACACCCTGGTTCATCCACACTGATGAACTTAACTCTGCATGAGACTATATGTTGACTTTGTCTGCATACAAAAATTATTTTAGACCATGTTTATAAAAGCTGCCTGTAAACAGCTAAGAAACTAACATAGACATATTTATGAAATTGCTACTTGTGGCTTTAAATGCTTCTATACAGGAGATGAGAAAATAAATTTCTAACACATTCCAAGAAGAAATCAGCTGATGAGACTGTAAATGGCCCAAAAGACATTAGGTATATCACTCAATTCCCTATCAAGGCAATTTAGCAGTATACATACATGTTTGCTTCTGATAAGCTTCTCAAAATCGTGTATTTTCCAAAACAGTTAAGAATTCACTAGAAGATAAATAGTTATGTAACTACAGAACCCAGTTAGCAAGGATGTGCAAATATCTGTAACTGCTATTGCCATTTTTCCATTTTCTCTGCATTTTTGCAGAGTATGAATCAGGAAAGAACAAGTTATCTCTCATGTTGTTTCCTGCATTTGTATCACTCAGACAACCCCTTGAATATGTCCAATAGCTAATTATACAGCTATAAAGGGATCGGAGTGAATGCCATTGCCAATGCAATTAACATTCTTTATGTGAGATTAATCGGATTTAAGTCACCTGCATAACTTGCTTACAATGTTAATCTCTCAGGAGACAGAGCACTGCTTGCCCAAGCATGCTAAATAAAGAAGGTTTCTTCACACAGCCAGGTCAAATTTAGTTTCAGAGCTAAACTTGAGAAAGAAGTATTTTTATGTTTTTTCTTCTGAAATGTTTTGCCCATAAATAAAGCCTCGTGGTATAAATAAACGTTGTTACACTGTCAACAGCACTCGGAACACAATATATTTGAGAAACAAGGAAGGATAAATTAAAATCATAGACATATATAAAAATTTTAATACAGCTATTTTATGTGTCTCACTTATAAAGTCTTACAAGTCTATCTTACTTTCACTAAGTAAATGAAGTACCCACTTCATAGACTTTCTCTGATGAATATTAAAAATCTTTGAAAAGAACTATAAAATAGGTCATTGTTATATGTCATAACAACCAGCCATGCTATTACTCGGGTGATCTTTAAAGCTTTAAAACAAACTCTGCTTGCAATTACAAAAGGGGATTGTCAATGCAGTTTGGACACACACCTATAATCAGTTGCAGTGCTTGAGATATGTGCTTCCAAAAAACCTACACAACTGATCCTAACCAGAAACATTGGAAAATACTTTCCTTGCTTTGGGTGCTGACACAAGTTAACCCCAGAACTCAATTTTTCCTCTCTTTAATAATTGGTCTGAATATGACAGTCTATTAGAGAGACTCAGATGACCTTCAGATGTATTATTGCCCTTTCTCTGTTCCTCAAAAAGTTACACAGCCATACATGAGACCTCAATCTAATTAAAATGATCCTAACTACCTTAATATATTTTCTCTACTGAGGCAACTGCTAGAGTGAAGGATTTGATGGTCCCCATAATGCAGAGGCTCAATCTGATTTAGAAATGTTTTCTCTGGAGAGAAGGAATATATTTTTTTAAAATGTTCACATATTCTGTAAAGAAAAATTAAAATACAAATTAAAAGTCTTTGGGGAGGGATTTAATAGCAAATAGTTTACTATTCTGATGTAAAGGGGGGAAAAAAAAAGAAACATTAGATGGTTGGAAGTAAGTTTCGCCTCAGAATGCTGTCAATAGTGTAGATATTTCATTAACTGCAACATGATCTGGATAAAATAAAGCTCTCTGACAAAAGTGAGGATGGGGAAGAAGACAGGATATTAGGATCACACTAAATTTACCTGTGTTGGCCAAATAAATGAAAATAAAATTGCAAAAGTAGATGGCTTTATATTTAAAGACGTTCTGCTGCGGCCTCTTTTTAGGCACTTTTCCATTTTTCATCTGAAAAATAAGCACTTGTGTAGACACTGCAAACTTCTACATTCTAGACAGTACCCAAGATGTGACAAGCCCGCACAGTAAAGTCATGAAGCACTGATAAGAAGCACCTGCAAATAAAGTAGAATGATTTTTATCAATTGTTACTGGTTTTCTCCTTCTATAAACATCTACCACCACTTTAATTTCAGGTTTTACTGAGCATTAGATGGGACTTTGGAGACCAAATTAGACCCTTTTTCACAGCAGTAGCATTATCTTATTACACGTCATCAGTATGTGTGGATAACAATTATTGCAAAGCCAAACTGTCTTTTTTGCAAACTGATCCAAGTACACTGCAAGGGGGAAATATAAGGATTTGAAGAAAAACAGGAGGAGCTTTGCTCTGGAGGACAAAATACAAACTGACAATTTCTTTGTCTTGAACTGTGGATGTATACTTAATTTGGGTAGTTTTTCCCAGTGTCTGGAAAAATTTCTGGGACTTATTTACAGGATGTGATGGAATAAGGCTCTTTGCTAAGGCCTTCCACATAGTCAGAGCTCAGGGAAGTAAAATAGGGCATGGTACCTGCATTAAAGGATTTTCAGATTTTTTTCTTCTAATATCATGCCATCACAGTATACTCTTTCTGGAGCTATGGTATCTCTTTCACCATGAAAATGTCTAGAGAACATCAAACATAAATACTTCTTCAAGCATCAGAAAAAAATAACTCTTCATCCCACAGGACTTTATTAGCTGAAAAAAAGGTTCAGGTACTAAAGCTAAAATCAAAGATTTTTAGATTGGATTACCAAGACAATCTTTTATATGTCTGAATTGACATATCTTTTAAGACATTTTTGTACTCTTCTTAGTTATGCTTTATAATCTTTTGAGGCTCTTCTAAATAGATCTCTTTCCACTGCTTGATGCCAGCCTCTTGAAGTTGTTATATTAAGGCTTTCATTGATTTCACTGAGCTTCAGAATCAATATACAACATATATCTTTGTACATTCTCTTCAAACATACCATTTTATGTACAAAGGAGGGGGAAAAAAACCCAAACAAAAAGGAGTCTGAAATAGTTAAAACAACTTGGAAACTTATCTGAGAACATCGCAGTAGTATGACAAAAGGATAAAAGGTTAACCTAAACAGTAATTCTTGCTGTATTTGTTTTCTGGCTCCATATTATTTATTTACTAACCAAGCCTTCTTACACATTGAAATGAAACTGTTTCTGTTTAGCATCTTCCTTTAACTGTCCAGTCAAAGGTTATAAGCCCAAACACAAGCAAAACAGACTAATTTGTATCAAACTTCTGAATTTGGCCTTTAGTGTGTCCATAATAATAAAGTAGGATGCTGCCTCCTTTTGTGAGCATTAGGACTGATTGATGGATGAGTTAACTTTCTTTAAAGGCCAACTTAAGACAATGTGATAGACTGTCTTCTTGCTTTACTCCCAAGATTATCTCTTGGAGCCTCATAAAGGCAAAAATTAGCAGTAGTGCTTGAAAGAGAAGACTAACAAAATGTAATGCATCTTTGCCACTATTCAAAACACAGGAATAATTCTGGAAAGCACTGCATATATAATCAGTTTGCTTTATGGTATTTTACTGTGAAAATTTAGCAATTTTTTGCTTGTAGAAGAATCATGACTTGGGAACAAAAGAAATACTCCAACACTAACAGTATTCTGTTAGAAGTGCCTAAACTATGAAAATTAGGTTTCCTATGCAGATGGAGTTGAAAAAATAAATTACTTGTTTTGTGAAAGTTCTACATGTATTATCCACAACTATCTCTCATCAAAGGTTATGGGATGGGTACACAGCCAAGAGGATATATTCAACACATGGGAAACTTGCATTTTCTCCTCCTACTTCTTTCCAAGGTTATTATTGCCCATTTTATTTTTTATATTTTTAAAACTCAGGAAAGGTGTAATCTTTTAGGCTAGGCTTCCATGGTGTTCCCCTTGGGCCACCAGTTACCACCACACTGACTCCATTTTTCCAGAGGCAACGCCTCAAGCTACATTTATGGTACAGGGAGCCAGAGATCTGTTACAAGTCACACGCAAAAATTAACCTCAGGTATTACAGAAAAACTTGCAAAGCCAAAAGTAACAAATGGCTGGTTCCTGGAAGGGTTTGAGAACTAGTATGAAACAGTTTCTTTTCTTACAGAGTAGTGTATTTACTAAGGCTCGCTTCACACTATGGAAAGGGTNGGAAGTAAAATAGGGCATGGTACCTGCATTAAAGGATTTTCAGATTTTTTTCTTCTAATATCATGCCATCACAGTATACTCTTTCTGGAGCTATGGTATCTCTTTCACCATGAAAATGTCTAGAGAACATCAAACATAAATACTTCTTCAAGCATCAGAAAAAAATAACTCTTCATCCCACAGGACTTTATTAGCTGAAAAAAAGGTTCAGGTACTAAAGCTAAAATCAAAGATTTTTAGATTGGATTACCAAGACAATCTTTTATATGTCTGAATTGACATATCTTTTAAGACATTTTTGTACTCTTCTTAGTTATGCTTTATAATCTTTTGAGGCTCTTCTAAATAGATCTCTTTCCACTGCTTGATGCCAGCCTCTTGAAGTTGTTATATTAAGGCTTTCATTGATTTCACTGAGCTTCAGAATCAATATACAACATATATCTTTGTACATTCTCTTCAAACATACCATTTTATGTACAAAGGAGGGGGAAAAAAACCCAAACAAAAAGGAGTCTGAAATAGTTAAAACAACTTGGAAACTTATCTGAGAACATCGCAGTAGTATGACAAAAGGATAAAAGGTTAACCTAAACAGTAATTCTTGCTGTATTTGTTTTCTGGCTCCATATTATTTATTTACTAACCAAGCCTTCTTACACATTGAAATGAAACTGTTTCTGTTTAGCATCTTCCTTTAACTGTCCAGTCAAAGGTTATAAGCCCAAACACAAGCAAAACAGACTAATTTGTATCAAACTTCTGAATTTGGCCTTTAGTGTGTCCATAATAATAAAGTAGGATGCTGCCTCCTTTTGTGAGCATTAGGACTGATTGATGGATGAGTTAACTTTCTTTAAAGGCCAACTTAAGACAATGTGATAGACTGTCTTCTTGCTTTACTCCCAAGATTATCTCTTGGAGCCTCATAAAGGCAAAAATTAGCAGTAGTGCTTGAAAGAGAAGACTAACAAAATGTAATGCATCTTTGCCACTATTCAAAACACAGGAATAATTCTGGAAAGCACTGCATATATAATCAGTTTGCTTTATGGTATTTTACTGTGAAAATTTAGCAATTTTTTGCTTGTAGAAGAATCATGACTTGGGAACAAAAGAAATACTCCAACACTAACAGTATTCTGTTAGAAGTGCCTAAACTATGAAAATTAGGTTTCCTATGCAGATGGAGTTGAAAAAATAAATTACTTGTTTTGTGAAAGTTCTACATGTATTATCCACAACTATCTCTCATCAAAGGTTATGGGATGGGTACACAGCCAAGAGGATATATTCAACACATGGGAAACTTGCATTTTCTCCTCCTACTTCTTTCCAAGGTTATTATTGCCCATTTTATTTTTTATATTTTTAAAACTCAGGAAAGGTGTAATCTTTTAGGCTAGGCTTCCATGGTGTTCCCCTTGGGCCACCAGTTACCACCACACTGACTCCATTTTTCCAGAGGCAACGCCTCAAGCTACATTTATGGTACAGGGAGCCAGAGATCTGTTACAAGTCACACGCAAAAATTAACCTCAGGTATTACAGAAAAACTTGCAAAGCCAAAAGTAACAAATGGCTGGTTCCTGGAAGGGTTTGAGAACTAGTATGAAACAGTTTCTTTTCTTACAGAGTAGTGTATTTACTAAGGCTCGCTTCACACTATGGAAAGGGTTCAGGGGTTTGTTATTTGGAAAAGGAATAGAGACATTAATAATAAGCTAATTAATACACATTCCTCTCCAGAATCAGCATCAGCTGTAGGCTTGCCAGACACTTTATTAAATTCTCTGAGTCTCTTAGCTAAAGTATGTTAATTATAAAGCCCATATTCAAATCTGTTCAAAATAGTTGAAGTTGGACACATGAATAATATATAAGTATTATGATATTTTTAGCATATTTTACTCGACTTTTGCACTATTCCCATGTTCCCCAAACCTGACAAAGATGACTTGTGATTTCGCCTGTATTCAGTAAAGACAATCTGATGTTTCCCAGAGTTGCTGGATTTATTGAATTTATTACATATGCTTAGACTGATTGGACTGTCCAGTATGTTCCACTGTTTCCTGGAAACATCATGGATAATTCTCTCCAGTGCACTGTCCACGCACCCACACACAAGCCTCTGCCTGAAGTCCTGGAATGAAACACAACTATTCTGGTGGTGGAAGGTAAAGCCAAGCCACCTCCTTTTGTACTGAATGTACCAGGACTAACTTGGACATGTCTATACAGTGAGTCCACTACACCAATATAGAGCTTTAGGATCAAGTGTCAGCCAGGAACGGGACACAAAAGAGTTAAATCATCCTTTCAAAAAGCAGATCATAACCTGAGCACCTTCTTTGTGAATATTATTCTTGTACAGGAGAAAGGGTGATAGGAAGGGAATACCTAGATAGAAGGGGACTATTGGAAAGAGAGATACCCAGATAGGAAAGGGGTTTTAAATACAATTTTACAGAATCACAGAATGTTAGGGGTTGGAAGTGACTTCCAAAGATCCAACCCCCCTGCTAGAGCAGGACAAAACTAGAGCAGATCATGCAGAAATGCATCCAGACAGGTCTTGAAAGTCTTCAGAGAAGGAAACTCCACAACCTCTCTGGGGAGTCTATTCCAATGCTCTACAGCTTACAGTAAATAAGTTCTTCCTCATGTTGAGGTGGAACTTCCTGTACTCCAGCTTGCACCTCATCCTATCACAAGGCAGGAGTGAAACAAGGTCGTTCCTGCCTTCTTGATGACCAGCCCTTATCTATTTATAGACATTAATTAGATCCTCTCAGTCTTCTCCTCTCCAGACTAAAAAGCCCCAGATCTCTCAGCCTTTCCTCATAAGGCATGTGTTCCAGCCCCTTAATCATCCCCATAGCCCTCTGCTGGACTCTCTCAAGTGGACCTTTGTCCTAGTGGACCTAGGTCTCACTAGGGCAGAGTAGATAAGGAGGAGAATGTCCCTTGATCTGCTGGACACACTCTTCTTAATCACACCAGGATACTATTGGCTATCCACAGGGAGTATTACCAGAGATTATCAGTACTTAAACTGATGAAGAAGATATGTCATGTCTCTTTTACATCTGTATAAAGGCAAACTTCAACAGATTGGCTCAAAGAACATAATAATTTGATAGAGACCCTTTCTGTGCAAGGCATACTGGTTCTGTCTTTAGAAGCCATATGCTTTCACGAATCCGCAACAAACAAGGTGGAGAGTGGAAACCCTTACAGTGTTGTACTGCTGGAAGCTGACAAATCCTCAGTCACTCATGGATCTTGTGTAACAGAAACTTCTCTATGCCTTTTGTGAGACCCACAATATATTTTTTTAAGTGGACTAGCAACTGTTGAATTACACATACATGCAAACACAGACAGCTAGCTATACATGTGACTGGGTTTTCCAGTGCACCACATTAGGCAGAGGGTGAAAAAATTACAAGCATCTGCTTTAGCAAGGACTTTAGGGATTCTATGAAAAGTCTTACTGTAACTACAAGCAGTTTTGTTTGGAATCAAGGTGTCAAGGATATCAAAGAGGTATAGCAGGAGGGAACATTAACATTATTTCTTTTTCTCTTTTGTATGAATGTATGTATTTTCTTTGGCAGTGAAGGTTTTTTCCTCATTGATTTTCTTTTGTTTGCTCAAGACCTCTTGACTAATTTCTACAAAGCCACAGCTAATGGTAAATAGAAATGTCATGACTGCAGAATGTACAAAAGCAAGATGTTGCAGCTTTGCTTCTTATCCGGTTGTTAGCAGGACAGCTCAAGCTGTATGTTCAGTACTACTCTATTCTTGCTCTAGATTCTAACCATAGGGCAGATGTTCCTAACAACTTCTTGTCTTGCACATCAAGTTTGGAAGCCCTTTCACACAAGAAATCTATTAATTTTTTTATTCATTCAGCAGCACCAAAACCATTAAAGATGCCCTGGCTTACAGAATGAAAAGCTGCTACATGGTCAAAAATTTGACCTCAGGATTGTCTCCGACAACTTTTTACTGCTCAATTGAGCTCTTTTATGGTCTCCTACAAAGATTTGATTCCACAACCCCACAGGAATAAGGAATTATTTGAACAGGCAATGCTGGTCCAAATCTCTGTTAAGCAGGCATTGTCAACTGCATGAGAAGTAGCATAATTACATTTGGCAATTTTGTGAGGGAGTGCATTATGTCCTGCATTACTGTCTCTGAGTGTATGCATATCACTAAGGACCTCCAGTTAGAATGAAACTGTTCACCTCGAAGGAAAATGTTGAGCCATCACAGCTCCATAATTATAAACTCCAGTCTTTAATACCTGGTATTCTTCAGAAACTCTGAAATGCAGCTTAAACAGTACTGTTGTGTTTTGTTAACCTCTTTTTGACTCCTATTTTGATGAGTCACCCAGGTCAATTCAGTCCATGACATTTGTAGTGAAAAGGAAACAAAAGCTTGAGCTGCTTTACCAAAGACAGTCAGCTCTGCCGGATCACTGTCTCGCTCCCCCACCATGTTTGTTCCAACACAAGTGTACATGCCGGCATCACTTTTTCTTGTATTGGAGATCATCAGCTTCCCACCACGTATCTGTTTCAAAACAAGAATTATATTTTTAACTTAAGATAAAGAAAAGGTATCAGAAAAAAAAACCCCTGCCTTCTCAGACAGCAAGTTCCACAACCAAGGCATTTTGAAAAGTTTTGTTTGTAAACATATGCATATCTTTAAAATTATAAACCCATACACTTAAATATTATATACAACTCTATGATTCTATAAATATTTATAGTTGTTCTAGAACACATTTTATCCTACTGACTGATTTTAACTGCATTTTAGTTTTGTATTTGTTTTTTATTAGATGCTTAACATTTCAAAGATTACATTTCTTGTTGCCTCTTTGGCAATGCAGAGTGCTTGTATTTCTTGCATGATGATATGTAAAGCATGCTTGGTATTTCTGAAGAAAAAGGCAATTTTACTTAGTTTTATTTAGTTCATTTTATTTTATGATTTTATTTTGCTGAAAGTGAACAGTTTCCTTGTCCACAAATAAGATATTCTCTTTTCCTTGATGCAGACCAAATCGAGCCCAAACTGAGAACTCACCTAAATCCCATAAACTTAAGAAATAAAAACTTAAGAAATAAAGTAACAAATTTGCAGTTTGAGAAATCACAGTGTCAAATGTTAGATAACAGGGAGCTGCAGAATAAGCTAGGAACATAGCCAAAGAAACCTGAGAGTTGGGGTATGATACTCAGTTCCCTGGCACTTGTCCTTCCTCTGCTCTTGAGCAGAGACAGCCTGGCTCACAAAGAGCAACTACTTAGATTGTTTAGCTTGAAGTACTTCCTTAGGCACCCAAAGCAACAAACAAGCTTCCTTCTGTACTGAATGAGGTCAGCACTTAATGAGTTACATATCATTACACACAACATAAAACTTTACTGAGGAGTATTAATAGTGAAAAAAGCTAAACACTTAAAAAATCAGGAATGAAATATGTCCCCACGCCCTTAATTTATTCCACTTGCTTGCACATGCCATGATATATTTTCTAATCACTTGATAAATTAAATATTTCTGTTGGATCATTTTTCATTCCATACATGGAAAGCACTATTACAGAACTCAAGCAGTTACTCATTTACTCAATAAGTATTCCTACTCAGGAACAATCATTCTTTAGAGTATAATTTCAGCCTTCATTTAGAATACATTACTACAGCTAATTACTACACTAAATACAACATTACTAATATAATCCTAAGTTGTTGTTTTTTTCCCCCAAGAACATTTGTGTACCTCATTACCGATCATATCTTTAAAACACCTCTCTGACATGAGGACTGACATTCTTATTTCACTGAACTATCGGTTCAGTGCACTGAAATCTAAAAGAAATAAGACTAAACTGGTTGAAGAAATCAAGTGAGTCTTCCCTCTAACAAAGCACCTTACATGACCAAATCTACAGCTCTGATGGACCTCCATTACACTGCTTATACAAATCAAGCCTCAAGAAGTTCAAGCTGGAGACCCAAACCAGAAGGAATAAACAACCTTCCCCATCTCATCTGGGAAAGACCAGAGAGGTAAACTGCCAAGAATAGTAAGTGTCTTTGGGAATGGTTGTGAAGTTCTGCTGCACTCCGCTGCGGGGCTTCAATGCAGGCCCTGGGCCCATAAGCAAACACCCGAGTTGTACTCACACTGATCCGCTCTTCCCTGTCATCAATACGGACTTTATCTTTCTTCCAGTAAATGGTAGGCTCGGGATGTCCACGAGGTGGCTGGCACTCCAATATGGCAGGCTCTCCAGCTGCCACCACAACATCTGTAGGGTTTTGGCGGAAGTCATCCCGTAGCACTAATGCAATGTATGAGCGAAAGAAGAAGAAAATTACTAGAAATCATGGCATTGTAAATGGGGGAAGAAAATACTTGCAGATAGATATAATACTAAACAAACAAACAAAAACCTCTCAAGCATTATTGGATGATGCTTTGCATCTTATGCAGACTATAAAAGATCTCATAGAAGAAGTTGTCGAGGCATAATCTTTTGTCCAATGAAGGCCGATTTCACGTACATATTTTTTTCCCTTTTTTTTTTTTCTTTCCAGTCAAGAACACTGCTCTGCATTTCAATTAGAGAGACCTGTAGCATTCATTAGTCTTTTTAACCTTTTTAGGGTCACTTTCCAGCGTTGCAAAAGTAGCACTGCAGGTATCATTTTGAGGTCTTTTCGTAACAGAAAACATGCCAAATATCTCAACTTGCCTGGATCTCCAACTTCAGCATAAGCTAGGTAAAGAATTGATACCACTGATACTGAATTACAAAGTTACACCTTGATTAAGGGTATTGTTATTATTATTGTTATTATCATTAACACCAAACATGGATGCTGACATGATCACCAGGTCTGAAAGGTGTCTTACAGTGTGCTTCCAGCTTATTTTAGTTTTAGTATTTCTGCAACTTTGACTGGTGCTGTCCATGACATTGAAAGGAAAGAGCGTTTAAGTCACCAAGCTGTTTAAGAACTAAATTAGGTAGCACAGGCCAATTTCTTATGTAAATCAAGCTTTTATAAAGAAGGATTAGGTCCATCTAGCTGGCTTCAGTGTGTTAAAATTATATCCGCTTCATCATTATTCTTCCAAGTATGTCCCAGTCTCTAGGTTAATTGACATTCTTATAAACATAAAACTGAAAATAGCTCTAGATGAACTACTGAAATAGAATTTAGGGCATTTCCCCTCCTTGAATTTCAGCTGTGTATGGCTTTCATTACAGCTTTAAAACAGCTCTCACCCTTAATGGAACGAGGGCCCTCTGAGAAATTAGAAAACACTGTATCCTAGTGAAGGGGCAAGTCAGGAAGAGTTCAGCAGAAATTGCTCACTCTCATTTCATAAGCAAAGATAATTTACTGCTTTCAATGTTAATAAAATGTGCCCCATTTTAACATTTGGAACTGAATATTTTTCTGTTCTGTAATAAGCCAGAAGAAAATATGATTAATAGATAAAAGAATTGGTCTCAGAATGGGCTGAGGTGAGCAGCCAGTATATATGTGGCACTCAAAATGACATATAAAGCAACTTTTATTATTCCTCATTTTGGAATACACAGGTAGATCCCAGAGGAAGGAGGGAATTAATTGGAAGTTAATTCGTTTTCAAACACAAAAAAGAGTGATTATTTAGGTCTTGCTTTTGAAGCATAAAATAGAAGTGACAGGACAGAATGGCAACAAATGAAGCTCTGGCAAGAACCTATATTCCTCTTGGGTGACACACCCATTTGATACATTTTCCAACAGAGAACTTAACAAAAGACTCAATCTCAAAATATTTCTGATTATTAGAAATCACTTATACACTTCTGATTCACAATAATCAAATTGACAGAAATGGAATGTATAGACCTTGGAGAGCAAATGGAAGAAATATCTTATGCAATGCACAACACAGAAACTGCACTGAAGATCATGGGCTGCTGACTATTTGGCCTTACAGCATTTTGCAAAGCCAAGAAAGCTAATATCACACCAATTTCAGGGAAAGAACTAAAAAAAAGTCTTACAGAATTAGTTATTTTAGGAAGCACCTTCATCTATCTCTGTGATCACTAAGATATGCTGGAAGAAAAAATACTTCTAGGCAATGCTGTGACCTCTTTCATGCAACTGGCAAATGGATAAACATCAACTTCTTCCATTATTAGTACACACAAAATAAGTATTAATTTTTACTGGGTTGACACTTTGTGCAACTACAGAACTTTAGTACAAATCCATTAGTGGAAAATCCCCAGAAAATCAGCAGATCCCACCACATAATGACTTTATACTCCTGACTCCTAATCTTGGTAGCAGTATTAAGGAAAGCATTTTCCTTGAACATTTCACAGTGCTATATGAAGCCGACAAATATAGTTTCTTGGGGTGATACACAGCAAATTACATTAACTTTCTCTGAATCATTCCAGCAACTGTGTAAGGTTCCAATCAGCCTCAGAATATGAGGCTAAGAGGTGATGTGATTTTATCACATTCCTTTACCCAAGTCTTACTGGAAACTTGGCTTGAATGGAAGACTAAATTGATGCTACTGGGTTTATTTCATCTTGCTCTGTACCTCAGCAGATATGCGAATCTTGAATAGATATATCTCACCATTTCCATCTAAAGCATTCAGTGTTTTGAAAAACAAAAAATGGTTGGAGAAAAATGAAATAGTGAAAAAATAAAGCAAGGAAAGAAAGACAAAGATAAGAGAAAAATGTGTGGAATATAAATTAAAGAGAGAAAATAGCTAAGAGAGGAAGAGAGGGAACACTAAGTTTAGGGAGAGTGAAAACAAAATGTCAGGTAAAAGAAGGAAAAGAGTAAGAATAAAAGCAGAGAGAAAAACATGGTATAGAAGGAGGCATGGGCTGCTGTTCCTGTGATTCAGTGCTTTTAATGCAATATAGCAATGATAAGGAAAAACACAGATGTTAAACTGATCAGTGCACATCCAAACGTCACCCCGAGAGGGGAGGCACAAGGAAGAGGAAAGGCACATGCAGAGGGGAGTGTGTGAGCTAGCGAGCTGAGCTGTCCCGCTCTGGTGGCACAGAAAGCCACACAAGGAAGAAAGCATCAACTGGAAGTTGAGTTCACACTTATTTGCAGAGTAAATGGAAAGGTTGCAGCACAGCTTAGTGCTGCACCATATCTAATGGCACAATCATCTGTGAAAACAGAAAAATGGTTGAGAGCTGCAGAATATTCCTCAACCAATTATCCACAAATGCTGGGTACTTCCAAATAACTATTAGTGTGCCTGAGCAGATAATTTTCTTCACACAGTGGCTGGCAAGAGGCTTTTGTTCACTTCAGAAGCCAGCCCTCCTCAGGGCCCTCTTGGAAGGGTACAAATACTAGTGGTGAAATGTTGCCCTGAGGCTTCTCATCTTCATCCCATTTTCTTATTTTGCCTTATTCCAACTTTAACATGTTACACAGCTCCCTTTGTGCTTGCAGAGGTGTTACTCTGTATTTCACAGGGGATGCCAAAGAGGAAGATCTCCGGCATTCCATCCTGGGATGGGATCCATGCTGGGACTGCAATGCGCCTAGTCTCCTCAGAGAGTGGGACCCCAGAGGCTGACACACAGCCCCAAGAGCAGTGATGGCAATACAAAAGGGAGCTACTCCCCTCTGCCAGACCAACAGCAGCACAAGCATCCTCATGATTCAAGAGGCAAAGCCTCAGAAGGGCAAAAGTTTATGGAAGGCTACACCTCGCTGTCTGGAAAGGCACCAGGGGACCAGAGAGCTGGAAAAGACAGCTAAGTCATACACACAGCCTACAGTGGTGCTGCAGACAAAAGATAATTAAAGTTTTATCGGTCTCTTTGTAGCTTGAACAAGCTGATGCTGCTCAAACATGACAGATGTCTGAGAGCTGTCACGTTGTTCTTTAAGGCACACAAAATCCTGTATGCCCATTTACAGGTGCCCGTGAGCATAATCATGGAAAGCAAGCACATCTAGTACCAGCTGAGATAAACACTCACAGGCACTGTTGGAATAAAGAAGTCTCTGCTATCAGGGAAACTGCTTATGAGCATCTGCCAGCTTAGGCCCAAAATCCAGACCTTGGTCAAACTGATGCTCATAAACTCAGGGAATTACATGGAAACTGAATTAATTTCCTTGACCAAGGCTCCAGCAATTTGTTTAGAGGAAGCATAGATAAACCCAGGACATTTATGAAGTAGGAGGCAAGGTGGTGGGGTCAAAATTATTCTAGGATAGATATCCATATCTTAATCCTGCTTTCCACTACATCAGCTTTCAGGTCCTTAGAAAGAAAACATTTTTACAGGATTTACATTTACATGATGATTACAAATAACCATCTGTCTGCTTCCACTTTTTCAATCTGGTCCATGTCCCATGAGCCCCCAGCCTGTGGTCAGAGCAGCTAAGCTGGAAAGGAAGAAGTGGATGGCTGTCAGGAGGCTTTGGGATAATTGCATTCTTCTCCCACCAGAGCTTGGCTCTCCACCTCCTCCCCCCAGAGTGCACGGTGAACATCTGAGATTACTGGGGGTATGATGCAGGAAAATACTATCTTTTGCCTTTTTCTATGAAAGATAATGTCATAAAACACCACTACATCTGTTGTACTGACTGAAAGGTATAAAGAAATACTGAGCAAATATTAATGTGCTTCTGTATCTTGTGTCCTGGTGATTTATCTTCCCTCTCTCATTCTGTTTTATGCTTATTTCATTATATTATTATTCTCATATAAATATTTTACACAGCCACATCAATGTCAGGTTGGTAACCTGCCACTCACAGGTAGGTCTTCCCAGACCCAAATGTCCCACGGACATTTTCCTAAATCTTCATCTCTCCACCACTGGTTTGGCACTTCTCTCAATACGTACTGATATATACAATCAACATCAACTATTACGTCAAATAACTGCCCAGATGTCATGCAGTGGGCAAATTAAAGGATTATTATACTTCAGGTAGTATACAGTGCAGGGGGGTATTTTAGAACTTGGCTAATGTGTTTGATCTACTGAAATGGTCCCTGACCAAGCCAGCACTACCTGCTGAAACAGAGTGACAGAAAAAACCTAAGGGGTCACAGACAACCTTCCTCATGAAGAATAATAATACACTTTGAGGATGCTTCTGACTACCTCTTTGTTACAAAAACTGTTTGTCACATTTGGTAAGGAAAAATAAAAAATAAAAAATAATTAAAATCACAGCCTAGGCCATGATCCTAGGCAAGAATCCCAGGGAGCTGCTGATGCATGTGCATCACCTGGGAAGAGCTGCCATCTTTCTGATTTCTAAAAAAATATACCTATACTATTTTTCTCCTGTTCTTTTACCCATCCTTCACCTATCTCATGATGCAAATATTGCCTAGGGGATAGGAATGCTAGGTAATTTATCATGACTCAAAATGTTCAGACTTAACTTAAAGATGAGGCCCCAAATCTATGACATTAATTTTCAGAGAGTCCATCAGCTTCAACAATGTTTGATTAGCAGGGTCCCTAGAAATCAAAGTGAGAAGAGCAGCAGGGAGATACCTGCATCACGAAAAAAAGAAGAATATTCTTACTTGAAGATTCAGCAATTTTCTTTGGCTGCATCCCTTTTTCTCACTCAGTATTTCATGTGCTTCTGAACTCAGTAACCTACTCAGTATTAACAGTTACAGGTAGATTGTTCTTCATTCTCAGGCCTCAGCAACAACCAAAATCTGGAAAAAAACTACTCTTTTTTGACACATCCTTTAGAACTTCTAACAGCTCATACACACAGACATAAGCATTTACAGAATTCCAATTTTGTGATGAGCATTAATGTTTAAACATGGAACTGGAGACCCTTGCTTCTAAACACAGACTCTATTAAACCAGGTGAACAGAGATTACAGTGTTAGAGGTCAGGTGCATGAACCGACACTGACAAGTAGACAGATTCCAAATGGAGTCAGTGAGAGACAGCTATTTTATTTTCCTCTCCTCTAAATTTCTGTCTGAGATGTACCCCGAGTAGCTAATTGCACAAAGGTCAGGAAAGAAGGTAGGCTTTTTCCCTTCCTATTTACAGCACACACTGCAAGAGTCAGACTTTGAAATCTTTCTTCAACAGTTAACCCAACTAAGGGCACTGCTGACCTATTTTCCCTTTTATACAATTACACAGGTATACAACTGATAGCTACTGCAGACATTAGCTTATGATTTGTTTCTGATTTTGTAAAGGCTGCTGTTTTGCTGAATTAAGCATATGCAATGCAGCCTGAATATAATTATAGGAAAACTGTGTAATGTCCTTACCTTTCTTGTTATTCACTGGGATCAACTGAATGCAACCTGACATCTCCAGATTTTATTCTTAAAAGATTGTATTTGACTACTAGAGAGCGTGAAGAGTGGAGATTTTTCTAACCTGGAACATAAAATGTTGTAGCTTCCTGATTTAAAACGAAGTTCTATCACCTGTCCTCAATGCAATAACAACCCAATAACCTTCTCTCTTTTTTAAATTCACACCTCCTTCCACCAACAAATTCTGAATGCTGCAGTTAGCAGTCAGTGATCTCATTACCCATCTCCTATAAATCTTCAAAAGCATCACTGTGTTTTGACAATCAAGAAAGGCAAAGGAAAGCAATAAGCATAACCAACTATTCTTTCTGAATGCAAATATCCTGAAGACCACATTTAAGTAATTTCAGAAATCCAAAGCTATACAACGTAGTAAGTTGAAAATTTTTCTCTAGGATGCAGAGCAGATTTCTTTATTCTTATTCTTAAAGCATAATCAGTCTTGATAAATGCACTGCACAAATTGCTAATGCTAACAAGAGAGACATTACCAAGAAGTCCATTTCATTCAAAGTAAAAACCCTATTACTTGCCTAAATGTTCAAAGGCTTTCTAGAATTGATACCATAATTGCAGACAATGAACTCTGAAAAACATGCATGGTGTGTTGTAAGTCTTAAGATTTAACAAGGATCAGACATTTAGAAGTTCACTAGAACAGTTATTTAATGATCCTTTAAACTCAAGTCCGATATTAGTTCACATGCTTTTCACATATAATTGACTACATATTCAGAAAATAATGGGCAAGTAATTTATTTTTTCTCAACTAATGTAAATATCATATGTGTAACCAAGCACAGCTTCAAAAAGCAACACATACCACAACTGAAGTAGTGTACTTTCACTGTCATTTGCATGCCAGCCTATCCTCTTTGGAGCAAGAATATGGGACTAGTTTCACCAAAAGCACTAGAAGACTCTTCAAATAACATGAACTGCGATTCTCTCCCAGCAATGTAGCATGGAAGACCACGTTTGGTAGAAGACACAGTCCTCCAGAATCCCTCGTAGGCTACTGTCAGAAAAGGGATAGACCATATGGAATAGATCTTTGCTCTCCTACAGTACAGCCATTCTTAGGTTCTAATAAGCAAAATTAAAAACAAAACAGAGCAACCACCTCAAACTTAATGGAATTGGAAATATAGAAACAATCTTCAAAAGCAATAGTATCCACAAAGCCTCAAATGTTACTGTCAGAGATATAAGAATGAAATTCAGTTGGGAGTCTTTCCTCAAGTGCTTCAGAAAAGCGCGGTAAAACTGCATTGTACAGAGTACAGCACAAAGATTCCCCAGAAAGTACAGATTTAGTAAGTAAGTTTAGAGACCGCAGTAAAATAGCAGACAGGTTTACTGTTGTGAGTATAAAGACAGTGCTCATTCTAATGAATGCTACCTAGAGTTCGACACAGCATTGATTGATTGTATTTTTTCTGTTTCCAGACTGAAGCTGGTTCTCCTGCAACCACTTTAGCTGCTTCAGTCCCCTGGGCTTCCAGTTCAAGCCCAGCCAAAACACCTAAAGTGTACATGTGCCCTCAGTAAAACAAAGGAATAAGAACAGATGAGAATCAGGAAAACAAATACAAAGGAATGAGTATTTCTTGTATGAGAAATATAAAATGTTATATGCTTCATTTAACCAATATAATACAGACTGCAATCTCTGAGCTCCACTGAAGTGCGAATAGCCTCTAATAAACTTCTTGTGTACACATGCACAACACATACACAACAGCTGGGATGCTTTCCCATCTTGGCAGGGGGGCACTGTCACATTACTGCTATATTTTAGGCACATTAGGCAAAGCATCAAACAAAATAGGCTGTTGCCCAACATAGGAATTCTCTTCCTTCCATCCCCTCCAACCTCTGTGCCTAACCCTGGTCTCTATTAAGCTTTATCTCTTAATTTTAAGCTAAAACTCATCTATTCAGGCTTTTTTTTTTTTTTTTCTGGTGAGGGCTTTTGTGTTGCTCCCTTCAGAAGTCAGACTTGAAAATGAGTTATCTGAGCAGACATAGCAAGGCACATATTTATTAATAAGCTTTCATAACTCCATTGCAAAGGGACTGTGCAGCCACACTTCATCAGATACGGAGCACGAGATGCATCCACAGCTGGTACACAGAACCAGTGGGAGCCGTCTGCTGCTCCTTTAATACCTCACTTCCCATCCTGCAAACAGTCCTCATGTCAATAGGCTGTTTTGGGNGTGCACCTTCTTTAATTGTTACCCTTCTGAAGGGCTTGACTGTTTTCACTTTTTTTAGAATTTGTCCCAGCAAATCAAGACTGGGAAATGGAAATGCATAAAATGTGTTTGCACGGCTGTCACTGAGACATACCCAGTCATTTGAAGCTAGAGGAAAATCATCACCATGTGAAGGACGAGAGCCATAGGGAGTGAGATGGCAGAAGGCTACAAGTCACCAATATGTGTGCTCACTGCTCCAGCCATATTTGGCACCCCCTCTCCAAGAATTTACAGCAAAACCCCACTCCCTAAAACTCCTCTACCACTTACGGTTGCATATTAATTTAATTCACTATTATTTTAATACTCCACAATAAATTTAAACAGCAAAGATGTCATTCGTTAAAACTCCACCTCTACCATCTCTGAGGACAGCAAGAACATTTTTTCTTTTTTTCAAGTGTTCAAGTGTTGGAGGTTTTTTTGAAGTTTCATCACCGGATTCTTCCTTCAAAAAAGGCTCCGTTCAAATTTAACAGCTGACAGAAAATGTTAGATAACAATTTTTCTGCATTTTCTTGAACACTACAAAATAATTTATCTGCTACTTATCATTATATCATTTGTCATAATGAATTTAAGTTTTGAGAGCTCTAAAGAACTGAAGGAGCAATGTGATGTGTAGACCCTATATACAATGCTCTTACGACAGCCATCTGAGTTCTGTCAAGACACTACCAACTAGGAAATAATCCAAAACCAAATAGATAAACTAGTAGCTTTCTATGGTCTAAACATGGAAAGAAAGACCCCAGATTTGTGATTTTATGCAAAACAAAGAAGAGATAAGCGTAATTTATAGGAAATATTGTGCAGTTTTGATCTGCTCCAGTAGCATAAGGAATCACTTCGATAGAATATGAATAAAATTCTCCAACTTATTTTCAGAAGACAAAAGGAATATGAGTTCACGTTGCCCTCATTATAATTCACTACATCATGCAAGAGGAAAGAAAAAAAAATTAAAGAAGCAGGAGCAAAGACCAACCGTAATAGCCTGAAGCAACAATTTTGAAAGGGAAGCTTCAGCACCCAGAGGGAGACCAAAACCTGGGTGTCCAGCTCCACCCTCCAGTCACACTATACTGTGCCCAAGACTCAAAATGACCTTCAGCTGAGTGGTTACACCAGCTCCCAGACATGCTGTTGAAAATACAGTAGCATAATGTTTTGATTTGCAGTAAAGGTGAAACAGTCCTTTTTTCTAAGTGATGCCATTTTCCCAAAGTGCTATTTCATGTACAACAGATTTTGCATAATAGAAAAATGAACAGTACAATAAAAGTAGAAGAACATAATAAATCCCTCACATGCTACACATCCTTCTAAACCGCTGGTGCTGAATATTCCTCTGGCAGTTCAGTACCAGAGAAAATCAGGGTAACTATGCTTCTGCTGACGGTTTTAAAAGAACAGACAAGGGGCAAACAGCACAACTCAAATATACATGTTTACCCCAGACTATACAGAAGAAACAACTTGAAATAGGTATTATTTAAAATGGGAACCTCCTGGCACATTTAAGTCACTCATTTCACTCCTCCTTAGCATGGAGTTTAACTAGACACATAAGACCTGTGTCTGTAACTCCCACAAAAGATTTGTGTACATTTATATAGTTACTGTCATTCTTCAATTGCATTAGAAAACAAGAGGTTATACTGACAAGATAAAATATTCAAGCACCATATGATAGACAAAGTATAATATTGAAGTAGGCAGAACAGATTATTAGACTAGAGAGGATTGGATGAAGGGAATTTTTTAGCCTGGCACAGTATTCACCTGGGACAGGTTTTAAGCTAAGTAGTACAAACATTTTCTGCCATGAAAATCAGGGGTAGGAAAAAAAAAAAAATTCATCTTCTGTTTGGAGGATTTTTAACACAGATCACTCTACTGACCCAGTTCACAGTTTGGCTCCATAAGCAGCAATCACAGGCAGAGGAAGTAAGTGTCTAGGAGACAATAGTACTACTTAAACAGTATTTTCCATCAAGGAAAATGTATTGTTAAGCTATGCATTGTAATTCCCTATATTTAGAACAAGGAATATATAAAATACAATAGTTCATATAACCAGTGCATGCTGTGGGATTTCTCTGAGGCCAGGAGAACTGGAAATATTCTCTAGTTTGCTTGTGCAGCTTCAATTAAGGCAAATTGAATTAATCTCTCCCTTGAGGAGGACCTCTGTAGCTCTGCTCCTCCTTTTGTGAACAACTCCAGATGTAGGTGAAGAACATTTTCAGTTTCTCTCTGAAGACTTCCACATGGTTGGCTGTGCTGCCACATTCATACAAAGAAGTGAGCTTCTGGGGCAGAAAACATGGGGAACTAAACAATGCTCAGCTAATAGTTGGTACAGGTTCAAATTTTGCAATTTAGTTCTGTTCACTGGGGCTTCCTTCCTTCCTTAGCAACAGATGGATCAGCTGGAAACAACTCAGAAGAGATGGAAACACTTCTGCTGATGAACAAATGGAACTCTAGTACAATATGGCTCATAATTACACATTCAGTGGCACTTTGCTTTCTTCCTGTCATATCCAGAATTTATTACCTGCTTAACAGCTCTTCTTTGCACTTTCTTTTGAGCACCTATTCAATCCAAGATACTAATTAGACTTCCTTTTTGAATGCCATCAGTACCTTGATTTCTGTTGTAAGGAATCATCCTTCTTCTGTAGGTCTGCAGGTTCATCTTAGGATTTTGAAGCTCAGCAGTCAGAATTGCCACTCTAAAGGCACACCTTTGGGTTTAGCACATGCAGGAGTGATGGAACTAAGCAGGCCTACTTGCTGACCACAGCTCATAATTCCTCTCTCAAACAGACGCTAGAATGCTCTTTCCACCACAACAGCACAGTACGGGAGATAAACCTCCATTTTACCAAAACTAGGAATAGTTTCAGTATAGGACGTTTCGGCATAGGAAGTTTCACAGAAACCTAAGGAGAAATTTTTTCAGAGTAAGGGTGACGGAACACTGGAACAGGCTGCCCAGGGGGTTGTGGAGTCTCCCTCTCTGGAGAGGTTCAAGACCTGCCTGGATGCATTCCTGTGTGACCTAGTGTAGGTGATCCTGCTCTGGCAGGGGGGTTGGACTAGATGATCTTTCGAGGTCCCTTCCAGCCCTTAACATTCTATGATTCCATGATAAGCTTTCAATCCCCCCGGGGCTTCATTCACCCCACCAAAAGGTTGCGACATCAAGAAAAATACATACTGCTTTGTGATTTATTTTTTTTTTAATAGCAGATCACAGAGCTGTCCTACAAACGAGAGAGCACTATATTAATTTGGTGCAACCAATGCTTTGGTTAAGATTGTAAAATTTGTTTCTTCTTCTTTTCTAATTGGACATCTCAAGGCTCTAAACTACAACCCTCCATACTGTTTCAAGAGGTTGAAAAGAAATGCCAACACTGGCAGATGACAAGCAGTAAATCCAATGTGTAACTGAACTGAACATGAGCAGTGTACCCCTGCATTGTGAAGGGCCTGAACATCTGAATGTACATCTAAACATACAGTGCACCCAGTGTAGAGCCGTTGCATGAGCATTTACCTGCAATTTCTGGCCACCAAGCAGCCTGGACTGCAGACATTCAACAGGTCACTGTTAGAATGTCAGTAAAGCTGGCAGTTCAGATTCAGATCTACATGAGTTCCTTTAAAAATAATAAACTCATGACTTTTAGTCATAACCTGCCTTCAGATCCTACTGGCAATGGTAAATCCAATAAACTTTGCTTTCACTGTTCATGCTGTTTATAAGAATTGTAGGTGGAATTACAGAATAGTAATACAAAGCTTGGTATTTTTTCTCCTCAGATGTAATAAAGAGCTGGATAAGAACAAAGTTGACCCAGGGATTTCAGTACAGAAACTTTCATTGGAAACATGAGCAGTAGAGTACAAACCCATGTATTTATGTCAATATAATAATGGCATTTCTACACCTATTAAAGGTACAGATCTACAGCTGGAGTCTTGGTTGATGTGCCTTCATAAAATAAATTATATTTCTTCTTAAACTATATAATTAACTCTTAATGAACCCTTCCCTTTTCCCAGTAAATTCAATTTTGTCTAAACCTTGGGTTTATGGTAATGTTGAGCTCATTAAAATGTTACTTAAAACTCATTAAAATGCACACTGAGAGGTAACAGCTTCATTACAGTAATATGTTGCAAAAGAAAGAAGAATGCTTTATTATCATTTAATTGTTTCTAAAACTGAATGCATTTGCATACTGATGAGGTTCACAGGATATTTTCAGTAGTACTCAATAATTAAGCAGTTCAGTAATTAAAAATGCATTTTCTAAAAATAATTTTATGTTCTTGCTTACTCCCTGTTGTTTTTTTCAACAGGGAGAAGTGTTCATGTTGATACAGTTTATGGAATCGAGTAACAGTGATACGTGCATTGACATTAAAATCCATAAAAATGTAAGCCCTTTGCAGATTTCTGTTATGAAATAATTTACTAAAATCACCACCAATATATTTTAAAAGGAAGACTTCCTAACTAAGTCATATAATATTCCTCCAATCATTTTTCAAACACCAGGGACAACCAGGAATTATGCAGGTGCCTTTCAAGTGCAAACCCTTACTATAATTTTCATCACTTATCGTTACTATACACTTGCACATGACGGAATACCTGCGCAAAGGTCAGCTGGGACCTAGATGTGGTGTCTGACAGAGTAACTAAGAATCTGACCTAAGCCATGTTCCAAGCCAGGATACTGATTATACAATAGTGTTGTAACTTCACTCCTGCTTTTCTGATTTTCTTCTTGACAGGGAATGTCCTAGCGCTAAGTCAAAAGGACATCCCTTGCAGAGTCCTGCTAATTGTGTGACATCTTTTTGTGTTTCACTGTCAGAGCAAGGTTGAGAGTACCAATAATAAAACTCTGGCCAAGTATGTGCATCAGGAGTAGGATTTGTCTGAAATACAGTGGTTGATATTATTATGATTAGATATATACTTAACATATAAGCCTTATCACATTTATTTTAAGAATTTCTATTCGGATAAATTGCTGTGCTGGTTTAGAGAAATTCAGTTTGAAAGTTAAAAGTCCAGTCTTGTTTTCAACACCTCTCCTCAAAGTAGCAAGTAAGGGCATGCCACACAGGAATAGATTCAGGCAAGTTTTGAAATTCTCCTGGGAAGGAGACTCCACAACCTCTCTGAGCTTCCAGTGCTCTGTCACCCTCACAGGAAAGAAGTTTCTCCTTATGTTTAAGGGGAACTTCCTGTGCTCCAGTGTGTACCTGTTGACCCTTGTCCTATCACACAGCATCACTGAAAAGAGACTGGCCCCATCCTCCTGACCCCCCCATCCTTTAGATATTTACAGACATTGGTACAATCCCCTCTCAGTCTTCTCCAGGCTAAAAAAACCCAGGTCTTTCAGCCTTTCCTCCTTATTTAAGGCAATTAAGCTTAAATATGGATGCAGCAGATTAGACATATCAGTGAAAAGGGGAGCAGCAGAGAAAAGTGGTCTATACTCTTACAACCTCTATACCATTAGTAGAGAATAACAGACTAATGCAAAAATAGAGAATAAAACTGAAGTACTAACTAGATTTAACATTTTCAGCATCTGTTGAGTGAATCAACCATTGCTGCCTCTCCATACAAGTTAAAAAATCTATTTATATGTGATAGGAAAGCATTCTTGTGGTATCAGGCTGGTACAAAATAGAGTCAATTCACCTGGTTTACCACAGTTTTCCTGAGCGAGTCTGGACACCTAACTGATGTCAGTTTCCAGATGTAAATGTAGTATCAGTCCTCTTTTGTTCACTTGATTATTTAAATAAATCAGTCTCACAGTTTTTAGCAATCTCCTCTATGTACTTTGTATATTTCATCACACAGTAGTACAAATGAAAATTCTATGTATATCTTAAAGTTGATGAAAATAAACCCAAGATAGCTATTCAGCAAGATATCGGTGTGTAGGCTGAAAAGTGTTATTTGATACGGTAAATCAGGTCATATTTCTAAATTTGCTTTTGCTACTCCTTTAATAAACCAAACTCCTCTGATGGAGATGAAAATTCCTGTTTCTACACTATTTTATGTGTCATATTCTCAGCCATTTCAAAACAAAACAATAATCTGTCTTTTTAGCTGAGCAAATAATCTCTCATTTTATCTTTATTGCACACACTAGCAGATAAGTTAAGTCATTTCTCACAAACATTCAGCTAGATGGCTGGAAATGAATAATCCTGAAATATGGAACTGGCATAATAAGTATTAATGTTGAAAACCCTCTCCATTGTATTTCCCTGTATTGACTAAGTAAAATTAAATGAGAATGAGATACCATAAATATCCAAAAGAAGATAGATGGTACACTGAGAAAAAAACAAAGTACAACACAACAAAACCAAACCATAAGTAATTACCTATTATATTTACTAGGTTTTCCTTAGATAAGCTCTGTGTAAATTGAACAACAGGCAACAAAGGCTGTAAAAATACATTAAAAATGTACTTAAGTCCCAGTTTTCAATTGCTATATGTGGGAGGGATGGCTAGTTTATCAAACACAATGTTTATCAGAAAGATGTAAGCACAACTGATATTAGTGAAAGATTTGTGAAATCGAAACTATGCATATACAAACCTCAAAGTGGGACCTGTTCTAATATACTAATTTTATGAACACATCCATTTTAATTAAGAGCTGATATATTTTATTTTAAAAGAGGAACATCGAGAAATACTGCTTTCTTGTTGCCTGACTGATTTTGTTCTCTGCATCCCCCTGCTGCTGTGGGGAGAGTGAAGCTGTAGTGAGATGAGACACACTCACCAGCAGGACAGAATGGGAGCTTTAATATAAGTGATGTGCTGCTGTGAACTGAAAATGCTTGAAGAATTTACACTAACCATTTTAGGCTAGTTTTCAACTTGCAGCAAAATAACTGCCAGATACAAGCAGTGTTTTGCACTGCTTTGTGATATGATATATGATATGATGGTCATTTCAAAATGCATGAAATCTTTTCCTGTTAAAACGGAAGATGGCTTTTAGCCAAATGATTTCTTTTTTCAAAAGGACACCTGAATACCTTGTGAGTCCTATAAAGAAAATAGAAGACCTGAATAGGGATATGGCAGTTTTGTTTCCATTTTTACTCCATGTTAAGACTAAAGAGACTTGAATGATACAACCCCCATGCCAGTGAAAAACATTTCTTCAAAAACATTGCAAGACCTTCCATTGCCAGCATGGAATTAATCTCAATCATAATGATGATTCCTAGATCAGAAATACATATCATGACTCAAGTTTACGACTCAGGCTTTCACTGTATTTTCTCAAAGCAAAACCTTGGAAGAGGAAAGCTGAACTTTTAATTCCATATTCTTTTAGAAGATCTATAACATAATAATGAAAAATATCACATACAACAGAAAGAAAACAAAACACAACCGAAATAAACAAACCAAAACAAGGTAAAAACCAAAAAGAAACACATCAGAAAGAATCACAAACTGGATCTATTGCTATGAAAACCAAAACTATTTCTATGTTTCTCCTTTCCTAATATTTCTGTGCAATTGTTACAAAATGAGGTTCATTAGTGAGCAACAATACTTGCCCTCACCTTTTATTTCAAAACATGCAAAAATATGAATTGTGTTTCAAATTTTCAAACTGTTACAGATTAAATGTCTCCTATTCTGTATTTTAAATTTATTTTATGAAACACCTATTCTTGAGGGAACATCTTAGGAGTTAACTGCCAGTGATATTTAGCATCACCATTGAAAACACGTATGCTCAAGACCACACACCAGTTTTACTGCTGTACTCTGTACCAATATCTAATTCACAACTGCTGGAAGCTTATATGTAAACACAGGAACAATTAGAACGCATTCTACTTAATTTTTATTCATACCTTTATGTTCTTGAATGTTTGTAAGTTTTCACATTTCCCAAGCTGCAGAGTTATAAAAATTCCTATAAAATGGCAAATGCCCTCAACTTATCCCAAATCACAAGAGGGGTTGTTCGTGATCAGAGTATCCTCTGAAAAATGACTGCCCAAGACTTCCTTTCACTTACGAACCACTAATCTGATTCTTGTTGTCTTTACTGTCTGTCTAGATTTCTTTTGTTGAAATTTATAGTTATTGCTTCTTTCAGACTTTGTAAAATGGCCTATGTCAGACATTTGCTGTAGTAACAGAAAAGGGAATGAAAGAGAAATGAAGGAAAGAGAAATGAATGAATGCCAAACAATGGAGAAAGCTAGTCTGGGAAATTTTACCATTTCCTATTTAAAATACTTTAAAATCACCTGTTCAAGCTCCCCATCCCCCACCCCCTAACTAGAGTTGTTAGCAAAAAGCGGTCCAGCCCACCCCCTGACGTCTTTAATTGACTTCATAGGGAGTGTTATCAAGAGCTACTCAGGCAGTGCTAATGGTGCCTGCAGATTGCTCACACATGGCATGGCTGGCATTCCTTGGACCTTAAAAGGGCTAATAGAGGAGTGTAATCTCCACTCAGCATGGATGCAAAGGCCATGAGTGATCTGAAAAACAAGTAATTAGAAAGTATTCTTCCCCAGATGAAAGGGTGGTGTATATGAAGATAAAGCTTATAGCCAACCATGGAGTCTCCTTTCTTCACTATTACAGAACTTCTAGCATATCTAATAATGTGACATTCAATCAAGGAATAAATCCATCAGCTAGAAATGTGGGCTTTTTATCTGTGATTGGATACTTCACAGAGGGGTATAAAATGACGGTAATAGAGAGAGGTGATTTTTCAGAATTTTTTCTACTAGCATTTCTCCAATAACTTCAGTGAGACACGTGACCTTCATAACATTTTTGAATAACTTATTACAATGGTAAACGGAACTTTGGAAATCTAAAATTTTTTTATACTTAGGATTTTGAAACACTTCACAAATAGAGCAAGCCTCAGACTCCTAAAAAGAAAGAAGAAATATTTAAGTGTTATTTCAATCCTGAAAATGAAGTGGTTCTAATTGTATTTAATACTATTTCAAATACTACTGAAGAGTCTAGAATAAGAAATGCAAAGAAACTAATACATGTTGCAAAGGGAAATTTGATAGCTAGTGAAAAAAATGCAGTGCATGATTTGAAGCCTCATAGGGAAATCAAGACCAGTAAGGCAGAGGGCTATGCAGGTATCACAAGGAAGAGACTGAAGCAGCCACGAAGATGCTGAAGCATGATGTGGCAAAATGCCTGGCAAGTAGCCCTGAGAAGCAGCCAGGCTACATGTCCCCCATCCTTTCCTGCTCTGATAAACTCTACCCTTCCTACCATACTGTACCTGTAGCAACAATACATAAGTGGTAACAAAATTAAGGAGGCAGAATGAGTGCTTGTGGTCTCTGTACAGTACAGTGGTGCTGATCAAGGGAGTAACGTGACTGCGGAGATATGTTATTACATTAATTTCACAATTGAAGGTGATAGGCATATTTTTATCCCATAGGTATTGCTAAAATATGTTTAGTAATTAAAATATTTTTAAACCAAACATTTTTAAAGTGTCTTCGGGAAAGATTAGGAAAAACAGAAAATCAGCTGTGATTTCAACTCTATTTCTCCACTGTGAAACAAGAGTGTTAAAGAGTTCATCTACATAAAAAGGCAGGAGAGGTGCTTTCACAGATGTCTATGTATATATACATACAGGGGAAAAAAAAAAAAAAAGGAAAATAAAAGGCAACATAATGTTAATCTTTAAGAAAAAGAAACTAAAGACATTGTGGCCGTGATATTTCCCTTAAGCTGTAGAGTAGCTGACAGCATGCAAGATCAGAACAATGAAGCATTCATATAAAACACATAGATAAAGCTGACCTTCCCTGAATGAAAAATCCTGCCTCTGCCTTGTTTGAATTCTTAGACATTGTTAATGAAACAGGGAGAATGGGGGGAGATTTGGTAGTTATAATTTACTTGGTTTGACAAAAGCCTGTGATAAGATCCTTGACAAGAAACTATTAAGGAAAATAAATAGCCATAGGGTAAGAGCTAAATTCTTGTTGTGGATTAAAAAATTAGCTAAGTGATAGCAAAGAAAGAGTGGTAATTAATGTCTGCTTCTTCAAGTACAGAGAAGTTAAGAATTGGGTACCTCAGGGATCTCAAACAGGACAGGTGTTCAATACATATATTAATGGGTTCAAAGCTGAAATACACTGAAAGCAAAACAAAATCAGTGAAAACACAAAGTTATTTTCCAAAGGATAGAAATGGCTGAGATATGCCACAGGGATACATTCAAAGTAGGATACTGATTCTGAAACAGCAGACAACATTTAATTTTTTAGAAGGATGAAGGTATATGCATTTGGGAGGATTACTGAAGGTCATCTCTGTGTTCCAAATAGTTCTGGAATAACAATCTAACTGGAGATAAAGGGGTGAGAGAGTCAGGAAAGATAAAGGCAATGAGGTTCCAGAAATACAGAAATATGACTTGTAGTCAATTTAGATTATTCTGAGCTCCAAAACAGTATTTCTCAATTGACAACCTAACGTTCAGTTTCTTTCTTTGTTCAAATACTTGTGCATTTCAGCCTAATCACTATACTAAAATGAACAGAACTTTTCACAGCATTTTATTTTCAGTAAATACAGTTCAACCAGCTGTGTTCATCCTTTCATCTAACCATACAATTATCAACATCTGTTAGAAGTGGGTTGTTTTTGTTTTTTTTTTTTTATTCCAAAAACATGTACTTCTGCCTCCTGCCTTGAATTCAAATATAAAAAGAAAAATGCATAGTGCAAACAAAGACTCTATCAAATGCCAGCTGCAATTACAGGGCACAGCTACAGAGATGCATTAAGGACTAAGCATAATACATCCTGATGTATTTACATTAGCCTAATCTAGCTGGCCCAGTCAACTGTACAGTCAAGATGAACGGCATGAGTACTCAGTAGCAACTCTGGAATATTTACCAGGAGTCCTGGGAGAATTTGCATCATGTTGCTACAATAAACTGAAGTCTTTGTCATGCAGACGTACCCAAAGAGGACAGCTGGACTGAGGCTGATTGTTTAAAAATTAGTGTAGACAGTTAATGAAGTTACAGTACCAAATGCACAGAACATATCCAACTAGCAATGTTAATAACTTGTTTGATTAACATTTCAACTTTATGGCTACTTGGAGAGATGGCCAATGCATAAACTGATCAGAATTTTTTATCTACCCTTCTCCCAAAATACACTACTGTCTCCACATTTAATACTAAGTCATGAAAAAAAATGGTACTACTATTCTTTAAACCTTAATACATGAATAATTTCTCCACTGCACCTCTTTATAGTCATGCAAGTAATATTGACTATATGTCTACCCACTAAGTAATCTTAAAATAAGAATTTTGAGAGACTTAAAAAAGGGGGGCACTGATCAGATATGGTAACACAAGGTGGAAAGAAAACTATTTGCATAAAGGGCTCAAGGAAGTTACCTAAAAAAAAAAGCAGAACTCTTCCTAACCATATTAAAAGAAAAAATATTTCTTTTTAGTTCTTTCCCAAATACCCCTCCAGAAATTAAACACGCAGTTATATATGTTTCAGTGAACAACCCTCCACATACCCCCCCCCCCAAAAAAAAAAGCACAAACCAAAATTCTACAATTTGCCATCCATTTTGGTTACCTTAGTTAGCTAAACTCCTCTGGTATTCCACTGGTAGCACAATGCTCACATATGCTCTGCCTTACCACTGCCCCATTTGCATGTATGCCTGATGACACAAATCCATGCTTTAACCTGTACTGCAGTCTAACCCTGTAACTCTTCTTCCCTATATAATCTGTGTACGCCAAATTCCAGAAAAGTGTTCAAGACTAAGCCCTTGTCATTTTGTGTCTTTTTCTTATTTCATAAGGGCATACAGGCTGTTTCTTGTACTGAGACTTAATTCTTTCACCATATTTAGTATAAGCATTCAAATATATCATCTACTTTTCTCTTGAAGAGATCTTCAGGGAAAAGAAGAATAAAAGTAAATGAAAGGATAAAAAGCCACTGTAGATTTTTTGGGGTAGGAAAAAGGCATTTTGACACTTACCAAAACTTCAAATAAAGAGGAAAAAAATCCTTAGCTGTGCTTTACATCAACATTTAGATTTTTTCCTTCTACCTGTTATGACCCACTTAATTAAACACTCTGGTAGAATCTTTTTTTTTTTTTTTTGGTTTTGGGTTTTTTCTTTGGTATGATAAGCCAGTATTGTGAAATTCACTGTGAGAGTCATTCAGTCTACTTTTGAGAAGTTATAAACAGTAGAAATTAGTTTGTTAAAAAAATAGTAAAATTAAAAACTACAAACTGATTAATGTTAGCATTTGATTCCAAGCATCTTGCCATGACTTGAAAGACTTGAAGCCTGCCCAAACAGGTAATCTCAGATGCTTTGTATTAAGCAGCTGAGTCAGCAATTGCCATGCTCAGAAAATATGACAGTACAATTGATTACTGCCTGCTTTCTTCTGCCTCCCAGATAACTGTTTTCCTTTGAAGTCAGAGGCCAAGAGATAAAACATCTGTTATCCTCCAAAGCACTCTTTTTAACTGGGGGTGTTCCCTCATGGCCAAGGAAACAGTGTTGTAATTACTATTTTGATCCTAATAATTATAAAATTGTTAAATAGATGCTGTAAGTATAGAAAAGCTTTTTAACACACACAGATATGAGGAAGTATATTGGATTTATTCACTTCTGTGTTCATTTTGCAGGAATGAACAGCAGTCTTGAGCTAAAACCTAGCTGTGTTCAACCAACTAAATATTGATGCTTATCATCAGAAGGCATCACCCAGCTAATGAAGATTATGTATAGTAAACTAGCAATGCTTTATTTACTGGAAAGGGGACAACATTTTCCTCTTACCAAAGTGAAATACAATAGTATTGTACTGAAATCAGAGGAGAAACCCTCTGTAAAACTAAATCAATTACAAAGGGGAATGGGGCATAGGACCTTTGCATGTACTTTGTTCTGTTACATAGTATTACAGTATTAACTTCTGATACTCTCAGTCTGTAGGTGTATGTGATCTTATATTAAGACCAATCAGCCTCTTGAAAGACACTAGAGAAAATTACCTATTAAATAAAAAATGGATTTTCCTTCTTCTATTTTCTTTCCTTTTTTCTCCCTTTTTCTCAGTGTTCAGTACCTCATACAGATCCTAGGTAGGGTGGAAGCACAGTGAAAACCGCACATGCTCCTCTTGTTTCATCACTTCACCTTCTAACTTGAAAATAGCTAGCTGGATCTGGAGACACATAATAGGGGCAAGAAACACTCTGCTAGGGAGTGTTCAACCACCCACTTTGACAGCTATTATATTCCCTTGTGATTTGGACACCAGAAGAGCAAGAAAATGCAGGAATGGAAAATGATCAAAAGTGGGAGCAAGGAAGGTGAGAGCTGAAAGAAGAGTAGGTAAGTCCAGTAGCTAAGCAAGTGCACGGCCCATATGTTAGACTGACTCTTTTTAAAAAGCAAGGCTGTGTTTGTAGAAGGGGCAAACTACTTGTGAACTATTTGATGTGGGATAAAAGGCATATAAAACATATATCAGAACGTCTACAACTGCTAGGACAGAGACCAGCCTTCTTATCCACAAATATTGTAATAACTGTAACAACTAAAGTCATTATCTTACTAATAAGAGAGCTGTATCACCATTCCTCTTTTTCTAAGTAGTATACATTTTCTACTATTACAGCAAATCAGTTTATGTACAGGACCTTAAGTTTGTGATTTTTGAGTGTACTCAAATATAAGTAGACCTAAATTTACCATGTGTAGATACTGATCTACTCTGGAAAATTTATTAAGACTTGAAACTAACATAAAGTTTTGAAACACTTATTGGAAGATCCTTTTCAATAGCGAAGAACTGCTTTTTGTGCAGTTATGTGTTCCTAAAGTTCATCACACTTTTTTACCTCTCAAGCACTTAAATCTTTCTGCAAGGTTATTATTTTTCCCCCAAGCCTCTCCCTCCTTCCCAGTTCTTTAATATATATGTTAAACATCACTGGAACTAGTATGCAAATCAAGACAATTCATTTTTAATCTTGTCATTCCTTATTTCTAATCTTAGGGGTTTTGGTTCTTTTTCCTAGTTTGTACTCTAAGACAATATTTTGTCTTTCTCTCCAAGACTATATGAATATTTTTAAAGCCTACCACAAAATGGTTTTCAAATTTGGCCCTGTCCCCAGTAGTAATTTAGAGAGGCGGGGCTCTACTCAAGAGAATTCATGATTATCTGTCACGTACACATGTTTGTTTGGGCATTATGTTATCTTTCTGTTATTATCTAATTTACTTTGTTTGTACTGAGTTAAGGACCACTGTTCCCCAAGATTGTTCCAGTAACAGTATTACTGACAGTCACAGTACCTTGCATTCTGTTCTAACCACAATACAGTTGACCAATGCTGCAAGGGTCTGACAGAATGTACCCCAGATATCGCAGTGTATGGCAGCATTTCAGAGGGGTTGTCTGCTTTCCAAGTTCTGAAACTTATCCTGAACTCTCACCTTAATATTCCTCCTGTAGCTTGCACCTGAAATTCATTCCTGTATGTAAACTAGAAATGCTGGCATATATATGTGGTGAATCACTTAGAAACTATAATCGCATCATAATTAGAAAGCAGTTATCTTTTAATAACTGTAATGAGAGTCATACTAGTCAACTTCCAACTGATATTTAAGTAATATAGGTACTAAATAGATACGGGTTTAATCCCTGTCTGAATCAGAAACGTAGCCAGTGTGACAGGCATAAAAAACCCACTGCTTTGGCTTCATTTTCATTACTATAGTGGAAAAAAATTGGCATATAAAACCGTTTCCACTGAAAATAAGCTCTTTAAATTAAAGTACTCCTTGGAGACTTGCCGTTAATCTATTGCGCATCCACAAGGAAGAGTTGAAAAGGGAAATATGGAATTGCAGCAATAGACAATAGCACTTTAGCAGACAAGCCCCTCCAGATTTTGCTGCTCTAAGACATAAGCAGATTTAGCAGACACTGTAGCAGCTATCATTACAAAGCAGCTTTTTATAGCATGATGTTAATGAAGAATAAACCCAGAAAAGCATAACAAAAATGTTGTTTTAACAAAAAAAATATGAAAATAATGAAAAAGAAGTGAATTTCTTCAATTGGAAAATTAAAAAAAAAAATTTATAAAACCCAAATTCAACGAAACACAACTCTATTAGCAAAAACATGTTCAAAACACACTGTTCAGGAAAGAAAAAGGAAGACAGAGCAGTTATAGTAGTCTTTATGTAAGCAAGTGATGGGGGGAAAGACTAATTTCAATTAAAAAATTATATATAAGCCAATAAGGGATGAGAAACAGCTAGATTTTTTTTTTTTTGTTTGGTTCTGTTACTTTCACTTTCAGGATAAATTGCAGAGTTTTCTCTGCTAAAATACATTCAGTTTACATACAAGAATAAAATCTTCCTGTTCTTCCGACTACAATAATTTGTTTCACGTATGGCTATTTAAGCTTAGATTATTAGAAACATTGTCCATAACTTCAACAGGTATTTAACACCTTTTTTTTATATATATATAAAATTAGAAGTTTCTGGTCTAAGTCATCCTCATCTTGTCCACTGAAGGAAAAGACTGAGCTACTGTAATAGTTAAAACCTATTGGTAGCAGGTGAAGTATGAAGAAATTTTTAAAATTTTTAAAAATGTAGGCATAGATTAAACTTTTAATCAGCATCATATTCAACAAAACTTTCTTCCTTTCATTTTTATACTATGAACTTAATACACATATACACACATTCAGGGATGGTAGCCAAAAGAACCACCTTGAGTGCAGCCTCATACAGGCAACTTGAGGCAGAAGTGATCCCTTGCCCCACCACATCCCATCCCTGTGTCATCAAGAGCTGCAGCCAGTAGGTCCAAGGAGTGATCCTTCCCCTGTGTTTAGCACTGATGAGGCTGCAGCTGGAGTGCCTTGTCCAATTGTGGCTTGGCAGTACTTGGCATAGACAGGGATGTACTGGAATGAGTCCAGCAAAGTCTACTGACCTGGTGAGAGGACAGAGACCAGGAGAGGCTGAGGGATCTGGTTCTCTGAAGCACACAAAAGAGAAGACTGCTGTCTATAACTGCCTTATCAGAGGACAGAGAGAAGACAGGCAGAAGCAGATTATTCTTGGAGGTGTATGGCCACAGGATGAGGAGTAACAGATGCAAGCTGGAACATGAGAAATTATGATAAACCATAAGGAAAAAAAATCTGCTGATGAGGATAGTCAAATACAAGTTGCCCAGAGAGCCTGTGCAATCTCCATCCTTGGGGGACATCAAGATTCATCTGGACATGCCCCTGAGCAACTTGAGACCTGCTTTGAGCAGGGTGCTGAACTAGAGAGCTCTGAAAGTTCCCCTCAGTTATGCTGTGATTCTTTGTTGGAAGAACTGACTTATGAGGACAAGACAAATTGCAGTAACCATGTTTGATGAACTTCTGGGAGAATATATGTGATAATAATCCATGGATACTTCAAAAGGAATAAGCACTCTGGGTACTCCAGAGAGTGTTTAAAACAAGAAGAGAATAAACACAGGGAAAATGGATGTAGAGGAGCAAGGCCAGCCTAACCACTTCCAGTCATTAACACAGCAGTGTCCTCAGTTGATCCTTCTGCTCTTTGGAAATGTAAGACTAGCATTATATTTCTCCTGCCATAGTGCACCTAATAAGCACATCAAGAATTCTTTTGTTTGAATAGTTAGGAATAAGCCAACTGCAGCAGGTAAACTGTGGAGGATAAGGAGGAGAGGAAAGACTGATCAAAAAAGTTTCCTATGCTTAACTGGGAAATCTGCTTAAACGGGATGTCTCCCAGGGAACTAATTTAAACCCGATGATACTTAATAGCTATGATTGGTGCTTAGTAAGTAGGGTAATTATGTTTAATGGGGATGCCTTAAGGCAATTGAGTGGCACTTAAGTCTTTTGTATGTCTCAATCTCATGGTACTTCTCTCCATTTTCTCTAACAGCTTTCTGACCCTCTGTAATAGCTATAAATTCAGAAAATGTATACATCACCACCTGTTTCTATGAGTTTGTCCCTTCTGTGCTAAATGCAGGGTCACCATACAAAGCATGTATTTCTTGCCTTCTCTGCTCCTATCACTGCATGAGCCACATTACCTAGCCAAAATATTGTCTTCTCCTGTCATTATAGGCTTATCTAATAACATGAAGCTTGATAGTGCTACACTGAAGCTAATGGAAGTTTTCCAGAAGCAGAATCAGATTCAAGCTGAGTTTTGCTCAACCTCTTGTAGCAATGCTGTGCTCTGCAGTAGGATTTCCTTTGAGCAAAATAGAACAGGAATATTCTACATTTCTTTCAAAAATTCTTCGTAAGTGTATTGAGGATGTGAAGCTTGTGGACAGTTTTCTCTGTGATTGAAATTAACTACAGCTCTTGTTATTGCTTTTATATGAGGTGGTTTTGAGACATAATTTAGAAGGTCATCTTTGTTATAATACAAAATCTACACTGCCTGTAAAAAAAAAAAAATAGTGAGGAAATAAAATACTTAAACTGAGAGCTATATTAGCAGGAGAAGGAAAAAAATTGTCATATGTTGACCATAAATAAGTTTATCTTGGAGATAAGAAAACCACTAACTATTAGAGCTATCACATCCTGAAATTACTTTCCAACAAGCACAGTAGAGAAATAAAACATTTTCAGATGGAGCTCGCTCAATATATTTGTGAAAAAGATGCTATGTCATCATGTCCAGAATAGCTGAAATCTAGAATGTTGGTCTCAATCTTATTTTCCTAAATTCATTTTCAATATAGAATCACAGAATTACTATGATTGGAATGGACCTCTAGGATCATTAAGTCCAACCTTCATCCTAACATCTCCCTAACCACTAGACCACAGCCTCAAGTGGTATATCCACTCGTTGTTTTAATGCCTCCTGGGATGATGACTCCACCACTTCCCTGGGCAGTCTGTTCCATTGCCCATTGTTCCAATTCTTCACTCAGTGAAGAATTTCTTTCTAA